>OY776306.1:9950729-10429834 GCA_963675345.1 Trididemnum clinides | reverse complement strand
CATTGATCAGATGAATGTAAATAGAATAAAATAGTTTTTAGCCTTGTTCATTTCTTAGTGGCTCTCGGATCACGCATTTTATTTTGTTTCTATTCGTCGGCTAGGCTAGTAAGCTAGCTTTCTTGAGCTCCCCTGTTGTCCCTTATTCCGCCTGTTTTTGGCATTTCTTCTTCTTCTTTTGGAAGGGATCCACATTTTCAGCTGCTGGCAGTGATGGTACTCAGCCAGCATCGTGTGTCGACATCCAAAACCGTCAGTCCACGTATTCCTGTAGGTGCCCGATGTACGGGGCATGTCAGAATGATGTGTTCTGCGGTTTGTTCTGCAGCACCACACCCGCAATTCGATGTAGGAGCAAGGCCCCATTTGTGCATGGACGACTGAAAACACCCAACACCAGCCCGCAAGCGGTTGAGCTTGACCCGTGATGATCTGGGCAGCCCATCCCCATTGGCCTAGTGCTTGTCCTAGGAATGAAAGCACGGAGATCAGATGAACACTCCGAGTATTCCGTGCTCCATTTAAAGTCAGTCCATTGAGCTGCACGAATATCCAATTCAGTTAGATCTTGCAGTAACTTCCGTGCAGCGGGCACAAAGGGGCGTCTAGATTTAGTCTCTCTCTGTAGCCGCGTGTGGTCCCCAGCCAATAGTTCATAGAGAATATGGCCAGGGTCCAGGCTGCCACGATACGCCAGGGAGAGCGTTGCTCCTAATCGGCGAAGCTCAGCCGGCTGGATACCTGCGAGGACGGGTAAATAGTCTGTTGGAGTTGGACGCAGGCATCCAGTGACAATGCGCAATGCGTCGTTGAGAACACCATCGATGAGACGAGTGTGTGCACTGCGACACCAAACTGGTGCACAGTACTCCGCAGTGGAGTAGACCAGAGATAGGGCGGCTGTACGCAGTGTTTTAGCTCCAGCGCCTCACCTGAGCCTGTAAGTCGTCTCATCAGTGCAACGCGCGTTGTTAGTTTTTTGCGCAATGCCTCAAGATGGTGACGAAACGTGAGTGATCTGTCCAGTTTAACTCCAAGATAGGTAGAAACTGGACAGAATGGCAGGCGTTTGCCATTGTTGTAGACATTGAGCTCACGTTTGGCCTCTCTGTTGTTCAGGTGAAAGGCTGTCGTCACCGTTTTAGTGTGGCTGAGCTGTAGCCTCCAAGTCTGGAGATATGCTGAGATTGTAGTCATGTCTTGGCTTAAGACCCCCTCCAGGTCCTTCCAGTCATCAGAAGAGTATAACAGTGCCAAATCATCGGCATAAGCATACCTTCTGGAGACCGTTGAAGGAATATCGTACACATAGATATTGAAAAGAAGGGGTGCCAAGACCGATCCCTGTGGGACGCCGTTTTTCAGACGTCGCAACCTGCTTCGCTTGCTGTCACCGGTAGTAAGGGTGAAACTTCTATTCCGGACAAGTTCCATGATCATACGAACCATGTGCTTATCCGGGAGAAGTCTCAACAGCTTGCAGGTGAGGCCACGATGCCAGACGGTGTCATATGCAGCTGTCAGATCTACAAACACAGCACCGGCCTTATTTTTTGCCTCGAAAGAATCCTCGATGTTTTGGCCTTTCAATAGCATTAATATAAATGACGTCATCACAAGTGAAAATCAAATTTTACGCCTTCTCCCAACCTTTTTTCTGTCTACCCGCGTGCTCTATGCTAGTTCCGTAACTACTTGTTAGTAATCGCATCACCACATATTCAAACTTCAGTTTTACTAATTAGCGTCCGGAAAGAAATAAAATAGAGCACAAAGCTGTGTAACATATTTGTGAATGTACATACTGTGAAAACAAATTGATGATTATTAGCTTGTCAATTGGTTATTAATATTCACTGCAGTGGGGTATGTTTTTAAAGCTTGTCGACTACAATCCATTATTTCTACTTTAATCTCCCTATGCATAGGTAAGATCAAACATGGTTTTCATAGCTTCAGTTGTTGGCGCTCGGTGTCTACACAACCTATGAAATGGATTGTATGAGAAATACGAAAATCTAATACCAAAAGATTTACTTGCAGTAAATGCAATATTGAACATAGATCCTATGCAAATTAGTGCCTATCAACATCGGTATTAGCGATAGAATATCATAGCAGTAACAGAATGCCAAAAACTGCGTAATATTTTGAGCAATCAAAAATAGATCACAATTGCTTTAGTAAGACACTTTAAGATAAACCACAAGAATAAGGTTATTGAGGATTAAAATCATTGTGCGTTACATTTGTAACTTTGTTTTCAGAAGAACAAAAAAAGGTACGAAGAGGTTTTATGGATTTTATGCTTTCTGCTTTTAGAAGTAATTTTATTATTTTATTGTTATAACAGTTTTGCTTTATCAAAAAAAATGAGGGTGCTGTAGCCGACATGTTTATCAAAAACAGTTTGATATGTGTTTTCACGCATTCGAGATCACTACAATACCTTTTTTGCCAACTTATGAAATGCTTTGACATCATTAATAACAGCTTCTTGACAGGTTGTTTTGTATAAACAAATTATTCCCTATCATAGGTTCTGAATATTACACAAGACAGAACTTTTGCTAAATTTCTTGAAACTTTGCCACGACATCGTAGATTCTTTGAGTTGTTCCCCGTAAAGGAAACCCGACAGCAGCATCAAAAAAAGGGTTGATCAAAAGAAGTGTTATGGATTTTTTGCTGTCAAACATCTATTCTAATGTCTAGCCATTTTATCCTAACGGCTGGTTTCCGTTAGGCGTAGCGTGTCTTATACACGCAGCACTCTCGCTCCGTGCATAAAACTAAATAGAGAAGGAAAAATTTCTTCACGCTACGCTTGCAATCTACGCCTAATGGAAACCAGCCTTAACACAGTTACCTCCATGCAGATAATCTTGGTGTAGTCTGCCATGATCTCTTTGTTTTGAAGCCATAGAATACCCCTTAGGAGCTTCACGAAGGGATATGCAAGAAAACTACTCCGACAGGTCTTATTAGAGTCAACCCAGCTTAAATCCAAGACCGTACCTTTTATTTGAGGAACGGAGGTGCAAACAGCCAGCTCAATGTCTTCCCTAAGCGTAGCTTCAACTTATAAATCCTTGCGCTTACGTGTACATTTCTCTGATATTCACAATTTACAATTTTGATTTTAGATAAAAAAGAAACAAAACGACGTTATCTGATGGATTATATAACTTCTCAATTTAAAGGTAATTCTATTTTTGATGTCATAATATATAGCCTTTGACACTATAACTGCCGAAAAATATAGTTATGCCTCATCACTCAACGGGTATGGTGTCAAAATTAAACAAAATTAACGTCTACCAATATTTATAACCGATACGTTAATAACTTGCATAAATTAATTTCGTGTAATGATGGCCTTGTAAAATGGTGCTCCATCCGTGTCGATTTTGACATCGATAAATTGGAGTGCACAACTCTATTTGTGTAGTGACACATCTCTGCTCTAGAGTTTGACAGTATTGTTATTCAAACCAATGTTACTTGCACGTCAAAGTGGTCACGTGAGTGAAAGCGACATTTTATCATGACAATGATTGAGCGGTCATGAGTTCAAACTATATGATACCCACATTATTACTCCTTTTGGAAAGATGATTAGCGGTAAATTCTTCTGTTGTAGAGAATCGAACAAGTAACCCAAATATTGACAGTGAAATCGAGCTGAATATTAAAACCGGGAACTCCAAAGCAGGTCTGCTCTGTGCGTAGCGCTCTGTCGCTATTCTGCGAATCTGGAGAAGAAAAATGCTGTAAATAAATATGACATAATATTGGAAACCGTAAGCTTATTGGCATATACAGAAAATGAAAATGGTCTAAGGATGGTGAAAATGAAAACATAGAGGGAGATAAGAATGGTGAGGAGGCACCCTAGCCATGAAAACTTTTTCGGAAACATCTATGCATTTTGCCATAAAAGCTCCCCAGAAAAGAGTGATTTTCATTAAATCCGTAAAAAGTAAATGAAGTATTTTTTCTAGGAACAGCATTATGACTGTGGTAGCCTCTTCCTTCGGCCCTTACATAAGTTCCTATTGTGACCTGGGTTGGAAAGTAGTTTTTGCGGCTGCATGATAGTATTTAACTACCGGTATCACATTGAACTGACTAGATTATCCCAAACAATTTTGAATGTTTTTTACAAAATGAGAAGTGGTATGATCACTTTGATTAGGCCATAAAGTATGAAGAAAAGGAGCATTTCCAGTTGGCAAATGCTTTTTCTTTTTTATTCACTCACACAAAATTGTTATTTGATCTAAAAGTGATCGATCAATACTTGCCGGAGAATCTTTGAAAACATTTTTGTTTGTTATTTATATGCGTGACTGGGTGCAGTCAGTTTTTATTATCTAAATTAGGGGTGTGCAACCTTTTTTGCTGAAGGGCGAATTTTGAAGTAGTTTGAAAGTTTCGCAGGCCAGCCAGATATTGTAATTCAAGCTAGTTGTTAGCGCAATTGAACCTAGTAGCGCTGGCTGATTATATTTTTTGCCTTAAAGCAAAACGATCAATGCTTTTAAGTTGACTTTTTTGCATGTTTTCCGCAAAAGCCACCTGAAGTCCTCTTTTTATTTTGAAAATTGATTATTTGAGAATCCAATTCATAATCAATATGTTTGTGCCACAAAATGCAAGCACGGGCCACAAGATATTGTTTTGCAAGCCACAGGTTGTACGCCCCTGATCTAAATACATGTAAAAGAATTGATCAAAATGGCGTTGCTTTTGTTTGCGGCACGTCATAATTGTAGTTATCTTGCAATGATAAAACGCTGCCTTGCCATGGTCTGTTCCGCAGTATTAGCAAACAGATAGCGTCTATCGTTTATTTTTTGGTTCAAAATCAATCATTAAGTAAAATATCTTGCAGCAGTTTTCGACCTCCTAAACTTAATTTTGATTTAGCCAGATAAAAATTTATTACACCTGAATAAGCAAGTATGTAATTGTGCAATAGTAAGTGTGAATGGCAGGCCCAGTTGGCCAACTTGATTTGCGTAAGGCTAGTCTAGGGTTGAGAGTAACATACAGCTAGATACAGGCATGTGTTCAAAGTCATATTTTATTTTAAGAAAGCTGCCACAATACCAATAATCAGCGTTTGCTGCAAAAAAAAAGAACTGAAATCGAGCAGAGAAACGCCAAATAACGCACAATTTAAATTCGCTGTATATAAACACCAAAAATTGTGGTTAATTTGAGAAATATACCGTATATACCGCCCAGTAAGCCGACTCGGCGAATAAGCCGAGGTCAATTTTTAGCCCAGAAAATGAGGGTTTTTACATATTACCGTCCAATAAGCCGAAGCGGAAAAATTACGTTCAACTACCATACACCTGCTTTAAAATGACATCATTCTATTCACGCCTTTTTCTTTTTTACACAGTTTATAGTACATACCGTATTCAACAGACGAAGTGCTTTGTTTTAATCAGTCGCTAAATAATTTCGAACGATAAGTTTATTAATTTTTGTTCGTTATTTTTGTTCTGTGAGATCGTGCTATTGTAAGATCGTAGGTGACTCGCGGTGAGACCATGCTATTGCAAGATCGTAGGTGACGCGCGGTGAGATTGTGCTATTGTAAGATCGTAGCCAATTTTGACCTTCGGTATTTTTGGTTCAAATCTATATTCGCCCAATAAGCCGACCCCAGAAAATTAGGTTAAAAAATTAGGTCCAGAAAATCGGCTTATTAGCCGGTATATACGGTAGCTGTTACGGTGAGAGATCTATTATTTCTTGGCCTTTGTGATAATTAACCTCGTTTTGTAATGCAAGAGGCTAGCGATGCACTTAGCAAACTGCAGACAGTGACACTGTTTTGACCTATCAGGTCTCTTCAGTGCAGTTGGTGACCCACAAGAGGCTAGAAGCTTTTGATAAAGCATAGCTTAGACCGCCACACTTCTTGTCGGTCACCAACTGCACTGAAGAGACCTAATAGGTCGAAACAGTGTCACTGTCTGCAGTTTGCTAAGTGCATCGCTAGCCTCTTGCATTACTATACATGCAAGACCTTGTGACCACTCGGCTGTGACAGCACTATTGTTCTAGCAGTTGCTAGACTTAGTGCACCTGCGGCAGCCGCCACTCATTCACGAGTGATACGGCTTTGCAGGGTACTGACAGACCTTCCACCAAGTGGATCTAGTATAGGTCCCACAAGTGTGGCGGTCTAAGCTATGCTTTATTAAAAGCCTCTTGCTTCTTATCGGTCACCAACTGCACTGAAGAGACCTGATAGGTCGAAACAGTGCCACTGTCTGCAATAACCTCGTTTTGTTTGTTATCGATTAGTTCTTGCCGCCATTGTGTGTTTTCTCTCTTTGACGACAATCCTTCGACGCGTTTTTTATTTCGTTTTCTCTCTAACGGTTGATCATAGCAACATCGGTTTCCTCTTTTAATTGCGTACAGTGTCTGGCGGGTCACCTTACTATTGCATGTTACTATTAGTCTCAGTTCACTTATTGCAGTGGCTGGAGTTGAGTTTTATGTTAGTGGCTTTAACCCTTTCCGGTCCTATTTTTGGGAGCCTTAGGTTTTAGCCAGGTCCAACTTCTTTTTTTAATAATTTAATTTTAAAAAGCGTTTTGGCATGCATAAAAAATCAATGCTTGAAAAAAAAATGTTTTATTTACTTGATTTACATCTGGTAGTCCTTTTGGGTGTGGTACTTCTCGAAGCAATCCCCAACACATAGGGCTGGCTTCCTGGTGCAAGTGACGCACACAAACACGGTTTCTTTTCTTCCACCTTTTACTTTACGATTTGAACAGACCGCACAATCCTTTTAGCCATGATGAACAAGAAATAATTGACAGTAAAACCACTACAAGCAACAGTGTTTGTTTTCTTATAAAGTTATTCTAGGAAAAGCAAGAGTTGTTTTTTTTATCAAGAGATTCTGGGAAATCATGTAATTCTAGGAAGAGCAAGAATTGTTTTTTTTATCAAGAGATTCTTGGAAATCATGTAACCCATAATTACTAATACAGAGGTCTCTATGGTGTCGAACACCTTCTTTTTGGCGGATTAGTAAAGCTCATACGCTTGAAAAGCAAACAGATGTCAGGAGTAGCTAAGAAGTTCAGAGACTTAAAATAAACCTTGTCGCCTGAGAGGCGACATAGGACCTATAGGGGAAAAAACCAATGTCACCTCAGAGGCGACATAGGACCGGAAAGGGTTAATTGTTCGTTAGTTAGTCTTTGAGTGCGCTCTACGAGTATGGTGTATTATTGCTGCCACCACCGCAAGTACAGTTAGCGGCTCGCAGTTTATATTAGTGCATGCTTAGACCTAATCTATCTTGCTGGATTGGCTAAACCGGTCCAGCTTGTGTACAGGGTGTCTCAAAAGTAAGTATACACTTTAAAATTTGAATAACAATCTAATGGCTTATTCAAATTTGTCAAAAGTTTACAAAAATATTCTATGAACTACTAGAAACAGATTACCGTCCTAATATCTCGTTGAATTTATTTATTGACAGAATGTTAGACCTCAACGTGGGAGCCACCAATTGCGGGAGATTTCAGCCACCTTTGGATGCATTCTTGCTTGACACTTTGCAATAAATCTTTTGTAACTAGTCCACATGATGCTCTAATGTTTTGTTCCAACTCTAAAAGGTTTTGAGACCATGTGGAGTAAACTTTGCTCTTAAGGAAACCCCAAAGAAAAAAGTCGCATGGGGTTAAGTCAGGTGAACGAGCGGCCCATTCTAGAGGACCTCTGCACCCAATCCACCTACCGAGAAAAAACTGATTTAAGTAATCTCTGACTTTCCTGGTGTAATGTGCAGGAGCTCCATCTTGCTGAAAGTAACAGTTTTTCAACCGAAGCATTTTTTGTCAACTTTACTCCACACGGCCTCAAAACCTTTTAGAGTTGGAACAAAACATTAGAGCATCATGTGGACTAGTTACAAAAGATTTATTGCAGGGTATCGGGCAAGAATGCGTCAAAAGGTGGCTGAAATGTCTCGAAATTGGTGGTTTCCACGTTGAGGTCTAACATTCTGTCAATAAATAAATTCAACGAGATATTAGGACGGTAATCTGTTTCTAGTAGTTCGTAGAATATTTTTGTAAACTTTTGACAAATTTGAACAAGCCATTAGATTGTTATTCAAATTTTAAAGTGTATACTTACTTTTGAGACACCCTGTATATTAATGCAATGTTGTTTGTTATAGGTTACGCACACATTGCCTTCAACCGTTTAGCTTGTGCTGGGCTGGGACAATGGTAGGAAAACATGGAGGCTTTTTAGCAAGAGTGTCACAAATTGCACCCCATATCAATTTTACGCATTGCATTATTCATAGAGAAAATCTTGCTAGCAAAACACTGGACCAACAATTAAAATGTGTTCTCGATTCGGCAGTACAAATTGTCAATTATATTAAATCAAAACCGCTCCAAATAAGATCATTTACCATTCTCTGTGACGAAATGGGCTCGAAGCATAAAACTTTTCTGCTTCATTCAGAAGTGAAATGGTTATCGCGAGGAAAAGTTCTCACCCGTTTGTATGAGTTGCGAAATGAAGCTTTATTTGTTTCTTACGGAAAGAAGGCACGAACTTGCTGCAAATCTCACCAACCCTGACTGGTTGACAAAACTCCTTTACTCATCTTGTGTTTTTGGGAAGATAAATAATTTAAATTTGTCATTGCAAGGCGAATCAGTTGACATTTTAACAGCTTATAACAAGATCAAAGCTTTCAAAAAGAAAATTCAACATTGAGTTGGCCGAGTAAAAATTGGAAGAACGGATATGTTTTCTGAGCTTAACGACTATCTCGAAGAAAACAAGTTTAATCAGAAAAATGTGAAGCAATCCGTAATTAGTCATCTTCGTAATCTTTCTCAATGGTTGGATAAATATTTTCCCGAAGACACTATAATTTTGGCTTTCAGTTGCAAAAGAATATCCACAGTTATCAGCGGCTGCAGTTAATGTTCTTTTGCCATTTGGAACGGCATACTTATGTGAAAGGACGTTTTCAACTTTATCTTACCTTAAAAACAAATACAGATCAAAACTAGAAGTAGAAGATCTTCGGGTTGCCGTCTCTCAAACTAAACGTCGAATTGATTTGTTGTGTTCTGAACACAGAGCCCATTGCTCGCATTAGGTAGAACAAATGTATTCATTTTTATATGATTTGCTTCACGCAATTGTGCAAGTTAACAATAAATAATGTATTCTGTTATTCATTTTTAAGTGCTTTACTTTGAATTTTAATAGAAAAAATACCCACAGTTATAATCTGCTTGAGTAAATGTTATTTTACCATTAAAATTACTTAACTATTTAAAATGACATGTCCGCATATCAATAGTAGACTTAAAATTCCTGGCTAATTGAAAATTTTTTCATATAATACTACCGCTCACGAAAAGTTTGGGTCACAAAAATTTAAGTCAAGATTTTTTGGGTCGCGTCAAAAAGAATTTGCGGACCCTTGGCATAAATGTGCGCCTAACTTTTAATATGGCATTTATAAGTGTATGAGACGAGCTGTTAAGTTAGCTCATGTACAATAAGCAGATACATAAGTAAGCAGAAGGCTGGGTCAGCATTATTTATCCGTAGTAAGTTTAGATGCGCGTTTACACTCACAACAAGGAGAGCAGCTCCACTAAAACTAAACACCACGGCTTTATTTTCAGTGCTAGCTCAAAGGTATTTTTAACTATTGTCCCTGCTTGATACATGAAGTGCTTAAGATTGGAGCACGGGCGTAGCCAGAAGCAAACTATTCTTGTGGGGCCAAAAACATAAAATTTGTTGGATGATCTTTTTTTGGAAGACAAAGTTTTTGAAGATAAATATTTTCTTAGCTTATGCTTAAAAGAAGTTCAAAATCTATTTTCCGAGATCAAGGTTTTGCACGTAATTGTCTTTTTACTTTTGACTTAAAATGTCTTTAATCCTCGATTGAATTTAAGAAATTGGGCTTCCATGATCCCTGTCGCCTTCTTTTCTAGCTACGCCTGATGTGAGGGGATACCTTCTCAATTATCTACATGCTTTTATCTGCTGGGTTTGACGTGTATGTCGTGTCCCTCAACAATCGAATGACGCCATTAGAATCGTTGCCAAATATAAAAATGAAGGCCATTGCGCTGACTGCCGAGGCATCTCATTGCTTTCAGTTACTGGCAAGGCCCCAATGGCTCGGGTGAAACTTACCCATCTTAAAATGCATGCCACAAACGTAATACTACGTAGACCCAACGTGTTTTTCGAAAAGGCATTTCACCATAAAAATGAATTTTGTTGCTATTTTCTCAAAAATGTGTTGTGGCTATTCATAGGTAAATTGTTGCCAAGTTGGCTGTCCAACAACCTTTTTGGTAATCACTGGGGATTTTCGCGATACTACAGTATATTAGAGGAAGCATATGGTATTGGTGCTAGTTTTAAATTCCTTCCGGTAGAAATGGACATCAAAACGAGTCGTTCGGTGACACCTATTACTCTAAATATCTTTGTAACTGCGGTTGCATTATAGGCGCGTCGCTTTTTCTATCAATACAATAGAATCAGCTTTAAGTACCGTTTTAATGGCAGCATCCTCAACCAACGCCGCCCTAATGCTTGAAGTGCTATCGCGTTGAGGCGCGCAGTTTGCCTTCAGCGATGACCTTTTGCATTCTGCGCGTGCAATTGCAGCAACTGCCTTGCTGTTGAGATTGTTATCTAGTTTCTTTAAGATTATGTTTTGTCAAGTTGCTTGTTAAGTAAAGATTTGTTAATTTGTGTTTTACAGACATATGCCTTATTTTTAGTTTAATAAAGCTTATATTGCGAAGTTTAGCTCAGCGCTTAGTCAGAATATTCCTCGCTCACGATTATGGACTTAATTTTTCTGGTGGTACTGCACTGGTCAGTCACATAGCAGATAGCTTTCAACCTCCCTTTCATGAGAGGTGTGCGTACACAGCTAAGCTGGTTTTGTTGTTAGCACCAAAACAAAATTCCGCGCGTCTACAGCATTAGAAACCTTGCGATTGCCAACGTTGATTGGTTTGTGTCTCTGAGACCGTTCCTAAACAAAAAGCTTGTTATATTTAATCATGCCCAACATTCTATTCGTCAGTTGTAACGTTGTGTGCTTTTGACCTGTTTTCACGTTCTGTAGAGTCTTGCTATACAGAAATCTGAACCTCAATACCAAGATCGCAATCTACAGAGAAGTCTTTGTCCCTATAGCGTTGCGTTTTTGTGAGGCATAATGTTCGCTACCGCATCAAGACTCCTAAACAATTCAAAAACCCGTGCTAACAGCTTATCCTCAGATTATGTTGACGAGATATGATTTTCCATGCATAGATACGTTGCTGCATCCACGCCTTGTAAATGGAATCGAATCGCTTAAGGGTGGAAAATTGAGTGATTTTCTTGGTGATTTGAGTGTTGATGACATTTTTAGAATAGACATTGTCGAGTAATATTTTCTTGATCAGTTCTATTTCTCCATTGAAACTATGCTTGATGCAAATCATTAGGACTCGATGCACTAATGTAAATATTGGACTTATTTTACGTTTGAAAACACTAAAGGACTCCCAACGTAAACTAAGGACTGGCCGGTGAAAGTGGGTTTCCGGTATACACTGGTTTCAAAGACAATTACTGTTTTTTCGACGTAAACATCAAGAAACGGACATTTTCCTTTCTCTTTTTCAAGAGTGATATTGAGGGATGGATGAAGGCAATTGAATTTGGTCAAGATTTCATCTGCTTCAGCTTCGTGATCGAAGATGGCAAGCGTGTCGTCAACATATCTAAAGTATGTTGAAGTATTCAGCGTTTGAGAAAAAAATTTTCTTCATCATAATCAACAAAAATGTTAACCAAAACCGGACCAAATGGTAATCCTGTAGCCACTCCCTCTGTTTGCTTCTACACAGTGTCAATAAAGCTGAACTTCTGTTTCAGCTGACCTTGACACGTCTCGATTGCCTACATCAAAATTAATCAAAAACAAAATTACCAACTCCAAACCTTTCCTTTGCGATAACATTGACACTAATCAAAGCATCAAACAAAGCTTATACATTAAAAAACTTTTCTCAATACTATAGTAAAATTCTGTATCAGCAACAAAAATTTTGCGTACATTCGCCATCTTTACACTAAACACCAAATAACCATTTCAAACACAATAATGACAACTACAAAATAATCAATTCTATACCAAAAAACACAAGCACAATCAAACCTAGTTACTAATGATGTGAAAACGTTGCCATTGAATTAAACTTATTAAATGCCAACTACAGCTCAGTGCAACTATATTCTTTCTTAATATTGAATCAAAAAACTTATTTGAATTACTTGCAATCTGTGCGTAATTGACCAAAATAAAATTGCTACTGGTTATTGCAACTACAACAGCAATCCAATGACACAATAACAACTGACTCAAGACACATTAGTTTTGTCGTTTCCAACCTGGTTTCAAGTTATTACTTGAGGGAACGACAAAATCAATATTTTCAATCAATGCCACTTTACAGTAATGGAAACATCGACCTATCAGATGGTGGAGGTAGTTCCATTATGTTTAACCGAGTCATACCAAAACCATTAGAATTGGTATTCAAAAAAAGTTTAATTGTCTTTAATGTATTGTTTTGCTCAACTGTCAACAAGTCAGAGTGTCATCCATGGCTGACAATCTACCTCGATCGCACTATGCTTGAACATGTGTGTGCGTCTAACCACTGATCATTAATCCTAGAATGGTGTAGATTTCTAACTGTCCGAGCTAATAGAAAGCGACAAACCGTTCATGTCTTGATTGACAATTAAATCCATATATCGATGACATGGACAATGAAAAACTAATTGTCGATGATAGATTTCATCACATCACGTTTAATCCACATAAAACTGTCATTGTATCCGATGTTCGCTAACACAGCAATATCTCAGTAGTTTGGTCGGTCACATCATGTTTAAACACACGATTGTCATAACCAATCATGACAAAAACGGTTCAAACGCACTCGTCAAAATGTGACCTCAACACTAATTGCTGTAAAGCACCCGTGCCATGTGGTTTGTACTGTTATTGCAACTGCAACAGCAATCCAATGACACAATAACAACTGACTCAAGACACATTAGTTTTGTCGTTTCCAACCTGGTTTCAAGTTATTACTTGAGGGAACGACCAAATCAATATTTTCAATCAATGCCACTTTACAGTAATCCAAACATCGACCTATGAGGTGGTGGAGGTAGTTCCATTATGTTTAACCAAGTCATACCAAAACCATTAGAATTGGTATTCAGAGACAGATTATTTTCGATCAATCCTTTATAAATTACATCAATTGATATTGTGTGATATGAAATTTCAGGACATTTGATAACATCACCGATTGTCACTGATGCAGAGCTCTCAATCCGCATGTTCACAATTGCATGCATTTAGTTTTAAACTGATTGGAATAATATATTTATATGTGTGCTATGTTTGTTTATTTGATCACTGAAACATTACCACAACTGAAACTCTCGATTTGTGTTTCATGTTGAATCTACGTTATATCAAATCAGGGTGTAAGTAATATTTGTTTTTATATAAATAAATACAATGATACATGCCCAATGATGACCTATTTACAAATGATGTGATGCTGTTTCGATTGAATGGAAATTATTGGATGCGAACTATCGTTTTGTGTAGTTGTATTGTTTTTTTATATTTGAACCACAGGATTTGTTTGATTTTGTTTGCCATCTGTGCGTATTGGAATGATAAAATGACAAGTAGTAGTAATCCACATGTAAACATAGCAAATCCAATCAAGATCAACAAATGAACCACATAGCAGTATATTTGAAATCAATCATGAGTAGATATTGTGGACTGTCGAAATGGTGTGTGGATAGTGTGTTTGTTTCTCAATTGCAAGATTTGATTTGACGTTCCTTTGTCGAGTAATACCATAACCACTATATTTACTGATATTTTGTTTGATGCTCTGCATCATGTCAACCAACACAAATAAGTTTAATCACATTGTGAAATGAGTGCAGTTAAACTAGCTGATAATAACTGCAAATTAATAACATGTTTATATTGTATTGTTTTGCTCAACTGTCAACAAATCAGAGTGTGATCCATGGCTGACAATCTATCGCGATCGCACTACGCTTGAACATGTGTGTGCGTCTAACCACTGATCATTAAATCCTAGAATGGTGTAGATTTCTAACTGGCCAAGCTGGTAGAAAGCGCCAAAACGTTCATGTCTTGATTGACAATTGAATCCATATATCTATAACATGGACAATAAAAAACTAATTGTCGATGATAGATTTCATCACATCACGTTTAATCCACACAAAACTGTCATTGTATCCGATGTTTGCTAACACTTCATCATCGCAGTAGTTTGGTCGCTCATATCATGTTTAAACACAGGATTGTTATAAACAATCATGACAGGAACGGTTCAAACGTAATTCTCAAACTGTGACCTCACAACACTAACTGCGGCAAAGCAGCCGTGCCATGTGGTTTGTATTGTTTATTGCAACTGCAACAGCAATCCAATGACACAATAACAACTGACTCAAGACACATTAGTTTTGTCGTTTCCAACCTGGTTTCAAGTTATTACTTGAGGGAACGACCAAATCAATATTTTCAATCAATGCCACTTTACAGTAATCCAAACATCGACCTATGAGGTGGTGAAGGTAGTTCCATTATGTTTAACCGAGTCATACCAAAACCAATACAATTGGTATTCAAAGACAGTTTATTTTCGATCAATCCTTTATAAATTACATCAATTGATATTGTGTGATATGAAATTTCAGGACATTTGATAACATCACCGATTGTCACTGATGCAGAGCTCTCAATCCGCATGTTCACAATTGCATGCATTTAGTTTTAAACTGATTGGAATAATATATTTATATGCTATGTTTGTTTATTTGATCACTGAAACATTACCACAACTGAAACTCTCGATTTGTGTTTCATGTTGAATCTACGTTATATCAAATCAGACAGTAAGTAATATTTGTTTTTATATAAATAAATACAATGATACATGCCCAATGATGACCTATTTACAAATGATGTGATGCTGTTTCGATTAAATGGAAGTTATTGGATGCGAACTATCGTTTTGTGTAGTTGTATTGTTTTTTTATATTTGAACCACAGGATTTGTTTGATTTTGTTTGCCATCTGTGCGTATTGGAATGATAAAATGACAAGTAGTAGTAACTTACATGTAGGCATTGCAAATCCAATCAAGATCAACAAATGAACCACAGTATATGTGAAATCAATCATGAGTAGATATTGTGGACTGTCGAAATGGTGTGTGGATAGTGTGTTTGTTTCTCAATTGTAAGATTTGATTTGACGTTCCTTTGTCGAGTAATACCAAAACCACTATATTTACTGATATTTTGTTTGATGCTCTGCATCATGCGAATCAAATCAAATGAGTTTAATCACATTGTGAAATGAGTGCAGTTAAACTAGCTGATAATGACTGCAAATTAATAACATGTTTATATTGTATTGTTTTGCTCAACTGTCAACAAATCAGAGTGTGATCCATAGCTGACAACCTACCTCGATCGCACTACGCTTGAACATGTGTGTGCGTCTAACCACTGATCATTAATCCTAGAATGGTGTAGATTTCTAACTGGCCAAGCTGGTAGAAAGCGACAAACCGTTCCTGTTTTGATTGACAATTAAATACATGTATCGATGACATGTACAATGAAAAACTAATTGTCGATGATAGATTTCATCACATCACGTTTAATCCACACAAAACTGACATTGTATTCGATGTTTGCTAACACTTCATCATCTCAGTAGTTTGGTCGGTCACATCATGTTTAAACACAGGATTGTCATAAACAATCATGACAGGAACGGTTCAAAAGTATTCGTCAAAATGTGACCTCACAACACTAATTGCTATAAAGCAGCCGTGCCATGTGGTTTGTATTGTTTATTGCAACTGCAACAGCAATCCAATGACACAATAACAACTGACTCAAAACACATTAGTTTTGTCGTTTCCAACCTGGTTTCAAGTTATTACTTGAGGGAACGACCAAATCAATATTTTCAATCAATGCCACTTTACAGTAATCCAAACATCGACCTATCAGGTGGTGGAGGTAGTTCCATTATGTTTAACCGAGTCATACCAAAACCATTAGAATTGGTATTCAGAGACAGTTTATTTTCGATCAATCCTTTATAAATTACATCAATTGATATTGTGTGATATGAAATTTCAGGACATTTGATAACATCACCGATTGTCACTGATGCAGAGCTCTCAATCCGCATGTTCACAATTGCATGCATTTAGTTTTAAGCGGAGTGGAATAATACATTTATATGTGTGCTATGTTTGTTTATTTGATCACTGAAACATTACCACAACTGAAACTCTCGATTTGTGTTTCATGTCGATTCTACGTTATATCAAATCAGACAGTAAGTAATATTTGTTTTTATATAAATAAATACAATGATACATGCCCAATGATGACCTATCTACAAAGGGTGTAATGCTGTGTGGATTAAATGAAAGTTATTGGATGCGAACTATCGTTTTGTGTAGTTGTATTGTTTTTTTATATTTGAACCACAGGATTTGTTTGATTTTGTTTGCCATCTGTGCATATTGGAATGATAAAATGACAAGTAGTAGTAATCCACATGTAGACATTGCAAATCCAATCAAGATCAACAAATGAACCACAGTATATTTGAAATCAATCATGAGTAGATATTGCAGACTATCGAAATGGTGTGTGGATAGTGTGTTTGTTTCTCAATTGCAAGATTTGATTTGACGTTCCTTTGTCGAGTAATACCAAAACCACTATATTTACTGATATTTTGTTTGATGCTCTGCATCATGCGAATCAAATCAAATGAGTTTAATCACATTGTGAAATGAGTGCAGTTAAACTAGCTGATAATGACTGCAAATTAATAACATGTTTATATTGTATTGTTTTGCTCAACTGTCAACAAATCAGAGTGTGATCCATGGCTGACAATCTACCTCGATCGCACTACACTTGAACATGTGTGTGCATCTAACCACTGATCATTAATCCTAGAATGGTGTAGATTTCTAACTGGCCAAGCTGGTAGAAAGCGCCAAAACGTTCGTGTCTTGGTTGACAATTGAATTCATTTATCGATGACATGTACAATGAACAACTAATTGTCGATGATAGATTTCATCACATCACGTTTAATCCACACAAAACTGTCATTGTATCCGATGTTTGCTAACACTTCATCATCTCAGTAGTTTGGTCGGTCACATCATGTTTAAACACAGGATTGTCATAAACAATCATGACAGGAACGGTTCAATCGTGATTTTCAAAATTTAACCTCACAACACTAACTGGTGTAAAGCAGCCGTGCCATGTGGTTTGTATTGTTTATTGCAACTGCAACAGCAATCCAATGACACAATAACAACTGACTCAAGACACATTAGTTTTGTCGTTTCCAACCTGGTTTCAAGTTATTACTTGAGGGAACGACCAAATCAATATTTTCAATCAATGCCACTACAGTAATCCAAACATCGACCTATCAGATGGTGGAGGTAGTTCCATTATGTTTAACCGAGTCATACCAAAACCATTAGAATTGGTATTCAGAGACAGATTATTTTCGATCAATCCTTTATAAATTACATCAATTGATATTGTGTGATATGAAATTTCAGGACATTTGATAACATCACCGATTGTCACTGATGCAGAGCTCTCAATCCGCATGTTCACAATTGCATGCATTTAGTTTTAAACTGATTGGAATAATATATTTATATGCTATGTTTGTTTATTTGATCACTGAAGCATTACCACAACTGAAACTCTCGATTTGTGTTTCATGTTGAATCTACGTTATATCAAATCAGTGCGTAAGTAATATTTGTTTTTATATAAATAAATACAATGATACATGCCCAATGATGACCTATTTACAAATGATGTGATGCTGATTTGATTAAATGAAAGTTATTGGATGCGAACTATCGTTTTGTGTAGTTGTATTGTTTTTTATATTTGAACCACAGGATTTGTTTGATTTTGTTTGCCATCTGTGCGTATTGGAATGATAAAATGACAAGTAGTAGTAATCCACATGTAGACATTGCAAATCCAATCAAGATCAACAAATGAACCACAGTATATTTGAAATCAATCATGAGTAGATATTGCGGACTGTCGAAATGGTGTGTGGATAGTGTGTTTGTTTCTCAATTGCAAGATTTGATTTGACGTTCCTTTGTCGAGTAATACCAAAACCACTATATTTACTGATATTTTGTTTGATGCTCTGCATCATGCGAATCAAATCAAATGAGTTTAATCACATTGTGAAATGAGTGCAGTTAAACTAGCTGATTACAACTGCAAATTAATAACATGTTTGTATTGTATTGTTTTGCTCAACTGTCAACAAATCAGAGTGTGATCCATGGCTGACAATCTACCACGATCGCACTACGCTTGAACATGTGTGTGCGTCTAACCACTGATCATTAATCCTAGAATGGTGTAGATTTCTAACTGGCCAAGCTGGTAAAAAGTGACAAACGTTCGCGTCTTGGTTGACAATTGAATCCATATATCGATGACATGTACAATGAAATACTAATTGTCGATGATAAATTTCATCACATCACGTTTAATCCACACAAAACTGTCATTGTATCCGATGTTCGCTAACACTTCATCATCTCAGTAGTTTGGTCGGTCACATCATGTTTAAACACAGGATTGTCATAAACAATCATGACAGGAACGGTTCAAACGCATTCGTTAAACTGTGACCTCACAACACTAACTGCTGCAAAGCAGTCATGCCATGTGGTTTGTATTGTTTATTGCAACTGCAACAGCAATCCAATGACACAATAACAACTGACTCAGGACACATTAGTTTTGTCGTTTCCAACCTGGTTTCAAGTTATTACTTGAGGGAACGACCAAATCAATATTTTCAATCAATGCCACTTTACAGTAATCCAAACATGGACCTATCAGATGGTGGAGGTAGTTCCATTATGTTTAACCGAGTCATACCAAAACCATTAGAATTGGTATTCAGAGACAGATTATTTTCGATCAATCCTTTATAAATTACATCAATTGATATTGTGTGATATGAAATTTCAGGACATTTGATAACATCACCGATTGTCACTGATGCAGAGCTCTCAATCCGCATGTTCACAATTGCATGCATTTAGTTTTAAACTGATTGGAATAATACATTTATACGTATGCTATGTTTGTTTATTTGATCACTGAAGCATTACCACAACTGAAACTCTCGATTTGTGTTTCATGTTGAATCTACGTTATATCAAATCAGCTGGTAAGTAATATTTGTTTTTATATAAACAAATACAATGATACATGCCCAATGATGACCTATTTACAAATGATGTGATGCTGTTTCGATTAAATGGAAGTTATTGGATGCGAACTATCGTTTTGTGTAGTTGTATTGTTTTTTTATATTTGAACCACAGGATTTGTTTGATTTTGTTTGCCATCTGTGCGTATTGGAATGATAAAGTGACAAGTAGTAGTAATCCACATGTAGACATTGCAAATCCAATCAAGATCAACAAATGAACCACAGTATATTTGAAATCAATCATGAGTAGATATTGTGGACTGTCGAAATGGTGTGTGGATAGTGTGTTTGTTTCTCAATTGCAAGATTAGATTTGACGTTCCTTTATCGAGTAATACCAAAACCACTATATTTATTGATATTTTGTTTGATGCTCTGCATCATGCGAATCAAATCAAATGAGTTTAATCACATTGTGAAATGAGTGCAGTTAAACTAGCTGATAATGACTGCAAATTAATAACATGTTTATATTGTATTGTTTTGCTCAACTGTCAACAAATCAGAGTGTGATCCATGGCTGACAATCTACCTCGATCGCACTACACTTGAACATGTGTGTGCATCTAACCACTGATCATTAATCCTAGAATGGTGTAGATTTCTAACTGTCCGAGCTGGTAGAAAGCACCAAACGTTCATGTCTTGGTTGACAATTGAATCCATGTATTGATAACATGTACAATGAAAAACTAATTGTCGATGATAGATTTCATCACATCACGTTTAATCCACACAAAACTGTCATTGCATCCGATGTTTGCTAACACTTCATCATCTCAGTAGTTTGGTCGGTCACATCATGTTTAAACACAGGATTGTCATAAACAATCATGACAGGAACGGTTCAAACGCATTCGTCAAAATGTGACCTCACAACACTAATTGCTGCAGAGCAGCCGTGCCATGTGGTTTGTATTGTTTATTGCAACTGCAACAGCAATCCAATGACACAATAGCAACTGACTCAGGACACATTAGTTTTGTCGTTTCCAACCTGGTTTCAAGTTATTACTTGAGGGAACGACCAAATCAATGTTTTCAATCAATGCCACTTTACAGTAATCGAAACATCGACCTATCAGATGGTGAAGGTAGTTCCATTATGTTTAACCGAGTCATACCAAAACCATTAGAATTGGTATTCAGAGACAGATTATTTTCGATCAATCCTTTATAAATTACATCAATTGATATTGTGTGATATGAAATTTCAGGACATTTGATAACATCACCGATTGTCACTGATGCAGAGCTCTCAATCCGCATGTTCACAATTGCATGCATTTAGTTTTAAACTGATTGGAATAATACATTTATACGTATGCTGTGTTTGTTTATTTGATCACTGAAACATTACCACAACTGAAACTCTCGATTTGTGTTTCATGTTGAATCTACGTTATATCAAATCAGGGTGTAAGTAATATTTGTTTTTATATAAATAAATACAATGATACATGCCCAATGATGACCTATTTACAAATGATGTGATGCTGTTTCGATTGAATGGAAATTATTGGATGCGAATTATCGTTTTGTGTAGTTGTATTGTTTTTTATATTTGAACCACAGGATTTGTTTGATTTTGTTTGCCATCTGTGCGTATCAGAATCATAAAATGACAAGTAGTAGTAATCCACATGTAGGCATTGCAAATCCAATCAAGATCAACAAATGAACCACAGTATATTTGAAATCAATCATGAGTAGATATTGCGGACTGTCGAAATGGTGTGTGGATAGTGTGTTTGCTTCTCAATTGCAAGATTTGATTTGACGTTCCTTTATCGAGTAATACCAAAACCACTATATTTATTGATATTTTGTTTGATGCTCTGCATCATGCAAATCAAATCAAATGAGTTTAATCACATTGTGAAATGAGTGCAGTTAAACTAGCTGATAATGACTGCAAATTAATAACATGTTTATATTGTATTGTTTTGCTCAACTGTCAACAAATCAGAGTGTGATCCATGGCTGACAATCTACCTCGATCGCACTACACTTGAACATGTGTGTGCATCTAACCACTGATCATTAATCCTAGAATGGTGTAGATTTCTAACTGGCCAAGCTGGTAGAAAGCGACAAACCGTTCGTTTTTTGGTTGACAATTGAATCCGTATATCGATGACATGTACAATGAAAAACTAATTGTCGATGATAGATTTCATCACATCACGTTTAATCCACACAAAACTGTCATTGTATCCAATGTTTGCTAACACTTCATCATCTCAGTAGTTTGGTCGGTCACATCATGTTTAAACACAGGATTGTCATAAACAATCATGACAGGAATGGTTCAAAAGTATTTGTCAAACTGTGACCTCACAACACTAATTGCTGCAAAGCAGCCGTGCCATGTGGTTTGTATTGTTTATTGCAACTGCAACAGCAATCCAATGACACAATAGCAACTGACTCAAGACACATTAGTTTTGTCGTTTCCAACCTGGTTTCAAGTTATTACTTGAGGGAACGACCAAATCAATATTTTCAATCAATGCCACTTTACAGTAATCCAAACATCGACCTATCAGATGTTGGAGGTAGTTCCATCATATTTAACCGAGTCATACCAAAACCATTAGAATTGGTATTCAGAGACAGATTATTTTCGATCAATCCTTTATAAATTACATCAATTGATATTGTGTGATATGAAATTTCAGGACATTTGATAACATCACCGATTGTCACTGATGCAGAGCTCTCAATCCGCATGTTCACAATTGCATGCATTTAGTTTTAAACTGATTGGAATAATATATTTATATGCTATGTTTGTTTATTTGATCACTGAAACATTATCACAACTGAAACTCTCGATTTGTGTTTCATGTTGAATCTACGTTATATCAAATCAGGGTGTAAGTAATATTTGTTTTTATATAAATAAATACAATGATACATGCCCAATGATGACCTATTTACAAATGATGTGATGCTGTTTCGATTGAATGGAAGTTATTGGATGCGAACTATCGTTTTGTGTAGTTGTATTGTTTTTTTATATTTGAACCACAGGATTTGTTTGATTTTGTTTGCCATCTGTGCGTATTGGAATGATAAAATGACAAGTAGTAGTAATCCACATGTAAACATTGCAAATCCAATCAAGATCAACAAATGAACCACATAGCAGTATATTTGAAATCAATCATGAGTAGATATTGCGGACTGTCGAAATGGTGTGTGGATAGTGTGTTTGTTTCTCAATTACAAGATTAGATATGACGTTCCTTTATCGAGTAATACCAAATCCATTATATTTACTGATATTTTGTTTGATGCTCTGCATCATGCGAATCAAATCAAATGAGTTTAATCACATTGTGAAATGAGTGCAGTTAAACTAGCTGATTACGACTGCAAATTAATAACATGTTTATATTGTATTGTTTTGCTCAACTGTCAACAAATCAGAGTGTGATCCATGGCTGACAATCTACCTCGATCGCACTACGCTTGAACATGTGTGTGCGTCTAACCACTGATCATTAATCCTAGAATGGTGTAGATTTCTAACTGGCCAAGCTGGTAGAAAGCGACAAACCGTTCGTGTCTTGGTTGACAATTGAATCCATATATCGATGACATGGACAATGAAATACTAATTGTCGATGATAGATTTCATCACATCACGTTTAATCCACACAAAACTGTCATTGTATCCGATGTTTGCTAACACTTCATCATCTCAGTAGTTTGGTCGGTCACATCATGTTTAAACACAGGATTGTCATAAACAATCATGACAGGAACAGTTCAAACGCATTCGTCAAAATGTGACCTCACAACACTAATTGCTGTAAAGCAGCCGTGCCATGTGGTTTGTATTGTTTATTGCAACTGCAACAGCAATCCAATGACACAATAACAACTGACTCAGGACACATTAGTTTTGTCGTTTCCAACCTGGTTTCAAGCTATTACTTGAGGGAACGACCAAATCAATATTTTCAATCAATGCCACTTTACAGTAATCCAAACATCGATCTATCAGATGGTGGAGGTAGTTCCATTATGTTTAACCGAGTCATACCAAAACCATTAGAATTGGTATTCAGAGACAGATTATTTTCGATCAATCCTTTATAAATTACATCAATTGATATTGTGTGATATGAAATTTCAGGACATTTGATAACATCACCGATTGTCACTGATGCAGAGCTCTCAATCCGCATGTTCACAATTGCATGCATTTAGTTTTAAACTGATTGGAATAATATATTTATATGCTATGTTTGTTTATTTGATAATTGAAGGATTACCACAACTGAAACTCTCGATTTGTGTTTCATGTTGAATCTACGTTATATCAAATCAGCTGGTGAATAATATTCATTTTTATATAAATAAATACAATGATACGTGCCCAATGATGACCTATTTACAAATGATGTGATGCTGTTTCGATTGAATGGAAGTTATTGGATGCGAACTATCGTTTTGTGTAGTTGTGTTGTTTTTTTATATTTGAACCACAGGATTTGTTTGATTTTGTTTGCCATCTGTGCGTATTGGAATGATAAAGTGACAAGTAGTAGTAATCCACATGTAAACATTGCAAATCCAATCAAGATCAACAAATGAACCACAGTATATTTGAAATCAATCATGAGTAGATATTGCGGACTATCGAAACGGTGTGTGGATAGTGTGTTTGTTTCTCAATTGCAAGATTTGATTTGACGTTCCTTTGTCGAGTAATACCAAAACCACTATATTTACTGATATTTTGTTTGATGCTCTGCATCATGCGAATCAAATCAAATGAGTTTAATCACATTGTGAAATGAGTGCAGTTAAACTAGCTGATTACAACTGCAAATTAATAACATGTTTATATTGTATTGTTTTGCTCAACTGTCAACAAGTCAGAGTGTGATCCATGGCTGACAATCTACCTCGATCGCACTACGCTTGAACATGTGTGTGCGTCTAACCACTGATCATTAATCCTAGAATGGTGTAGATTTCTAACTGGCCAAGCTGGTAGAAAGCGACAAACCGTTCGTTTCTTGGTTGACAATTGAATCCATATATCGATGACATGTACAATGAAAAACTAATTGTCGATGATAGATTTCATCACATCACGTTTAATCCACACAAAACTGTCATTGTATCCGATGTTTGCTAACACTTCATCATCTCAGTAGTTTGGTCGGTCACATCATGTTTAAACACACGATTGTCATTAACAATCATGATAGGAACGGTTCAAACGCATTCGTCAAAATGTGACCTCACAACACTAACTGCTGCAGAGCAGCCGTGCCATGTGGTTTGTATTGTTTATTGCAACTGCAACAGCAATCCAATGACACAATAACAACTGACTCAAAACACATTAGTTTTGTCGTTTCCAACCTGGTTTCAAGTTATTACTTGAGGGAACGACCAAATCAATATTTTCAATCAATGCCACTTTACAGTAATCCAAACATCGACCTATCAGATGGTGGAGGTAGTTCCATTATGTTTAACCGAGTCATACCAAAACCATTAGAATTGGTATTCAGAGACAGTTTATTTTCGATCAATCCTTTATAAATTACATCAATTGATATTGTGTGATATGAAATTTCAGGACATTTGATAACATCACCGATTGTCACTGATGCAGAGCTCTCAATCCGCATGTTCACAATTGCATGCATTTAGTTTTAAACTGATTGGAATAATATATTTATATGCTATGTTTGTTTATTTGATCACTGAAACATTACCACAACTGAAACTCTCGATTTGTGTTTCATGTTGAATCTACGTTATATCAAATCAGGGTGTAAGTAATATTTGTTTTTATGTAAATAAATACAATGATACGTGCCCAATGATGACCTATTTACAAATGATGTGATGCTGTTTCGATTGAATGGAAGTTATTGGATGCGAACTATCGTTTTGTGTAGTTGTATTGTTTTTTTATATTTGAACCACAGGATTTGTTTGATTTTGTTTGCCATCTGTGCGTATTGGAATGATAAAATGACAAGTAGTAGTAATCCACATGTAAACATTGCAAATCCAATCAAGATCAACAAATGAACCACAGTATATTTGAAATCAATCATGAGTAGATATTGCGGACTATCGAAACGGTGTGTGGATAGTGTGTTTGTTTCTCAATTGCAAGATTAGATTTGACGTTCCTTTGTCGAGTAATACCAAAACCATTATATTTACTGATATTTTGTTTGATGCTCTGCATCATGCGAATCAAATCAAATGAGTTTAATCACATTGTGAAATGAGTGCAGTTAAACTAACTGATAATGACTGCAAATTAATAACATGTTTGTATTGTATTGTTTTGCTCAACTGTCAACAAATCAGAGTGTGATCCATGGCTGACAATCTACCTCGATCGCACTACGCTTGAACATGTGTGTGCGTCTAACCACTGATCATTAATCCTAGAATGGTGTAGATTTCTAACTGTCCATGCTGGTAGAAAGCGCAAAAACGTTCCTTTTTTCCTTGACAATTGAATCCATATATCGATGACATGGACAATGAAAAACTAATTGTCGATGATAGATTTCATCACATCACGTTTAATCCACACAAAACTGTCATTGTATCCGATGTTTGCTAACACTTCATCATCTCAGTAGTTTGGTCGGTCACATCATGTTTAAACACAGGATTGTCATAAACAATCATGACAGGAACGGTTCAAAAGTATTCGTCAAACTGTGACCTCACAACACTAACTGCTGCAGAGCAGCCGTGCCATGTGGTTTGTATTGTTTATTGCAACTGCAACAGCAATCCAATGACACAATAACAACTGACTCAAGACACATTAGTTTTGTCGTTTCCAACCTGGTTTCAAGTTATTACTTGAGGGAACGACCAAATCAATATTTTCAATCAATGCCACTTTACAGTAATCGAAACATCGACCTATCAGATGGTGGAGGTAGTTCCATTATGTTTAACCGAGTCATACCAAAACCATTAGAATTGGTATTCAGAGACAGTTTATTTTCGATCAATCCTTTATAAATTACATCAATTGATATTGTGTGATATGAAATTTCAGGACATTTGATAACATCACCGATTGTCACTGATGCAGAGCTCTCAATCCGCATGTTCACAATTGCATGCATTTAGTTTTAAACTGATTGGAATAATATATTTATATGCTATGTTTGTTTATTTGATCACTGAAACATTATCACAACTGAAACTCTCGATTTGTGTTTCATGTTGAATCTACGTTATATCAAATCAGGGTGTAAGTAATATTAGTTTTTATGTAAATAAATACAATGATACATGCCCAATGATGACCTATTTACAAATGATGTGATGCTGTTTCGATTGAATGAAAGTTATTGGATGCGAACTATCGTTTTGTGTAGTTGTATTGTTTTTTTTATATTTGAACCACAGGATTTGTTTGATTTTGTTTGCCATCTGTGCGTATTGGAATGATAAAATGACAAGTAGTAGTAATTCACATGTAAACATTGCAAATCCAATCAAGATCAACAAATGAACCACATAGCAGTATATTTGAAATCAATCATGAGTAGATATTGTGGACTGTCGAAATGGTGTGTGGATAGTGTGTTTGTTTCTCAATTGCAAGATTTGATTTGACGTTCCTTTGTCGAGTAATACCAAAACCATTAGATTTATTGATATTTTGTTTGATGCTCTGCATCATGCGAATCAAATCAAATGAGTTTAATCACATTGTGAAATGAGTGCAGTTAAACTAGCTGATAATGACTGCAAATTAATAACATGTTTATATTGTATTGTTTTGCTCAACTGTCAACAAATCAGAGTGTGATCCATGGCTGACAATCTACCTCGATCGCACTACGCTTGAACATGTGTGTGCGTCTAACCACTGATCATTAATCCTAGAATGGTGTAGATTTCTAACTGGCCAAGCTGGTAGAAAGCGACAAACCGTTCGTGTCTTGATTGACAATTGAATCCATGTAATGATGACATGGACATGGAAATACTAGTTGTCGATGATAGATTTCATCACATCACGTTTAATCCACACAAAACTGTCATTGTATCCGATGTTTGCTAACACTTCATCATCTCAGTAGTTTGGTCGGTCACATCATGTTTAAACACAGGATTGTCATAAACAATCATGACAGGAACGGTTCAAACGCATTCGTCAAACTGTGACCTCACAACATTAACTGGTGTAAAGCAGCCGTGCCATGTGGTTTGTATTGTTTATTGCAACTGCAACAGCAATCCAATGACACAATAACAACTGACTCAAGACACATTAGTTTTGTCGTTTCCAACCTGGTTTCAAGTTATTACTTGAGGGAACGACCAAATCAATGTTTTCAATCAATGCCACTTTACAGTAATCCAAACATCGACCTATCAGATGGTGGAGGTAGTTCCATTATGTTTAACCGAGTCATACCAAAACCATTAGAATTGGTATTCAGAGACAGTTTATTTTCGATCAATCCTTTATAAATTACATCAATTGATATTGTATGATATGAAATTTCAGGACATTTGATAACATCACCGATTGTCACTGATGCAGAGCTCTCAATCCGCATGTTCATAATTGCATGCATTTAGTTTTAAACTGATTGGAATAATATATTTATATGTGTGCTATGTTTGTTTATTTGATCACTGAAACATTACCACAACTGAAACTCTCGATTTGTGTTTCATGTTGAATCTACGTTATATCAAATCAGTGCGTAAGTAATATTTATTTTTATATAAATAAATACAATGATACATGCCCAATGATGACCTATTTACAAATGATGTGATGCTGTTTCGATTGAATGGAAGTTATTGGATGCGAACTATCGTTTTGTGTAGTTGTATTGTTTTTTTATATTTGAACCACAGGATTTGTTTGATTTTGTTTGCCATCTGTGCATATTGGAATGATAAAGTGACAAGTAGTAGTAATCCACATGTAGACATTGCAAATCCAATCAAGATCAACAAATGAACCACAGTGTATTTAAAATCAATCATGAGTAGATATTGCGGACTGTCAAAATGGTGTGTGGATAGTGTGTTTGTTTCTCAATTGCAAGATTAGATTTGACGTTCCTTTGTCGAGTAATACCAAAACCACTATATTTACTGATATTTTGTTTGATGCTCTGCATCATGCGAATCAAATCAAATGAGTTTAATCACATTGTGAAATGAAGGCAGTTAAACTAGCTGATAATGACTGCAAATTAATAACATGTTTGTATTGTATTGTTTTGCTCAACTGTCAACAAATCAGAGTGTGATCCATGGCTGACAATCTACCTCGATCGCACTACACTTGAACATGTGTGTGCGTCTAACCACTGATCATTAATCCTAGAATGGTGTAGATTTCTAACTGGCCAAGCTGGTAGAAAGCGCAAAACAGTTCGTTTGTGGTTGACAATTGAATCCATATATCGATGACATGTACAATGAAATGCTAATTGTCGATGATAGATTTCATCACATCACGTTTAATCCACACAAAACTGTCATTGTATCCGATGTTTGCTAACACTTCATCATCTCAGTAGTTTGGTCGGTCACATCATGTTTAAACACAGGATTGTCATAAACAATCATGACAGGAACGGTTCAAACCCATTCGTCAAAATGTGACCTCACAACACTAACTGGTGTAAAGCAGCCGTGCCATGTGGTTTGTATTGTTTATTGCAACTGCAACAGCAATCCAATGACACAATAACAACTGACTCAAGACACATTAGTTTTGTCGTTTCCAACCTGGTTTCAAGTTATTACTTGAGGGAACGACCAAATCAATGTTTTCAATCAATGCCACTTTACAGTAATCCAAACATCGACCTATCAGATGGTGGAGGTAGTTCCATTATGTTTAACCGAGTCATACCAAAACCATTAGAATTGGTATTCAGAGACAGTTTATTTTCGATCAATCCTTTATAAATTACATCAATTGATATTGTGTGATATGAAATTTCAGGACATTTGATAACATCACCGATTGTCACTGATGCAGAGCTCTCAATCCGCATGTTCACAATTGCATGCATTTAGTTTTAATCTGATTGGAATAATACATTTATATGTATGCTATGTTTGTTTATTTGATCACTGAAACATTACCACAACTGAAACTCTCGATTTGTGTTTCATGTTGAATCTACGTTATATCAAATCAGACGGTAAGTAATATTTGTTTTTATATAAATAAATACAATGATACATGCCCAATGATGACCTATTTACAAATGATGTGATGCTGTTTCGATTGAATGAAAGTTATTGGATGCGAACTATCGTTTTGTGTAGTTGTATTGTTTTTTTATATTTGAACCACAGGATTTGTTTGATTTTGTTTGCCCTCTGTGCATATTGGAATGATAAAATGACAAGTAGTAGTAATCCACATGTAGACATTGCAAATCCAATCAAGATCAACAAATGAACCACAGTATATTTGAAATCAATCATGAGTAGATATTGCGGACTGTCGAAACGGTGTGTGGATAGTGTGTTTGTTTCTCAATTACAAGATTTGATTTGACTTTCCTTTGTCGAGTAATACCAAAACCATTATATTTACTGATATTTTGTTTGATGCTCTGCATCATGCGAATCAAATCAAATGAGTTTAATCACATTGTGAAATGAGTGCAGTTAAACTAGCTGATAATGACTGCAAATTAATAACATGTTTATATTGTATTGTTTTGCTCAACTGTCAACAAATCAGAGTGTGATCCATGGCTGACAATCTACCTCGATCGCACTACGCTTGAACATGTGTGTGCGTCTAACCACTGATCATTAATCCTAGAATGGTGTAGATTTCTAACTGTCCGAGCTGGTAGAAAGCGCAAAAAAGTTCGTTTGTGGTTGAAAATTGAATCCATTTATCGATGACATGTACAATGAACAACTAATTGTCGATGATAGATTTCATCACATCACGTTTAATCCACACAAAACTGTCATTGTATCCGATGTTTGCTAACACTTCATCATCTCAGTAGTTTGATCGATCACATCATGTTTAAACACAGGATTGTCATAAACAATCATGACAGGAACGGTTCAAACGCACTCGTCAAAATGTGACCTCACAACACTAACTGGTGCAAAGCAGCCGTGCCATGTGGTTTGTATTGTTTATTGCAACTGCAACAGCAATCCAATGACACAATAACAACTGACTCAAGACACATTAGTTTTGTCGTTTCCAACCTGGTTTCAAGCTATTACTTGAGGGAACGACCAAATCAATATTTTCAATCAATGCCACTTTACAGAAATCCAAACATCGACCTATCAGGTGGTGGAGGTAGTTCCATTATGTTTAACCGAGTCATACCAAAACCATTAGAATTGGTATTCAGAGACAGATTATTTTCGATCAATCCTTTATAAATTACATCAATTGATATTGTGTGATATGAAATTTCAGGACATTTGATAACATCACCGATTGTCACTGATGCAGAGCTCTCAATCCGCATGTTCACAATTGCATGCATTTAGTTTTAAACTGATTGGAATAATATATTTATACGTATGCTATGTTTGTTTATTTGATCACTGAAACATTACCACAACTGAAACTCTCGATTTGTGTTTCATGTTGAATCTACATTATATCAAATCAGCTGGTAAGTAATATTTGTTTTTATATAAATAAATACAATGATACATGCCCAATGATGACCTATTTACAAATGATGTGATGCTGTTTCGATTAAATGGAAGTTATTGGATGCGAACTATCGTTTTGTGTAGTTGTATTGTTTTTTTATTTTTGAACCACAGGATTTGTTTGATTTTGTTTGCCATCTGTGCGTATTGGAATGATAAAGTGACAAGTAGTAGTAACTCACTTGTAGACATTGCAAATCCAATCAAGATCAACAAATGAACCACAGTATATTTGAAATCAATCATGAGTAGATATTGTGGACTGTCGAAATGGTGTGTGGATAGTGTGTTTGCTTCTCAATTGCAAGATTAGATTTGACGTTCCTTTATCGAGTAATACCAAAACCATTATATTTATTGATATTTTGTTTGATGCTCTGCATCATGCGAATCAAATCAAATGAGTTTAATCACATTGTGAAATGAAGGCAGTTAAACTAGCTGATAATGACTGCAAATTAGTAACATGTTTGTATTGTATTGTTTTGCTCAACTGTCAACAAATCAGAGTGTGATCCATGGCTGACAATCTACCTCGATCGCACTATGCTTGAACATGTGTGTGCATCTAACCACTGATCATTAATCCTAGAATGGTGTAGATTTCTAACTGGCCAAGCTGGTAGAAAGCGACAAACCGTTTATGTTTTGGTTGACAATTTAATCTATATCGATGACATGTACAATGAACAACTAATTGTCGATGATAGATTTCATCACATCACCTTTAATCCACACAAAACTGTCATTGTATCCGATGTTTGCTAACACTTCATCATCTCAGTAATTTGATCGATCACATCATGTTTAAACACAGGATTGTCATAAACAATCATGACAGGAACGGTTCAAACGCATTCGTCAAAATGTGACCTCACAACACTAATTGCTGTAAAGCAGCCTTGCGATGTGGTTTGTATTGTTTATTGCAACTGCAACAGCAATCCAATGACACAATAACAACTGACTCAAGACACATTAGTTTTGTCGTTTCCAACCTGGTTTCAAGTTATTACTTGAGGGAACGACCAAATCAATATTTTCAATCAATGCCACTTTACAGTAATCCAAACATCGACCTATCAGATGTTGGAGGTAGTTCCATTATGTTTAACCGAGTCATACCAAAACCATTAGAATTGGTATTCAGAGACAGTTTATTTTCGATCAATCCTTTATAAATTACATCAATTGATATTGTGTGATATGAAATTTCAGGACATTTGATAACATCACCGATTGTCACTGATGCAGAGCTCTCAATCCGCATGTTCACAATTGCATGCATTTAGTTTTAAACTGATTGGAATAATACATTTATACGTATGCTATGTTTGTTTATTTGATCACTGAAACATTACCACAACTGAAACTCTCGATTTGTGTTTCATGTTGAATCTACGTTATATCAACTCAGACGGTAAGTAATATTTGTTTTTATATAAATAAATACAATGATACATGCCCATCGATGACCAGTTTTTAATGGTGTGATGCTGTTTCGATTGAATGAAAGTTATTGGATGCGAACTATCGTTTTGTGTAGTTGTATTGTTTTTTTATATTTGAACCACAGGATTTGTTTGATTTTGTTTGCCATCTGTGCGTATTGGAATGATAAAATGACAAGTAGTAGTAATCCACATGTAGACATTGCAAATCCAATCAAGATCAACAAATGAACCACAGTATATTTGAAATCAATCATGAGTAGATATTGTGGACTATCGAAATGGTGTGTGGATAGTGTGTTTGTTTCTCAATTGCAAGATTAGATTTGACTTTCCTTTATCGAGTAATACCAAAACCATTATATTTACTGATATTTTGTTTGATGCTCTGCATCATGCGAATCAAACCAAATGAGTTTAATCACATTGTGAAATGTGTGCGATCATACTATCTGATAATGACTGCAAATTAATAACATGTTTATATTGTATTGTTTTGCTCAACTGTCAACAAATCAGAGTGTGATCCATGGCTGACAATCTACCTCGATCGCACTACGCTTGAACATGTGTGTGCATCTAACCACTGATCATTAATCCTAGAATGGTGTAGATTTCTAACTGGCCAAGCTGGTAGAAAGCGACAAACCGTTCATGTCTTGATTGACAATTGAATCCATATATCGATGACATGTACAATGAACAACTAATTGTCGATGATAGATTTCATCACATCACGTTTAATCCACACAAAACTGTCATTGTATCTGATGTCTGCTAACACTTCATCATCTCAGTAGTTTGGTCGGTCACATCATGTTTAAACACAGGATTGTCATTAACAATCATGACAGGAACGGTTCAAACGTATTCGTCAAAATGTGACCTCACAACACTAATTGCTGTAAAGCAGCCATGCCATGTGGTTTGTATTGTTTATTGCAACTGCAACAGCAATCCAATGACACAATAACAACTGACTCAAAACACATTAGTTTTGTCGTTTCCAACCTGGTTTCAAGTTATTACTTGAGGGAACGACCAAATCAATATTTTCAATCAATGCCACTTTACAGTAATCCAAACATCGACCTATCAGATGGTGGAGGTAGTTCCATTATGTTTAACCGAGTCATACCAAAACCATTAGAATTGGTATTCAGAGACAGATTATTTTCGATCAATCCTTTATAAATTACATCAATTGATATTGTGTGATATGAAATTTCAGGACATTTGATAACATCACCGATTGTCACTGATGCAGAGCTCTCAATCCGCATGTTCACAATTGCATGCATTTAGTTTTAAACTGATTGGAATAATATATTTATATGCTATGTTTGTTTATTTGATCACTGAAACATTACCACAACTGAAACTCTCGATTTGTGTTTCATGTTGAATCTACGTTATATCAAATCAGTGCGTAAGTAATATTTGTTTTTATATAAATAAATACAATGATACATGCCCAATGATGACCTATTTACAAATGATGTCATACTGTTTCGATTAAAAGGAAGTTATTGGATGCGAACTATCGTTTTGTGTAGTTGTATTGTTTTTTTATATTTGAACCACAGGATTTGTTTGATTTTGTTTGCCATCTGTGCGTATTGGAATGATAAAATGACAAGTAGTAGTATTTCACATGTAAACATTGCAAATCCAATCAAGATCAACAAATGAACCACAGTATATTTGAAATCAATCATGAGTAGATATTGTGGACTATCGAAACGGTGTGTGGATAGTGTGTTTGTTTCTCAATTGCAAGATTTGATTTGACGTTCCTTTGTCGAGTAATACCAAATCCATTATATTTACTGATATTTTGTTTGATGCTCTGCATCATGCGAATCAAATCAAATGAGTTTAATCACATTGTGAAATGAGTGCAGTTAAACTAACTGATAATAACTGCAAATTAATAACATGTTTATATTGTATTGTTTTGCTCAACTGTCAACAAATCAGAGTGTGATCCATGGCTGACAATCTACCTCGATCGCACTATGCTTGAACATGTGTGTGCATCTAACCACTGATCATTAATCCTAGAATGGTGTAGATTTCTAACTGGCCAAGCTGGTAGAAAGCGACAAACCGTTCATGTCTTGGTTGACAATTGAATTCATGTATTGATGACATGTACAATGAACAACTAATTGTCGATGATAGATTTCATCACATCACGTTTAATCCACACAAAACTGTCATTGTATCCGATGTTTGCTAACACTTCATCATCTCAGTAGTTTGGTCAGTCACATCATGTTTAAACACAGGATTGTCATAAACAATCATGACAGTAACGGTTCAAACGTATTCGTCAAACTGAGACCTCACGGCATTAACTGCTGCAGAGCAGCCGTGCCATGTGGTTTGTATTGTTTATTGCAACTGCAACAGCAATCCAATGACACAATAACAACTGACTCAAGACACATTAGTTTTGTCGTTTCCAACCTGGTTTCAAGTTATTACTTGAGGGAGTGACCAAATCAATATTTTCTATCAATGCCACTTTACAGTAATCCAAACATCGACCTATCAGATGGTGGAGGTAGTTCCATTATGTTTAACCGAGTCATACCAAAACCATTAGAATTGGTATTCAGAGACAGATTATTTTCGATCAATCCTTTATAAATTACATCAATTGATATTGTGTGATATGAAATTTCAGGACATTTGATAACATCACCGATTGTCACTGATGCAGAGCTCTCAATCCGCATGTTCACAATTGCATGCATTTAGTTTTAAACTGATTGGAATAATATATTTATATGCTATGTTTGTTTATTTGATCACTGAAACATTACCACAACTGAAACTCTCGATTTGTGTTTCATGTTGAATCTACGTTATATCAAATCAGGGTGTAAGTAATATTTGTTTTTATATAAATAAATACAATGATACATGCCCAATGATGACCTATTTCCAAGTGATGTGATGCTGTTTCGATTAAATGAAAGTTATTGGATGCGAACTATCGTTTTGTGTAGTTGTATTGTTTTTTTTATATTTGAACCACAGGATTTGTTTGATTTTGTTTGCCATCTGTGCGTATTGGAATGATAAAGTGACAAGTAGTAGTAATCCACATGTAGACATTGCAAATCCAATCAAGATCAACAAATGAACCACAGTATATTTGAAATCAATCATGAGTAGATATTGTGGACTATCGAAATGGTGTGTGGATAGTGTGTTTGTTTCTCAATTGCAAGATTTGATTTGACGTTCCTTTATCGAGTAATACCAAAACCATTATATTTATTGATATTTTGTTTGATGCTCTGCATCATGCGAATCAAATCAAATGAGTTTAATCACATTGTGAAATGAAGGCAGTTAAACTAGCTGATAATGACTGCAAATTAATAACATGTTTATATTGTATTGTTTTGCTCAACTGTCAACAAATCAGAGTGTGATCCATGGCTGACAATCTACCTCGATCTCATTATGCTTGAACATGTGTGTGCATCTAACCACTGATCATTAATCCTAGAATGGTGTAGATTTCTAACTGGCCAAGCTGGTAGAAAGCGACAAACCGTTCATGTCTTGGTTGACAATTGAATCCATGTATTGATAACATGTACAATGAACAACTAATTGTCGATGATAGATTTCATCACATCACGTTTAATCCACACAAAACTGTCATTGTATCCGATGTTTGCTAACACTTCATCATCTCAGTAGTTTGGTCGGTCACATCATGTTTAAACACAGGATTGTTATAAACAATCATGACAGGAACGGTTCAAACGTGATTTTTAAAATGTGACCCCACAACACTAATTGCTGTAAAGCGGCCGTGCCATGTGGTTTGTATTGTTTATTGCAACTGCAACAGCAATCCAATGACACAATAACAACTGACTCAAGACACATTAGTTTTGTCGTTTCCAACCTGGTTTCAAGTTATTACTTGAGGGAACGACCAAATCAATATTTTCAATCAATGCCACTTTACAGTAATCCAAACATGGACCTATCAGATGGTGGAGGTAGTTCCATTATGTTTAACCGAGTCATACCAAAACCATTAGAATTGGTATTCAGAGACAGATTATTTTCGATCAATCCTTTATAAATTACATCAATTGATATTGTGTGATATGAAATTTCAGGACATTTGATAACATCACCGATTGTCACTGATGCAGAGCTCTCAATCCGCATGTTCACAATTGCATGCATTTAGTTTTAAACTGATTGGAATAATATATTTATAAGTATGCTATGTTTGTTTATTTGATCACTTAAACATTACCACAACTGAAACTCTCGATTTGTGTTTCATGTTGAATCTACGTTATATCAAATCAGTGCGTAAGTAATATTTGTTTTTATATAAATAAATAAAATGATACATGCCCAATGATGACCTATTTCCAAATGATGTGATGCTGTTTCGATTGAATGAAAGTTATTGGATGCGAACTATCGTTTTGTGTAGTTGTATTGTTTTTTTATATTTGAACCACAGGATTTGTTTGATTTTGTTTGCCATCTGTGCGTATTGGAATGATAAAATGACAAGTAGTAGTAATCCACATGTAGACATTGCAAATCCAATCAAGATCAACAAATGAACCACAGTATATTTGAAATCAATCATGAGTAGATATTGCGGACTATCGAAACGGTGTGTGGATAGTGTGTTTGTTTCTCAATTGCAAGATTAGATTTGACGTTCCTTTGTCGAGTAATACCAAAACCATTATATTTACTGATATTTTGTTTGATGCTCTGCATCATGCGAATCAAATCAAATGAGTTTAATCACATTGTGAAATGAGTGCAATCATACTAGCTGATAATGACTGCAAATTAATAACATGTTTATATTGTATTGTTTTGCTCAACTGTCAACAAATCAGAGTGTGATCCATGGCTGACAATCTACCTCGATCGCACTACGCTTGAACATGTGTGTGCGTCTAACCACTGATCATTAATCCTAGAATGGTGTAGATTTCTAACTCTCCGAGCTGGTAGAAAGCGCAAAAACCGTTCATGTCTTGGTTGACAATTGAATCCATTTATCGATGACATGTACAATGAACAACTAATTGTCGATGATAGATTTCATCACATCACGTTTAATCCACACAAAACTGTCATTGTATCCGATGTTTGCTAACACTTCATCATCTCAGTAGTTTGATCGATCACATCATGTTTAAGCACAGGATTGTCATAAACAATCATGACAGTAACGGTTCAAACGCACTCGTCAAACTGTGACCTCACAACACTAACTGGTGCAAAGCAGCCGTGCGATGTGGTTTGTATTGTTTATTGCAACTGCAACAGCAATCCAATGACACAATAACAACTGACTCAAGACACATTAGTTTTGTCGTTTCCAACCTGGTTTCAAGTTATTACTTGAGAGAACGACCAAATCAATATTTTCAATCAATGCCACTTTACAGTAATCCAAACATCGATCTATCAGATGTTGGAGGTAGTTCCATTATGTTTAACCGAGTCATACCAAAACCATTAGAATTGGTATTCAGAGACAGATTATTTACGATCAATCCTTTATAAATTACATCAATTGATATTGTGTGATACGAAATTTCAGGACATTTGATAACATCACCGATTGTCACTGATGCAGAGCTCTCAATCCGCATGTTCACAATTGCATGCATTTAGTTTTAAACTGATTGGAATAATATATTTATACGTATGCTATGTTTGTTTATTTGATCACTGAAACATTACCACAACTGAAACTCTCGATTTGTGTTTCATGTTGAATCTACGTTATATCAAATCAGGGTGTAAGTAATATTTGTTTTTATATAAATAAATACAATGATACATGCCCAATGATGACCTATTTACAAATGATGTGATGCTGTTTCGATTGAATGGAAGTTATTGGATGCGAACTATCGTTTTGTGTAGTTGTATTGTTTTTTATATTTGAACCACAGGATTTGTTTGATTTTGTTTGCCATCTGTGCGTATTGGAATGATAAAGTGACAAGTAGTAGTAATCCACATGTAGACATTGCAAATCCAATCAAGATCAACAAATGAACCACAGTATATTTGAAATCAATCATGAGTAGAATTTGTGGATTATCGAAATGGTGTGTGAATAGTGTGTTTGTTTCTCAATTGCAAGATTTGATTTGACGTTCCTTTGTCGAGTAATACCAAAACCATTATATTTACTGATATTTTGTTTGATGCTCTGCATCATGCGAATCAAATCAAATGAGTTTAATCACATTGTGAAATGAGTGCAGTTAAACTAGCTGATAATGACTGCAAATTAATAACATGTTTGTATTGTATTGTTTTGCTCAACTGTCAACAAATCAGAGTGTGATCCATGGCTGACAAACTATCGCGATCGCACTACGCTTGAACATGTGTGTGCATCTAACCACTGATCATTAATCCTAGAATGGTGTAGATTTCTAACTGGCCAAGCTGGTAGAAAGCGACAAACCGTTCATGTCTTGATTGACAATTGAATCCATATATCGATGACATGTACAATGAACAACTAATTGTCGATGATAGATTTCATCACATCACGTTTAATCCACACAAAACTGTCATTGTATCCGATGTTTGCTAACACTTCATCATCTCAGTAGTTTGGTCGGTCACATCATGTTTAAACACAGGATTGTCATAAACAATCATGACAGGAACGGTTCAAACGCATTCGTCAAAATGTGACCTCACAACACTAATTGCTGTAAAGCAGCCTTGCGATGTGGTTTGTATTGTTTATTGCAACTGCAACAGCAATCCAATGACACAATAACAACTGACTCAAGACACATTAGTTTTGTCGTTTCCAACCTGGTTTCAAGTTATTATTTGAGGGAACGACCAAATCAATATTTTCTATCAATGCCACTTTACAGTAATCCAAACATCGACCTATCAGATGATGGAGGTAGTTCCATTATGTTTAACCGAGTCATACCAAAACCATTAGAATTGGTATTCAGAGACAGATTATTTTCGATCAATCCTTTATAAATTACATCAATTGATATTGTGTGATATGAAATTTCAGGACATTTGATAACATCACGGATTGTCACTGATGCAGAGCTCTCAATCCGCATGTTCACAATTGCATGCATTTAGTTTTAAACTGATTGGAATAATATATTTATACGTATGCTGTGTTTGTTTATTTGATCACTGAAACATTACCACAACTGAAACTCTCGATTTGTGTTTCATGTTGAATCTATGCTATATCAAATCAGACGGTAAGTAATATTTGTTTTTATATAAATAAATACAATGATACATGCCCAATGATGACCTATTTACAAATGATGTGATGCTGTTTCGATTGAATGAAAGTTATTGGATGCGAACTATCGTTTTGTGTAGTTGTATTGTTTTTTTTATATTTGAACCACAGGATTTGTTTGATTTTGTTTGCCATCTGTGCGTATTGGAATGATAAAATGACAAGTAGTAGTAATCCACATGTAGACATTGCAAATCCAATCAAGATCAACAAATGAACCACAGTATATTTGAAATCAATCATGAGTAGATATTGCGGACTATCGAAATGGTGTGTGGATAGTGTGTTTATTTCTCAATTGCAAGATTTGATTTGACTTTCCTTTGTCGAGTAATACCAAATCCATTACATTTACTGATATTTTGTTTGATGCTCTGCATCATGCGAATCAAATCAAATGAGTTTAATCACATTGTGAAATGAGTGCAGTTAAACTAGCTGATAATAACTGCAAATTAATAACATGTTTATATTGTATTGTTTTGCTCAACTGTCAACAAATCAGAGTGTGATCCATGGCTGACAATCTACCTCGATCGCACTATGCTTGAACATGTGTGTGCGTCTAACCACTGATCATTAATCCTAGAATGGTGTAGATTTCTAACTGGCCAAGCTGGTAGAAAGCGACAAACGTTCGTTTGTGGTTGACAATTGATTCCATATAACGATGACATGGACAATGAACAACTAATTGTCGATGATAGATTTCATCACATCACGTTTAATCCACACAAAACTGTCATTGTATCCGATGTTTGCTAACACTTCATCATCTCAGTAGTTTGGTCGGTCACATCATGTTTAAACACAGGATTGTCATAAACAATCATGACAGGAACGGTTCAAACGTATTCGTCAAAATGTGACCTCACAACACTAATTGCTGCAAAGCAGCCGTGCCATGTGGTTTGTATTGTTTATTGCAACTGCAACAGCAATCCAATGACACAATAACAACTGACTCAAGACACATTAGTTTTGTCGTTTCCAACCTGGTTTCAAGTTATTACTTGAGGGAACGACCAAATCAATATTTTCAATCAATGCCACTTTACAGTAATCCAAACATCGACCTATCAGGTGGTGGAGGTAGTTCCATTATGTTTAACCGAGTCATACCAAAACCATTAGAATTGGTATTCAGAGACAGTTTATTTTCGATCAATCCTTTATAAATTACATCAATTGATATTGTGTGATATGAAATTTCAGGACATTTGATAACATCACCGATTGTCACTGATGTAGAGCTCTCAATCCGCATGTTCACAATTGCATGCATTTAGTTTTAAACTGATTGGAATAATATATTTATACGTATGCTATGTTTGTTTATTTGATCACTGAAACATTACCACAACTGAAACTCTCGATTTGTGTTTCATGTTGAATCTACGTTATATCAAATCAGCTGGTAAGTAATATTTGTTTTTATATAAATAAATACAATGATACATGCCCAATGATGACCTATTTACAAATGATGTGATGCTGTTTCGATTAAATGAAAGTTATTGGATGTGAACTATCGTTTTGTGTAGTTGTATTGTTTTTTTATATTTGAACCACAGGATTTGTTTGATTTTGTTTGCCATCTGTGCGTATTGGAATGATAAAGTGACAAGTAGTAGTAATCCACATGTAAACATTGCAAATCCAATCAAGATCAACAAATGAACCACAGTGTATTTGAAATCAATCATGAGTAGATATTGCAGACTATCGAAATGGTGTGTGGATAGTGTGTTTGTTTCTCAATTGCAAGATTTGATTTGACGTTCCTTTGTCGAGTAATACCAAAACCACTATATTTACTGATATTTTGTTTGATGCTCTGCATCATGCGAATCAAATCAAATGAGTTTAATCACATTGTGAAATGAGTGCAGTTAAACTAGCTGATAACGACTGCAAATTAATAACATGTTTGTATTGTATTGTTTTGCTCAACTGTCAACAAATCAGAGTGTGATCCATGGCTGACAATCTACCTCGATCGCACTACGCTTGAACATGTGTGTGCGCCTAACCACTGATCATTAATCCTAGAATGGTGTAGATTTCTAACTGTCCAAGCTGGTAGAAAGCGATAAACCGTTCGTGTCTTGGTTGACAATTGAATCCATATATCAATGACATGTACAATGAACAACTAATTGTCGATGATAGATTTCATCACATCACGTTTAATCCACACAAAACTGTCATTGTATCCGATGTTTGCTAACACTTCATCATCTCAGTAGTTTGGTCGGTCACATCATGTTTAAACACAGGATTGTCATAAACAATCATGGCAGGAACGGTTCAAACGCATTTGTCAAAATGTGACCTCACAACACTAACTGGTGCAAAGCAGCCGTGCCATGTGGTTTGTATTGTTTATTGCAACTGCAACAGCAATCCAATGACACAATAACAACTGACTCAAGACACATTAGTTTTGTCGTTTCCAACCTGGTTTCAAGTTATTACTTGAGGGAACGACCAAATCAATATTTTCAATCAATGCCACTTTACAGTAATCCAAACATCGACCTATCAGATGATGGAGGTAGTTCCATTATGTTTAACCGAGTCATACCAAAACCATTAGAATTGGTATTCAGAGACAGATTATTTTCGATCAATCCTTTATAAATTACATCAATTGATATTGTGTGATACGAAATTTCAGGACATTTGATAGCATCACCGATTGTCACTGATGCAGAGCTCTCAATCCGCATGTTCACAATTGCATGCATTTAGTTTTAAACTGATTGGAATAATATATTTATACGTATGCTGTGTTTGTTTATTTGATCACTGAAACATTACCACAACTGAAACTCTCGATTTGTGTTTCATGTTGAATCTACGTTATATCAAATCAGCTGGTAAGTAATATTTGTTTTTATATAAATAAATACAATGATACATGCCCTTCGATGACCTATTTACAAATGATGTGATGCTGTTTCGATTGAATGAAAGTTATTGGATGCGAACTATCGTTTTGTGTAGTTGTATTGTTTTTTTTTTTTTATTTGAACCACAGGATTTGTTTGATTTTGTTTGTTATTTGTGGGTATTGGAATGATAAAGTGACAAGTAGTAGTAATCCACATGTAAACATTGCAAATCCAATCAAGATCAACAAATGAACCACAGTATATTTGAAATCAATCATGAGTAGATATTGTGGACTGTCGAAATGGTGTGTGGATAGTGTGTTTGTTTCTCAATTGCAAGATTTGATTTGACGTTCCTTTGTCGAGTAATACCAAAACCATTATATTTACTGATATTTTGTTTGATGCTCTGCATCATGCGAATCAAATCAAATGAGTTTAATCACATTGTGAAATGAGTGCAGTTAAACTAGCTGATTACAACTGCAAATTAATAACATGTTTATATTGTATTGTTTTGCTCAACTGTCAACAAATCAGAGTGTGATCCATGGCTGACAATCTACCTCGATCGCACTACGCTTGAACATGTGTGTGCATCTAACCACTGATCATTAATCCTAGAATGGTGTAGATTTCTAACTGGCCAAGCTGGTAGAAAGCGACAAACCGTTCATGTCTTGGTTGACAATTAAATCCATGTATCGATGACATGTACAATGAAATACTAATTGTTGATGATAGATTTCATCACATCACGTTTAATCCACACAAAACTGTCATTGTATCTGATGTTTGCTAACACTTCATCATCTCAGTAGTTTGGTCGGTCACATCATGTTTAAACACAGGATTGTCATAAACAATCATGACAGGAACGGTTCAAACGCACTCGTCAAAATGTGACCTCACAACACTAATTGCTGCAAAGCAGCCGTGCCATGTGGTTTGTATTGTTTATTGCAACTGCAACAGCAATCCAATGACACAATAACAACTGACTCAAAACACATTAGTTTTGTCGTTTCCAACCTGGTTTCAAGTTATTACTTGAGGGAACGACCAAATCAATATTTTCAATCAATGCCACTTTACAGTAATCCAAACATCAACTCAGCAGATGGTGGAGGTAGTTCCATTATGTTTAACCGAGTCATACCAAAACCATTAGAATTGGTATTCAGAGACAGATTATTTACGATCAATCCTTTATAAATTACATCAATTGATATTGTGTGATATGAAATTTCAGGACATTTGATAACATCACCGATTGTCACTGATGCAGAGCTCTCAATCCGCATGTTCACAATTGCATGCATTTAGTTTTAAACTGATTGGAATAATATATTTATATGCTATGTTTGTTTATTTGATCACTGAAGCATTACCATAACTGAAACTCTCGATTTGTGTTTCATGTTGAATCTACGTTATATCAAATCAGCTGGTAAGTAATATTTGTTTTTATATAAACAAATACAATGATACATGCCCAATGATGACCTATTTACAAATGATGTGATGCTGTTTCGATTGAATGAAAGTTATTGGATGCGAACTATCGTTTTGTGTAGTTGTAATGTTTTTTTATATTTGAACCACAGGATTTGTTTGATTTTGTTTGCCATCTGTGCGTATTGAAAGGATAAAGTGACAAGTAGTAGTAATCCACATGTAGACATTGCAAATCCAATCAAGATCAACAAATGAACCACAGTATATTTGAAATCAATCATGAGTAGATATTGCGGACTGTCGAAATGGTGTGTGGATAGTGTGTTTGTTTCTCAATTGCAAGATTTGATTTGACGTTCCTTTGTCGAGTAATACCAAAACCATTATATTTATTGATATTTTGTTTGATGCTCTGCATCATGCGAATCAAATCAAATGAGTTTAATCACATTGTGAAATGAGTGCAGTTAAACTAGCTGATTACAACTGCAAATTAATAACATGTTTATATTGTATTGTTTTGCTCAACTGTCAACAAATCAGAGTGTGATCCATGGCTGACAATCTACCTCGATCGCACTACGCTTGAACATGTGTGTGCATCTAACCACTGATCATTAATCCTAGAATGGTGTAGATTTCTAACTGGCCAAGCTGGTAGAAAGCGACAAACGTTCGTTTGTGGTTGACAATTGATTCGATATATCGATGACATGGACAATGAAAATCTGATTGTCGATGATAGATTTCATCACATCACGTTTAATCCACACAAAACTGTCATTGTATCCGATGTTTGCTAACACTTCATCATCTCAGTAGTTTGGTCAGTCACATCATGTTTAAACACAGGATTGTCATAAACAATCATGACAGGAACGGTTCAAACGTATTCGTCAAAATGTGACCTCACAACACTAATTGCTGCAAAGCAGCCGTGCCATGTGGTTTGTATTGTTTATTGCAACTGCAACAGCAATCCAATGACACAATAACAACTGACTCAAGACACATTAGTTTTGTCGTTTCCAACCTGGTTTCAAGTTATTACTTGAGGGAACGACCAAATCAATATTTTCAATCAATGCCACTTTACAGTAATCCAAACATCGACCTATCAGGTGGTGGAGGTAGTTCCATTATGTTTAACCGAGTCATACCAAAACCATTAGAATTGGTATTCAGAGACAGTTTATTTTCGATCAATCCTTTATAAATTACATCAATTGATATTGTGTGATATGAAATTTCAGGACATTTGATAACATCACCGATTGTCACTGATGCAGAGCTCTCAATCCGCATGTTCACAATTGCATGCATTTAGTTTTAAACTGATTGGAATAATATATTTATAAGTATGCTATGTTTGTTTATTTGATCACTGAAACATTACCACAACTGAAACTCTCGATTTGTGTTTCATGTTGAATCTACGTCATATGAAATCAGTGCGTAAGTAATATTTGTTTTTATATAAATAAATACAATGATACATGCCCAATGATGACCTATTTACAAATGATGTGATGCTGTTTCGATTGAATGAAAGTTATTGGATGTAAACTATCGTTTTGTGTAGTTGTATTGTTTTTTTATATTTGAACCACAGGATTTGTTTGATTTTGTTTGCCATCTGTGCGTATTGGAATGATAAAATGACAAGTAGTAGTAATCCACATGTAAACATTGCAAATCCAATCAAGATCAACAAATGAACCACAGTATATTTGAAATCAATCATGAGTAGATATTGTGGACTATCGAAATGGTGTGTGGATAGTGTGTTTATTTCTCAATTGCAAGATTTGATTTGACTTTCCTTTGTCGAGTAATACCAAAACCATTATATTTATTGATATTTTGTTTGATGCTCTGCATCATGCGAATCAAATCAAATGAGTTTAATCACATTGTGAAATGAGTGCAGTTAAACTAACTGATAATAACTGCAAATTAATAACATGTTTATATTGTATTGTTTTGCTCAACTGTCAACAAATCAGAGTGTGATCCATGGCTGACAATCTAGTTCGATCTCATTTTCTTGAACATGTGTGTGCATCTAACCACTGATCATTAATCCTAGAATGGTGTAGATTTCTAACTGTCCAAGCTGGTAGAAAGCGACAACCCGTTCATGTCTTGATTGACAATTGAATCCATATATCGATGACATGTACAATGAACAACTAATTGTCGATGATAGATTTCATCACATCACGTTTAATCCACACAAAACTGTCATTGTATCCGATGTTTGCTAACACTTCATCATCTCAGTAGTTTGGTCGGTCACATCATGTTTAAACACAGGATTGTCATAAACAATCATGACAGGAACGGTTCAAACGTATTCGTCAAAATGTGACCTCACAACACTAATTGCTGTAAAGCAGCCGTGCCATGTGGTTTGTATTGTTTATTGCAACTGCAACAGCAATCCAATGACACAATAACAACTGACCCAAGACACATTAGTTTTGTCGTTTCCAACCTGGTTTCAAGTTATTACTTGAGGGAACGACCAAATCAATATTTTCAATCAATGCCACTTTACAGTAATCCAAACATCGACCTATCAGATGGTGGAGGTAGTTCCATTATGTTTAACCGAGTCATACCAAAACCATTAGAATTGGTATTCAGAGACAGATTATTTTCGATCAATCCTTTATAAATTACATCAATTGATATTGTGTGATATGAAATTTCAGGACATTTGATAACATCACCGATTGTCACTGATGCAGAGCTCTCAATCCGCATGTTCACAATTGCATGCATTTAGTTTTAAACTGATTGGAATAATATATTTATACGTATGCTATGTTTGTTTATTTGATCACTGAAACATTACCACAACTGAAACTCTCGATTTGTGTTTCATGTTGAATCTACGTTATGTCAAATCAGTGCGTAAGTAATATTTGTTTTTATATAAATAAATACAATGATACATGCCCAATGATGACCTATTTACAAATGATGTGATGCTGTTTCGATTAAATGAAAGTTATTGGATGTAAACTATCGTTTTATGTAGTTGTATTGTTTTTTTATATTTGAACCACAGGATTTGTTTGATTTTGTTTGCCATCTGTGCGTATTGGAATGATAAAATGACAAGTAGTAGTAATCCACATGTAAACATTGCAAATCCAATCAAGATCAACAAATGAACCACATAGCAGTATATTTGAAATCAATCATGAGTAGATATTGTGGACTATCGAAATGGTGTGTGGATAGTGTGTTTGTTTCTCAATTGCAAGATTTGGTTTGACGTTCCTTTGTCGAGTAATACCAAAACCATTATATTTACTGATATTTTGTTTGATGCTCTGCATCATGCGAATCAAATCAAATGAGTTTAATCACATTGTGAAATGAGTGCAGTTAAACTAGCTGATAATAACTGCAAATTAATAACATGTTTATATTGTATTGTTTTGCTCAACCGTCAACAAATCAGAGTGTGATCCATGGCTGACAATCTACCTCGATCGCACCACGCTTGAACATGTGTGTGCATCTAACCACTGATCATTAATCCTAGAATGGTGTAGATTTCTAACTGGCCAAGCTGGTAAAAAACGACAAACCGTTCATGTCTTGATTGACAATTGAATCCATATATCGATGACATGTACAATGAAAAACTAATTGTCGATGATAGATTTCATCACATCACGTTTAATCCACACAAAACTGTCATTGTGTCTGATGTTTGCTAACACTTCATCATCTCAGTAGTTTGGTCGGTCACATCATGTTTAAACACAGGATTGTCATAAACAATCATGACAAGAACAGTTCAAACGCACTCGTCAAAATGTGACCTCACAACACTAATTGCTGTAAAACAGCCGTGCCATGTGGTTTGTAATGTTTGTTGTTAGATTGACGCGTCGGCGTAGTGGACCGACGTGATGGCGTAGTGGCTATAGCATCCGCTTCGCAGTCGGTAGACTTGGGTTTCATTCCCCTCATCGAGTCAAACCAAAAGATTTGAAAAAATTGTATCTATAGCTTCCCTGCTTGGCGCTCGGCATTTAATGGAAGTTGTGGAGAACAAGCCGGAAAGTTCGCTTGTTGTGTCTTTAGGCAAATAACTCAACCGGATGCCACATATTTATTTGGAAAACAGGTGGCCCATAAATCTCGAAACAGGACACTCCCAAGCGAATGCGGACTTCTCGTTTAAGGTATAGCAATACAATTCGCTTTCACGTGACTGGAAAATAAAAATGGCTAATAAAACAAAAACAAAACTGCAACTGCAACAGCAATCCAATGACACAATAACAACTGACTCAAGACACATTAGTTTTGTCGTTTCCAACCTGGTTTCAAGTTATTACTTGAGGGAACGACCAAATCAATATTTTCAATCAATGCCACTTTACAGTAATCCAAACATCGACCTATCAGGTGGTGGAGGTAGTTCCATTATGTTTAACCGAGTCATACCAAAACCATTGGAATTGGTATTCAGAGACAGATTATTTTTGATCAATCCTTTATAAATTACATCAATTGATATTGTGTGATATGAAATTTCAGGACATTTGATAACATCACTGATTGTCATTGATGCAGAGCTCTCAATCCGCATGTTCACAATTGCATGCATTTAGTTTTAAACTGATTGGAATAATATATTTATACGTATGCTGTGTTTGTTTATTTGATCACTGAAACATTACCACAACTGAAACTCTCGATTTGTGTTTCATGTTGAATCTACACTATATCAAATCAGTGCGTAAGTAATATTTGTTTTTATATAAATAAATACAATGATACATGCCCATCGATGACCAGTTTTTAATGGTGTGATGCTGTTTCGATTGAATGAAAGTTATTGGATGCGAACTATCGTTTTGTGTAGTTGTATTGTTTTTTTATATTTGAACCACAGGATTTGTTTGATTTTGTTTGCCATCTGTGCGTATTGGAATGATAAAATGACAAGTAGTAGTAATCCACATGTAGACATTGCAAATCCAATCAAGATCAACAAATGAACCACAGTATATTTGAAATCAATCATGAGTAGATATTGCGGACTGTCGAAATGGTGTGTGGATAGTGTGTTTATTTCTCAATTGCAAGATTTGATTTGACGTTCCTTTGTCGAGTAATACCAAAACCACTATATTTACTGATATTTTGTTTGATGCTCTGCATCATGCGAATCAAATCAAATGAGTTTAATCACATTGTGAAATGAGTGCAGTTAAACTAGCTGATAATAACTGCAAATTAATAACATGTTTATATTGTATTGTTTTGCTCAACTGTCAACAAATCAGAGTGTGATCCATGGCTGACAATCTACCTCGATCGCACTACGCTTGAACATGTGTGTGCATCTAACCACTGATCATTAATCCTAGAATGGTGTAGATTTCTAACTGGCCAAGCTGGTAGGAAGCGCTAAACTTTTCGTGTCTTGGTTGACAATTGAATCCATATATCGATGACATGGACAATGAAAAACTAATTGTCGATGATAGATTTCATCACATCACGTTTAATCCACACAAAACTGTCATTGTATCCGATGTTTGCTAACACTTCATCATCTCAGTAGTTTGGTCGGTCACATCATGTTTAAACACAGGATTGTCATAAACAATCATGACAGGAACGGTTCAAACGCACTTGTTTAACTGTGACCTCACAACACTAATTGCTGCAAAGCAGCCATGCCATGTGGTTTGTATTGTTTATTGCAACTGCAACAGCAATCCAATGACACAATAACAACTGACTCAAGACACATTAGTTTTGTCGTTTCCAACCTGGTTTCAAGTTATTACCTGAGGGAACGACCAAATCAATATTTTCAATCAATGCCACTTTACAGTAATCCAAACATCGACCTATCAGGTGGTGGAGGTAGTTCCATTATGTTTAACCGAGTCATACCAAAACCATTAGAATTGGTATTCAGAGACAGTTTATTTTCGATCAATCCTTTATAAATTACATCAATTGATATTGTGTGATATGAAATTTCAGGACATTTGATAACATCACCGATTGTCACTGATGCAGAGCTCTCAATCCGCATGTTCACAATTGCATGCATTTAGTTTTAAACTGATTGGAATAATATATTTATACGTATGCTATGTTTGTTTATTTGATCACTGAAACATTACCACAACTGAAACTCTCGATTTGTGTTTCATGTTGAATCTACGTTATATCAAATCAGGGTGTAAGTAATATTTGTTTTTATATAAATAAATACAATGATACATGCCCAATGATGACCTATTTACAAATGATGTGATGCTCGTTTGATTGAAGGGAAGTTATTGGATGCGAACTATCGTTTTGTGTAGTTGTATTGTTTTTTTATATTTGAACCACAGGATTTGTTTGATTTTGTTTGCCATCTGTGCGTATTGGAATGATAAAATGACAAGTAGTAGTAATCCACATGTAGACATTGCAAATCCAATCAAGATCAACAAATGAACCACAGTGTATTTGAAATCAATCATGAGTAGATATTGCAGACTATCGAAATGGTGCGTGGATAGTGTGTTTGTTTCTCAATTGCAAGATTTGATTTGACGTTCCTTTGTCGAGTAATACCAAAACCATTATATTTACTGATATTTTGTTTGATGCTCTGCATCATGCGAATCAAATCAAATGAGTTTAATCACATTGTGAAATGAGTGCAGTTAAACTAGCTGATTACAACTGCAAATTAATAACATGTTTATATTGTATTGTTTTGCTCAACTGTCAACAAATCAGAGTGTGATCCATGGCTGACAATCTACCTCGATCGCACTACGCTTGAACATGTGTGTGCATCTAACCACTGATCATTAATCCTAGAATGGTGTAGATTTCTAACTGGCCAAGCTGGTAGAAAGCGACAAACCGTTCATGTCTTGGTTGACAATTGAATCCATATATCTATAACATGTACAATGAAAAACTAATTGTCGATGATAGATTTCATCACATCACGTTTAATCCACACAAAACTGTCATTGTATCCGATGTTTGCTAACACTTCATCATCTCAGTAGTTTGGTCGGTTACATCATGTTTAAACACAGGATTGTCATAAACAATCATGACAGGAACGGTTCAAACGCACTCGTCAAAATGTGACCTCACAACACTAATTGCTGCAAAGCGGCCATGCCATGTGGTTTGTATTGTTTATTGCAACTGCAACAGCAATCCAATGACACAATAACAACTGACTCAAGACACATTAGTTTTGTCGTTTCCAACCTGGTTTCAAGTTATTACTTGAGGGAACGACCAAATCAATATTTTCAATCAATGCCACTTTACAGTAATCCAAACATCGACCTATCAGATGGTGGAGGTAGTTCCATTATGTTTAACCGAGTCATACCAAAACCATTAGAATTGGTATTCAGAGACAGATTATTTTCGATCAATCCTTTATAAATTACATCAATTGATATTGTGTGATATGAAATTTCAGGACATTTGATAACATCACCGATTGCCACTGATGCAGAGCTCTCAATCCGCATGTTCACAATTGCATGCATTTAGTTTTAAACTGATTGGAATAATATATTTATAAGTATGCTATGTTTGTTTATTTGATCACTGAAACATTACCACAACTGAAACTCTCGATTTGTGTTTCATGTTGAATCTACACTATATCAAATCAGCTGGTAAGTAATATTTGTTTTTATGTAAATAAATACAATGATACATGCCCAATGATGACCTATTTCCAAATGATGTGATGCTGTTTCGATTGAATTAAAGTTATTGGATGCGAACTATCGTTTTGTGTAGTTGTATTGTTTTTTTATATTTGAACCACAGGATTTGTTTGATTTTGTTTGCCATCTGTGCGTATTGGAATGATAAAATGACAAGTAGTAGTAATCCACATGTAGACATTGCAAATCCAATCAAGATCAACAAATGAACCACAGTATATTTGAAATCAATCATGAGTAGATATTGTGGACTGTCGAAATGGTGTGTGGATAGTGTGTTTGTTTCTCAATTGCAAGATTTGATTTGACGTTCCTTTGTCGAGTAATACCATAACCATTATATTTACTGATATTTTGTTTGATGCTCTGCATCATGCGAATCAAATCAAATGAGTTTAATCACATTGTGAAATGAGTGCAATCATATTAGCTGATAATGACTGCAAATTAATAACATGTTTATATTGTATTGTTTTGCTCAACCGTCAACAAATCAGAGTGTGATCCATGGCTGACAATCTACCTCGATCGCACTACGCTTGAACATGTGTGTGCATCTAACCACTGATCATTAATCCTAGAATGGTGTAGATTTCTAACTGGCCAAGCTGGTAGGAAGCGACAACCCGTTCATGTCTTGGTTGACAATTGAATCCATATATCGATGACATGGACAATGAACAACTAATTGTCGATGATAGATTTCATCACATCACGTTTAATCCACACAAAACTGTCATTGTATCCGATGTTTGCTAACACTTCATCATCTCAGTAGTTTGGTCGGTCACATCATGTTTAAGCACAGGATTGTCATAAACAATCATGACAGGAACGGTTCAAACGCACTCGTCAAAATGTGACCTCACAACACTAATTGCTGTAAAGCAGCCATGCCATGTGGTTTGTATTGTTTATTGCAACTGCAACAGCAATCCAATGACACAATAACAACTGACTCAAGACACATTAGTTTTGTCGTTTCCAACCTGGTTTCAAGTTATTATTTGAGGGAACGACCAAATCAATATTTTCAATCAATGCCACTTTACAGTAATCCAAACATCGACCTATCAGATGGTGGAGGTAGTTCCATTATGTTTAACCGAGTCATACCAAAACCATTAGAATTGGTATTCAGAGACAGATTATTTTCGATCAATCCTTTATAAATTACATCAATTGATATTGTGTGATATGAAATTTCAGGACATTTGATAACATCACGGATTGTCACTGATGCAGAGCTTTCAATCCGCATGTTCACAATTGCATGCATTTAGTTTTAAACTGATTGGAATAATATATTTATAAGTATGCTATGTTTGTTTATTTGATCACTGAAACATTACCACAACTGAAACTCTCGATTTGTGTTTCATGTTGAATCTACGTTATATCAAATCAGCTGGTGAATAATATTCATTTTTATATAAATAAATACAATGATACATGCTCATCGATGACCTATTTACAAATGATGTGATGCTCTTTTGATCAATTGAAAGTTATTGGATGCAAACTATCGTTTTGTGTAGTTGTATTGTTTTTTTATATTTGAACCACAGGATTTGTTTGATTTTGTTTGCCATCTGTGCGTATTGGAATGATAAAGTGACAAGTAGTAGTAATCCACATGTAGACATTGCAAATCCAATCAAGATCAACAAATGAACCACAGTATATTTGAAATCAATCATGAGTAGATATTGCGGACTGTCGAAATGGTGTGTGGATAGTGTGTTTGTTTCTCAATTGCAAGATTTGATTTGACGTTCCTTTGTCGAGTAATACCAAAACCATTATATTTACTGATATTTTGTTTGATGCTCTGCATCATGCGAATCAAATCAAATGAGTTTAATCACATTGTGAAATGAGTGCAGTTAAACTAGCTGATTACAACTGCAAATTAATAACATGTTTATATTGTATTGTTTTGCTCAACTGTCAACAAATCAGAGTGTCATCCATGGCTGACAATCTACCTCGATCGCACTACGCTTGAACATGTGTGTGTGTGCATCTAACCACTGATAATTAATCCTAGAATGGTGTAGATTTCTAACTGGCCAAGCTGGTAGAAAGCGACAACCCGTTCATGTCTTGGTTGACAATTGAATCCATATATCGATAACATGTACAATGAACAACTAATTGTCGATGATAGATTTCATCACATCACGTTTAATCCACACAAAACTGTCATTGTATCCGATGTTTGCTAACACTTCATCATCTCAGTAGTTTGGTCGGTCACATCATGTTTAAACACAGGATTGTCATAAACAATCATGACAGGAACGGTTCAAAAGTATTTGTCAAACTGTGACCTCACAACACTAACTGCTGCAGAGCAGCCGTGCCATGTGGTTTGTATTGTTTATTGCAACTGCAACAGCAATCCAATGACACAATAACAACTGACTCAAGACACATTAGTTTTGTCGTTTCCAACCTGGTTTCAAGTTATTACCTGAGGGAACGACCAAATCAATATTTTCAATCAATGCCACTTTACAGTAATCCAAACATCGACCTATCAGGTGGTGGAGGTAGTTCCATTATGTTTAACCGAGTCATACCAAAACCATTAGAATTGGTATTCAGAGACAGATTATTTTCGATCAATCCTTTATAAATTACATCAATTGATATTGTGTGATATGAAGTTTCAGGACATTTGATAACATCACTGATTGTCACTGATGCAGAGCTCTCAATCCGCATGTTCACAATTGCATGCATTTAGTTTTAAACTGATTGGAATAATATATTTATACGTATGCTGTGTTTGTTTATTTGATCACTGAAGCATTACCACAACTGAAACTCTCGATTTGTGTTTCATGTTGAATCTACGTTATATCAAATCAGTGCGTAAGTAATATTTGTTTTTATATAAATAAATACAATGATACATGCCCAATGATGACCTATTTACAAATGATGTGATGCTGTTTCGATTGAATGGAAGTTATTGGATGCGAACTATCGTTTTGTGTAGTTGTATTGTTTTTTTATATTTGAACCACAGGATTTGTTTGATTTTGTTTGCCATCTGTGCGTATTGGAATGATAAAATGACAAGTAGTAGTAATCCACATGTAGACATTGCAAATCCAATCAAGATCAACAAATGAACCACAGTATATTTGAAATCAATCATGAGTAGATATTGCAGATTATCGAAATGGTGTGTGGATAGTGTGTTTGTTTCTCAATTGCAAGATTTGATTTGACGTTCCTTTGTCGAGTAATACCATAACCATTATATTTACTGATATTTTGTTTGATGCTCTGCATCATGCGAATCAAATCAAATGAGTTTAATCACATTGTGAAATGAGTGCAGTTAAACTAGCTGATTACAACTGCAAATTAATAACATGTTTATATTGTATTGTTTTGCTCAACCGTCAACAAATCAGAGTGTGATCCATGGCTGACAATCTACCTCGATCGCACTACGCTTGAACATGTGTGTGTGTGCATCTAACCACTGATCATTAATCCTAGAATGGTGTAGATTTCTAACTGTCCAAGCTGGTAGAAAGCGCAAAAAATTTGTTTTTGGTTGACAATTGAATCCATATATCGATGACATGTACAATGAACAACTAATTGTCGATGATAGATTTCATCACATCACGTTTAATCCACACAAAACTGTCATTGTATCCGATATTTGCTAACACTTCATCATCTCAGTAGTTTGGTCGGTCACATCATGTTTAAACACAGGATTGTCATAAACAATCATGACAGGAACAGTTCAAATGCATTCGTCAAAATGTGACCTCACAACACTAATTGCTGCAAAGCAGCCGTGCCATGTGGTTTGTATTGTTTATTGCAACTGCAACAGCAATCCAATGACACAATAACAACTGACTCAAGACACATTAGTTTTGTCGTTTCCAACCTGGTTTCAAGTTATTACTTGAGGGAACGACCAAATCAATATTTTCAATCAATGCCACTTTACAGTAATCCAAACATCGACCTATCAGGTGGTGGAGGTAGTTCCATTATGTTTAACCGAGTCATACCAAAACCATTAGAATTGGTATTCAGAGACAGATTATTTTCGATCAATCCTTTATAAATTACATCAATTGATATTGTGTGATATGAAATTTCAGGACATTTGATAACATCACCGATTGTCACTGATGCAGAGCTCTCAATCCGCATGTTCACAATTGCATGCATTTAGTTTTAAACTGATCGGAATAATATATTTATGTGCTATGTTTGTTTATTTGATCACTGAAACATTACCACAACTGAAACTCTCGATTTGCGTTTCATGTTGAATCTGCGTTATATCAAATCAGGGTGTAAGTAACATTTATTTTTATATAAATAAATACAATGATACATGCCCAATGATGACCTATTTACAAATGATGTGATGCTGTTTCGATTGAATTAAAGTTATTGGATGCGAACTATCGTTTTGTGTAGTTGTATTGTTTTTTTTATATTTGAACCACAGGATTTGTTTGATTTTGTTTGCCATCTGTGCGTATTGGAATGATAAAATGACAAGTAGTAGTAATCCACATGTAGACATTGCAAATCCAATCAAGATCAACAAATGAACCACAGTATATTTGAAATCAATCATGAGTAGATATTGTGGACTATCGAAACGGTGTGTGGATAGTGTGTTTGTTTCTCAATTGCAAGATTAGATTTGACTTTCCTTTGTCGAGTAATACCAAAACCATTATATTTACTGATATTTTGTTTGATGCTCTGCATCATGCGAATCAAATCAAATGAGTTTAATCACATTGTGAAATGAGTGCAGTTAAACTAGCTGATTACAACTGCAAATTAATAACATGTTTATATTGTATTGTTTTGCTCAACTGTCAACAAATCAGAGTGTCATCCATGGCTGACAATCTACCTCGATCGCACTACGCTTGAACATGTGTGTGCATCTAACCACTGATCATTAATCCTAGAATGGTGTAGATTTCTAACTGGCCGAGCTGGTAGAAAGCGACAAACCGTTCATATCCTGGTTGACAATTGAATCCATACATTTATAACATGTACAATGAAAAACTAATTGTCGATGATAGATTTCATCACATCACGTTTAATCCACACAAAACTGTCATTGTATCCGATGTTTGCTAACACTTCATCATCTCAGTAGTTTGGTCGGTCACATCATGTTTAAACACAGGATTGTTATAAACAATCATGACAGGAACGGTTCAAACGCATTCGTCAAAATGTGACCTCACAACACTAATTGCTGCAAAGCAGCCGTGCCATGTGGTTTGTATTGTTTATTGCAACTGCAACAGCAATCCAATGACACAATAACAACTGACTCAAGACACATTAGTTTTGTCGTTTCCAACCTGGTTTCAAGTTATTACTTGAGGGAACGACCAAATCAATATTTTCAATCAATGCCACTTTACAGTAATCCAAACATCGACCTATCAGGTGGTGGAGGTAGTTCCATTATGTTTAACCGAGTCATACCAAAACCATTAGAATTGGTATTCAGAGACAGATTATTTTCGATCAATCCTTTATAAATTACATCAATTGATATTGTGTGATACGAAATTTCAGGACATTTGATAACATCACCGATTGTCACTGATGCAGAGCTCTCAATCTGCATGTTCACATTTTTATGCATTTAGTTTTAAACTGATTGGAATAATATATTTGTACAAGTGTTGTGTTGTTTATTTGATCACTGAAACATTACCACAACTGAAACTCTCGATTTGTGTTTCATGTTGAATCTACGTTATATCAAATCAGCTGGTAAGTAATATTTGTTTTTATATAAATAAATACAATGATACATGCCCAATGATGACCTATTTACAAATGATGTGATGCTGTTTCGATTGAATGAAAGTTATTGGATGTGAACTATCGTTTTGTGTAGTTGTATTGTTTTTTTATATTTGAACCACAGGATTTGTTTGATTTTGTTTGCCATCTGTGCGTATTGGAATGATAAAGTGACAAGTAGTAGTAATCCACATGTAGACATTGCAAATCCAATCAAGATCAACAAATGAACCACAGTATATTTGAAATCAATCATGAGTAGATATTGCGGACTGTCGAAATGGTGTGTGGATAGTGTGTTTGTTTCTCAATTGCAAGATTTGATTTGACTTTCCTTTGTCGAGTAATACCAAAACCATTATATTTACTGATATTTTGTTTGATGCTCTGCATCATGCGAATCAAATCAAATGAGTTTAATCACATTGTGAAATGAGTGCAGTTAAACTAACTGATAATGACTGCAAATTAATAACATGTTTATATTGTATTGTTTTGCTCAACTGTCAACAAATCAGAGTGTGATCCATGGCTGACAATCTACCTCGATCGCACTTTGCTTGAACATGTGTGTGCATCTAACCACTGATCATTAATCCTAGAATGGTGTAGATTTCTAACTGGCCAAGCTGGTAGAAAGCGACAAACCGTTCATGTCTTGGTTGACAATTGAATCCATATATTGATGACATGGACAATGAAAAACTAATTGTCGATGATAGATTTCATCACATCACGTTTAATCCACACAAAACTGTCATTGTATCCGATGTTTGCTAACACTTCATCATCTCAGTAGTTTGGTCGGTTACATCATGTTTAAACACAGGATTGTCATAAACAATCATGACAGGAACGGTTCAAACGCATTCGTCAAAATGTGACCTCACAACACTAACTGGTGTAAAGCAGCCGTGCCATGTGGTTTGTATTGTTTATTGCAACTGCAACAGCAATCCAATGACACAATAACAACTGACACAAGACACATTAGTTTTGTCGTTTCCAACCTGGTTTCAAGTTATTATTTGAGGGAACGACCAAATCAATATTTTCAATCAATGCCACTTTACAGTAATCCAAACATCGACCTATCAGATGGTGGAGGTAGTTCCATTATGTTTAACCGAGTCATACCAAAACCATTAGAATTGGTATATAGAGACAGATTATTTTCGATCAATCCTTTATAAATTACATCAATTGATATTGTGTGATATGAAATTTCAGGACATTTGATAACATCACCGATTGTCACTGATGCAGAGCTCTCAATCCGCATGTTCACAATTGCATGCATTTAGTTTTAAACTGATTGGAATAATATATTTATATGCTATGTTTGTTTATTTGATCACTGAAACATTACCACAACTGAAACTCTCGATTTGTGTTTCATGTTGAATCTATGCTATATCAAATCAGCTGGTAAGTAATATTTGTTTTTATATAAATAAATACAATGATACATGCCCAATGATGACCTATTTACAAATGATGTGATGCTGTTTCGATTGGATGGAAGTTATTGGATGCGAACTATCGTTTTGTGTAGTTGTATTGTTTTTTTATATTTGAACCACAGGATTTGTTTGATTTTGTTTGCCATCTGTGCGTATTGGAATGATAAAATGACAAGTAGTAGTAATCCACATGTAAACATTGCAAATCCAATCAAGATCAACAAATGAACCACAGTTTTGTGGATTATCAAAGTAGTATGTGGATAGTGTGTTTGTTTCTCAATTGCAAGATTTGATTTGACGTTCCTTTGTCGAGTAATACCATAACCATTATATTTACTGATATTTTGTTTGATGCTCTGCATCATGCGAATCAAATCAAATGAGTTTAATCACATTGTGAAATGAGTGCAGTTAAACTAACTGATAATGACTGCAAATTAATAACATGTTTATATTGTATTGTTTTGCTCAACTGTCAACAAATCAGAGTGTGATCCATGGCTGACAATCTACCTCGATCGCACTACTCTTGAACATGTGTGTGCATCTAACCACTGATCATTAATCCTAGAATGGTGTAGATTTCTAACTGGCCAAGCTGGTAGAAAGCGACAAACGTTCGTGTTTTGATCGACAATTAAATCCATATATCGATGACATGGACAATGAACAACTAATTGTCGATGATAGATTTCATCACATCACGTTTAATCCACACAAAACTGTCATTGTATCCGATGTTTGCTAACACTTCATCATCTCAGTAGTTTGGTCGGTCACATCATGTTTAAACACAGGATTGTCATAAACAATCATGACAGGAACGGTTCAAACGCACTCGTCAAAATGTGACCTCACAACACTAACTGGTGTAAAGCAGCCGTGCCATGTGGTTTGTATTGTTTATTGCAACTGCAACAGCAATCCAATGACACAATAACAACTGACTCAAGACACATTAGTTTTGTCGTTTCCAACCTGGTTTCAAGTTATTATTTGAGGGAACGACCAAATCAATATTTTCAATCAATGCCACTTTACAGTAATCCAAACATCGACCTATCAGATGGTGGAGGTAGTTCCATTATGTTTAACCGAGTCATACCAAAACCATTAGAATTGGTATTCAGAGACAGATTATTTTCGATCAATCCTTTATAAATTACATCAATTGATATTGTGTGATATGAAATTTCAGGACATTTGACAACATCACGGATTGCCACTGATGCAGAGCTCTCAATCCGCATGTTCACAATTGCATGCATTTAGTTTTAAACTGATTGGAATAATATATTTATACGTATGCTGTGTTTGTTTATTTGATCACTGAAACATTACCACAACTGAAACTCTCGATTTGTGTTTCATGTTGAATCTATGCTATATCAAATCAGCTGGTAAGTAATATTTGTTTTTATATAAATAAATACAATGATACATGCCCAATGATGACCTATTTACAAATGATGTGATGCTGTTTCGATTGAATGAAAGTTATTGGATGTAAACTATCGTTTTGTGTAGTTGTATTGTTTTTTATATTTGAACCACAGGATTTGTTTGATTTTGTTTGCCATCTGTGCGTATTGGAATGATAAAATGACAAGTAGTAGTAATCCACATGTAAACATTGCAAATCCAATCAAGATCAACAAATGAACCACAGTATATTTGAAATCAATCATGAGTAGATATTGCGGACTATCGAAATGGTGTGTGGATAGTGTGTTTGTTTCTCAATTGCAAGATTTGATTTGACGTTCCTTTGTCGAGTAATACCAAAACCACTATATTTACTAATGTTTTGTTTGATGCTCTGCATCATGCGAATCAAATCAAATGAGTTTAATCACATTGTGAAATGAGTGCAGTTAAACTAACTGATAATGACTGCAAATTAATAACATGTTTATATTGTATTGTTTTGCTCAACTGTCAACAAATCAGAGTGTGATCCATGGCTGACAATCTACCTCGATCGCACTACGCTTGAACATGTGTGTGCATCTAACCACTGATCATTAATCCTAGAATGGTGTAGATTTCTAACTGGCCAAGCTGGTAGAAAGCGACAAACCGTTCATGTTTTGGTTGACAATTGAATCCATATATCGATGACATGGACAATGAACAACTAATTGTCGATGATAGATTTCATCACATCACGTTTAATCCACACAAAACTGTCATTGTATCCGATGTTTGCTAACACTTCATCATCTCAGTAGTTTGGTCGGTCACATCATGTTTAAACACAGGATTGTCATAAACAATCATGACAGGAACAGTTCAAATGCATTCGTCAAAATGTGACCTCACAACACTAATTGCTGTAAAGCAGCCGTGCCATGTGGTTTGTATTGTTTATTGCAACTGCAACAGCAATCCAATGACACAATAACAACTGACTCAAAACACATTAGTTTTGTCGTTTCCAACCTGGTTTCAAGTTATTATTTGAGGGAACGACCAAATCAATATTTTCAATCAATGCCACTTTACAGTAATCCAAACATCGACCTATCAGATGGTGGAGGTAGTTCCATTATGTTTAACCGAGTCATACCAAAACCATTAGAATTGGTATTCAGAGACAGATTATTTTCGATCAATCCTTTATAAATTACATCAATTGATATTGTGTGATATGAAATTTCAGGACATTTGATAACATCACCGATTGTCACTGATGCAGAGCTCTCAATCCGCATGTTCACAATTGCATGCATTTAGTTTTAAACTGATTGGAATAATATATTTATACTTATGCTGTGTTTGTTTATTTGATCACTGAAACATTACCACAACTGAAACTCTCGATTTGTGTTTCATGTTGAATCTACGTTATATCAAATCAGGATGTAAGCAATAATTATTTTTATATAAATAAATACAATGATACATGCCCAATGATGACCTATTTCCAAATGATGTGATGCTGTTTCGATTGAATTAAAGTTATTGGATGCGAACTATCGTTTTGTGTAATTGTATTGTTTTTTTATATTTGAACCACAGGATTTGTTTGATTTTGTTTGCCATCTGTGCGTATTGGAATGATAAAGTGACAAGTAGTAATAATCCACATGTAAACATTGCAAATCCAATCAAGATCAACAAATGAACCACAGTATATTTGAAATCAATCATGAGTAGATATTGCGGACTGTCGAAATGGTGTGTGGATAGTGTGTTTGTTTCTCAATTGCAAGATTTGATTTGACGTTCCTTTGTCGAGTAATACCAAAACCACTATATTTATTGATATTTTGTTTGATGCTCTGAATCATGCGAATCAAATCAAATGAGTTTAATCACATTGTGAAATGAGTGCAGTTAAACTAACTGATAATGACTGCAAATTAATAACATGTTTATATTGTATTGTTTTGCTCAACTGTCAACAAATCAGAGTGTGATCCATGGCTGACAATCTACCTCGATCGCACTACTCTTGAACATGTGTGTGCATCTAACCACTGATCATTAATCCTAGAATGGTGTAGATTTCTAACTGGCCAAGCTGGTAGAAAGCGACAAACCGTTCATGTCTTGGTTGACAATTGAATCCATTTTGATGACATGTACAATGAACAACTAATTGTCGATGATAGATTTCATCACATCACGTTTAATCCACACAAAACTGTCATTGTATCCGATGTTTGCTAACACTTCATCATCTCAGTAGTTTGGTCGGTTACATCATGTTCAAACACAGGATTGTCATAAACAATCATGACAGGAACGGTTCAAACGTATTCGTCAAAATGTGACCTCACAACACTAATTGCTGCAAAGCAGCCGTGCCATGTGGTTTGTATTGTTTATTGCAACTGCAACAGCAATCCAATGACACAATAACAACTGACTCAAGACACATTAGTTTTGTCGTTTCCAACCTGGTTTCAAGTTATTACTTGAGGGAACGACCAAATCAATATTTTCAATCAATGCCACTTTACAGTAATCCAAACATCGACCTATCAGATGGTGGAGGTAGTTCCATTATGTTTAACCGAGTCATACCAAAACCATTAGAATTGGTATTCAGAGACAGATTATTTTCGATCTATCCTTTATAAATTACATCAATTGATATTGTGTGATATGAAATTTCAGGACATTTGATAACATCACCGATTGTCACTGATGCAGAGCTCTCAATCCGCATGTTCACAATTGCATGCATTTAGTTTTAAACTGATTGGAATAATATATTTATATGTATGCTGTGTTTGTTTATTTGATCACTGAAACATTACCACAACTGAAACTCTCGATTTGTGTTTCATGTTGAATCTACGTTATATCAAATCAGTTGGTAAGTAATATTTGTTTTTATATAAATAAATACAATGATACATGCCCAATGATGACCTATTTACAAATGATGTGATGCTGTTTCGATTGAATGAAAGTTATTGGATGCGAACTATCGTTTTGTGTAGTTGTATTGTTTTTTTATATTTGAACCACAGGATTTGTTTGATTTTGTTTGCCATCTGTGCGTATTGGAATGATAAAATGACAAGTAGTAGTAATCCACATGTAAACATTGCAAATCCAATCAAGATCAACAAATGAACCACATAGCAGTATATTTGAAATCAATCATGAGTAGATATTGTGGACTGTCGAAATGGTGTGTGGATAGTGTGTTTGTTTCTCAATTGCAAGATTAGATTTGACGTTCCTTTGTCGAGTAATACCAAAACCATTATATTTACTGATATTTTGTTTGATGCTCTGCATCATGCGAATCAAATCAAATGAGTTTAATCACATTGTGAAATGAGTGCAGTTAAACTAACTGATAATGACTGCAAATTAATAACATGTTTATATTGTATTGTTTTGCTCAACTGTCAACAAATCAGAGTGTGATCCATGGCTGACAATCTACCTCGATCGCACTACGCTTGAACATGTGTGTGCATCTAACCACTGATCATTAATCCTAGAATGGTGTAGATTTCTAACTGGCCAAGCTGGTAGAAAGCGACAACCCGTTCATGTCTTGGTTAACAATTGAATCCATATATCGATGACATGGACAATGAACAACTAATTGTCGATGATAGATTTCATCACATCACGTTTAATCCACACAAAACTGTCATTGTATCCGATGTTTGCTAACACTTCATCATCTCAGTAGTTTGGTCAGTCACATCATGTCCAAACACAGGATTGTCATAAACAATCATGACAGGAACGGTTCAAACGCACTTGTTAAACTGTGACCTCACAACACTAATTGCTGCAAAGCAGCCGTGCCATGTGGTTTGTATTGTTTATTGCAACTGCAACAGCAATCCAATGACACAATAACAACTGACTCAAAACACATTAGTTTTGTCGTTTCCAACCTGGTTTCAAGTTATTACTTGAGGGAACGACCAAATCAATATTTTCAATCAATGCCACTTTACAGTAATCCAAACATCGACCTATCAGATGGTGGAGGTAGTTCCATTATGTTTAACCGAGTCATACCAAAACCATTAGAATTGGTATTCAGAGACAGATTATTTTCGATCAATCCTTTATAAATTACATCAATTGATATTGTGTGATACGAAATTTCAGGACATTTGATAACATTACCGATTGTCACTGATGCAGAGCTCTCAATCCGCATGTTCACAATTGCATGCATTTAGTTTTAAACTGATTGGAATAATATATTTGTACAAGTGTTGTGTTGTTTATTTGATCACTGAAACATTACCACAACTGAAACTCTCGATTTGTGTTTCATGTTGAATCTACGTTATATCAAATCAGTGCGTAAGTAATATTTGTTTTTATATAAATAAATACAATGATACATGCCCAATGATGACCTATTTACAAATGATGTGATGCTGTTTCGATTGAATTAAAGTTATTGGATGCGAACTATCGTTTTGTGTAGTTGTATTGTTTTTTTTATATTTGAACCACAGGATTTGTTTGATTTTGTTTGCCATCTGTGCGTATTGGAATGATAAAATGACAAGTAGTAGTAATCCACATGTAGGCATTGCAAATCCAATCAAGATCAACAAATGAACCACAGTATATTTGAAATCAATCATGAGTAGATATTGCGGACTGTCGAAATGGTGTGTGGATAGTGTGTTTGTTTCTCAATTGCAAGATTAGATTTGACGTTCCTTTGTCGAGTAATACCAAAACCACTATATTTACTGATATTTTGTTTGATGCTCTGCATCATGCGAATCAAATCAAATGAGTTTAATCACATTGTGAAATGAGTGCAGTTAAACTAGCTGATAATAACTGCAAATTTATAACATGTTTATATTGTATTGTTTTGCTCAACTGTCAACAAATCAGAGTGTGATCCATGGCTGACAATCTACCTCGATCGCACTACGCTTGAACATGTGTGTGCATCTAACCACTGATCATTAATCCTAGAATGGTGTAGATTTCTAACTGTCCAAGCTGGTAGAAAGCGACAAACCGTTCATGTTTTGGTTGACAATTGAAACCATATATCGATGACATGGACAATGAACAACTAATTGTCGATGATAGATTTCATCACATCACGTTTAATCCACACAAAACTGTCATTGTATCCGATGTTTGCTAACACTTCATCATGGCAGTAGTTTGGTCGGTCACATCATGTTTAAACACAGGATTGTCATAAACAATCATGACAGGAACGGTTCAAACGCATTCGTCAAAATGTGACCTCACAACACTAACTGGTGCAAAGCAGCCGTGCCATGTGGTTTGTATTGTTTATTGCAACTGCAACAGCAATCCAATGACACAATAACAACTGACTCAAGACACATTAGTTTTGTCGTTTCCAACCTGGTTTCAAGTTATTACTTGAGGGAACGACCAAATCAATATTTTCAATCAATGCCACTTTACAGTAATCCAAACATCGACCTATCAGATGGTGGAGGTAGTTCCATTATGTTTAACCGAGTCATACCAAAACCATTAGAATTGGTATTCAGAGACAGATTATTTTCGATCAATCCTTTATAAATTACATCAATTGATATTGTGTGATATGAAATTTCAGGACATTTGATAACATCACCGATTGTCACTGATGCAGAGCTCTCAATCCGCATGTTCACAATTGCATGCATTTAGTTTTAAACTGATTGGAATAATACATTTATATGTATGCTATGTTTGTTTATTTGATCACTGAAACATTACCACAACTGAAACTCTCGATTTGTGTTTCATGTTGAATCTACGTTATATCAAATCAGGGTGTAAGTAATATTTGTTTTTATATAAATAAATACAATGATACATGCCCAATGATGACCTATTTACAAATGATGTGATGCTGTTTCGATTGAATGAAAGTTATTGGATGCGAACTATCGTTTTGTGTAATTGTATTGTTTTTTTTATATTTGAACCACAGGATTTGTTTGATTTTGTTTGCCATCTGTGCGTATTGGAATGATAAAATGACAAGTAGTAGTAATCCACATGTAAACATTGCAAATCCAATCAAGATCAACAAATGAACCACAGTATAGCGTATTTGAAATCAATCATGAGTAGATATTGCGGACTGTCGAAATGGTGTGTGGATAGTGTGTTTGTTTCTCAATTGCAAGATTTGATTTGACTTTCCTTTGTCGAGTAATACCAAAACCATTATATTTATTGATATTTTGTTTGATGCTCTGCATCATGCGAATCAAATCAAATGAGTTTAATCACATTGTGAAATGAGTGCAGTTAAACTAGCTGATAATAACTGCAAATTTATAACATGTTTATATTGTATTGTTTTGCTCAACTGTCAACAAATCAGAGTGTGATCCATGGCTGACAATCTACCTCGATCGCACTACGCTTGAACATGTGTGTGCATCTAACCACTGATCATTAATCCTAGAATGGTGTAGATTTCTAACTGGCCAAGCTGGTAGGAAGCGCTAAACTTTTCGTGTCTTGGTTGACAATTGAATCCATATATCGATGACATGGACAATGAACAACTAATTGTCGATGATAGATTTCATCACATCACGTTTAATCCACACAAAACTGTCATTGTATCCGATGTTTGCTAACACTTCATCATGGCAGTAGTTTGGTCAGTCACATCATGTTTAAACACAGGATTGTCATAAACAATCATGACAGGAATGGTTCAAACGCATTCGTCAAAATGTGACCTCACAACACCAATTGCTGCAAAGCAGCCGTGCCATGTGGTTTGTATTGTTTATTGCAACTGCAACAGCAATCCAATGACACAATAACAACTGACTCAAGACACATTAGTTTTGTCGTTTCCAACCTGGTTTCAAGTTATTACTTGAGGGAACGACCAAATCAATGTTTTCAATCAATGCCACTTTACAGTAATCCAAACATCGACCTATCAGATGGTGGAGGTAGTTCCATTATGTTTAACCGAGTCATACCAAAACCATTAGAATTGGTATTCAGAGACAGATTATTTTCGATCAATCCTTTATAAATTACATCAATTGATATTGTGTGATATGAAATTTCAGGACATTTGATAACATCACCGATTGTCACTGATGCAGAGCTCTCAATCCGCATGTTCACAATTGCATGCATTTAGTTTTAAACTGATTGGAATAATATATTTATACGTATGCTGTGTTTGTTTATTTGATCACTGAAACATTACCACAACTGAAACTCTCGATTTGTGTTTCATGTTGAATCTACGTTATATCAAATCAGACGGTGAGTAATATTTGTTTTTATATAAATAAATACAATGATACATGCCCAATGATGACCTATTTACAAATGATGTGATGCTGTTTTGATTGAATGGAAGTTATTGGATGCGAACTATCGTTTTGTGTAGTTGTATTGTTTTTTTATATTTGAACCACAGGATTTGTTTGATTTTGTTTGCCATCTGTGCGTATTGGAATGATAAAATGACAAGTAGTAGTAATCCACATGTAAACATTGCAAATCCAATCAAGATCAACAAATGAACCACAGTATATTTGAAATCAATCATGAGTAGATATTGTGGACTGTCGAAATGGTGTGTGGATAGTGTGTTTGTTTCTCAATTGCAAGATTAGATTTGACGTTCCTTTGTCGAGTAATACCAAATCCATTATATTTACTGATATTTTGTTTGATGCTCTGCATCATGCGAATCAAATCAAATGAGTTTAATCACATTGTGAAATGAGTGCAGTTAAACTAACTGATAATGACTGCAAATTAATAACATGTTTATATTGTATTGTTTTGCTCAACTGTCAACAAATCAGAGTGTGATCCATGGCTGACAATCTACCTCGATCGCACTACGCTTGAACATGTGTGTGTGTGCATTTAACCACTGATCATTAATCCTAGAATGGTGTAGATTTCTAACTGGCCAAGCTGGTAGAAAGCGACAAACCGTTCATGTTTTGGTTGACAATTAAATCCATTTTGATGACATGTACAATGAACAACTAATTGTCGATGATAGATTTCATCACATCACGTTTAATCCACACAAAACTGTCATTGTATCCGATGTTTGCTAACACTTCATCATCTCAGTAGTTTGGTCGATTTCATCATGTTTAAACACAGGATTGTCATAAACAATCATGGCAGGAACGGTTCAAACGTATTCGTCAAAATGTGACCTCACAACACTAATTGCTGCAGAGCAGCCGTGCCATTTGGTTTGTATTGTTTATTGCAACTGCAACAGCAATCCAATGACACAATAACAACTGACTCAAAACACATTAGTTTTGTCGTTTCCAACCTGGTTTCAAGTTATTACTTGAGGGAACGACCAAATCAATATTTTCAATCAATGCCACTTTACAGTAATCCAAACATCGACCTATCAGATGGTGGAGGTAGTTCCATTATGTTTAACCGAGTCATACCAAAACCATTAGAATTGGTATTCAGAGACAGATTATTTTCGATCAATCCTTTATAAATTACATCAATTGATATTGTGTGATATGAAATTTCAGGACATTTGATAACATCACCGATTGTCACTGATGCAGAGCTCTCAATCCGCATGTTCACAATTGCATGCATTTAGTTTTAAACTGATTGGAATAATATATTTATACTTATGCTGTGTTTGTTTATTTGATCACTGAAACATTACCACAACTGAAACTCTCGATTTGTGTTTCATGTTGAATCTACGTTATTTCAAATCAGGGTGTAAGTAATATTTGTTTTTATATAATTAAATACAATGATACATGCCCAATGATGACCTATTTACAAATGATGTGATGCTGTTTCGATTGAATGGAAGTTATTGGATGCGAACTATCGTTTTGTGTAATTGTATTGTTTTTTTATATTTGAACCACAGGATTTGTTTGATTTTGTTTGCCATCTGTGCGTATTGGAATGATAAAATGACAAGTAGTAGTAATCCACATGTAAACATTGCAAATCCAATCAAGATCAACAAATGAACCACAGTATATTTGAAATCAATCATGAGTAGATATTGCAGACTATCGAAATGGTGTGTGGATAGTGTGTTTGTTTCTCAATTGCAAGATTTGATTTGACGTTCCTTTGTCGAGTAATACCAAATCCATTATATTTACTGATATTTTGTTTGATGCTCTGCATCATGCGAATCAAATCAAATGAGTTTAATCACATTGTGAAATGAGTGCAGTTAAACTAACTGATAATGACTGCAAATTAATAACATGTTTATATTGTATTGTTTTGCTCAACTGTCAACAAATCAGAGTGTGATCCATGGCTGACAATCTACCTCGATCGCACTACGCTTGAACATGTGTGTGTGTGCATTTAACCACTGATCATTAATCCTAGAATGGTGTAGATTTCTAACTGGCCAAGCTGGTAGAAAGCGACAAACCGTTCATGTTTTGGTTGACAATCGAATCCATATATCGATGACATGGACAATGAACAACTAATTGTCGATGATAGATTTCATCACATCACGTTTAATCCACACAAAACTGTCATTGTATCCGATGTTTGCTAACACTTCATCATGGCAGTAGTTTGGTCAGTCACATCATGTTTAAACACAGGATTGTCATAAACAATCATGACAGGAACGGTTCAAATGCATTCGTCAAAATGTAACCTCACAACATTAGTTGCTGCAAAGCAGCCGTGCCATTTGGTTTGTATTGTTTATTGCAACTACAACAGCAATCCAATGACACAATAACAACTGACTCAAGACACATTAGTTTTGTCGTTTCCAACCTGGTTTCAAGTTATTACTTGAGGGAGTGACCAAATCAATATTTTCAATCAATGCCACTTTACAGTAATCCAAACATCGACCTATCAGATGGTGGAGGTAGTTCCATTATGTTTAACCGAGTCATACCTAAACCATTAGAATTGGTATTCAGAGACAGATTATTTTCGATCAATCCTTTATAAATTACATCAATTGATATTGTGTGATATGAAATTTCAGGACATTTGATAACATCAGCGATTGTCACTGATGCAGAGCTCTCAATCCACATGTTCACAATTGCATGCATTTAGTTTTAAGTTGATTGGACTGATAAGTTAAACTGACAAGTTCTAATAATCAACATGTAAGCCTATGAAGTCCGATGAAGATCAATGCTTTAATGGTAGTATTTTTGAAATCATTTATGAGTAAGGATTATGGATTATCGAAGGGGCGTGTAGATAGTGGGTTTGGTTTTTAATCGGAAGATTTGATTTGGTGTTATTTTGTCGAGTAATACGAAAACCATTGTAATTGTATATACTCATACTCTGTTTGGTGCTTAGCAACATGGGAAAGAAGTCGGATACATTAAATCAAATCTGTTTATTTTGGAACTTTGAATTTTTTGTTCGGTTGAAAATGTGAAAATGATTTTGTTGTTATTTTTTGCCTAGCAAGCATTAAATTAATGTTTTATCCATGCCTGGTTTTGAACTCATTTCATAGTCATTTTGAAAGGGGGGTTTGTTTGACCCACCATGTTTATCTTTATGTTTAACGTGTTGTAGTTTTGCTTGTGATCAAGCTGGTTTGAAGTTGTGATTTTTTTGGTTATGTTCGAAAATTAACTTTATTTATTATTGTTTTTGACAGTAGAAAATTGTTTTCGTTTAATACATTGTAAATAGATTGTACTTCTTAACAATTTATGTTTTTCACAATATCATTTGTATTCGATGTTTATTCTCATTTGTTTCTATCAGTAGTTTAGTTGCTCACGGCATGCTGAGTTTTTAGATTTTGATGATCTTTATCGGACGTCATTGAGCGAATTGCAGAGAGTGACATTGCTTCGCCTTATCAAGATATTTTTATGGCAGTTGTCTGACGATACATGACTAGAGGTTTTAAATGAAGCATAGCTTAGAACAGTGGTTGGCAAACTGTTGGCCGCGGCTCAGTTGTGGGCCTTTGAGCAATTTTGAGTGGGCTGCGGGCTATCTACTATTATTTCAGTTTTATAAAGTAGTTGTGGGCTTTCGAGCAAGTTTGAGTGGGCTGCAAGCTATTTACTATTATTTCAGTTTTATAACGTGGTTGTGGGCTGTGTAAAAGCCGGGGCGTACATACATTGTAATTTAAAAGTTGGTGTAGTGAAGAGTTCTAGTTTCGGCTTATTGTTGCATCACAGTTCCATTGCCTGTCGCTCTTTAAAATATTAGTAGCAGCTCTTGCTTTATGCAAGCAATCGATGTTCTTGTTTAACATTTGCAATTAATCGTTTTGTTGTACTGGTTTTAAACGTGGTGGGCCTTCAATAGCAATTAAAAGAGTGATTTGAGCCACGATAGAAAACGTTTGCCCATATGCTTAGAACATCAGTTTTGTGGAATTTATACTGGTTCCACTGTAGTGGAAGTTCTGTCAGCACTCAATGTTGACAGAACTCTGTCAGCACAGACGACATTGCTTTGTTTTTGTACGCAGTTCACTCAGTCAAATAAGCAGATGATACCACACAGATGTTTTGTGAGGCTTCCGAGCTAGACTTAAGTGAAAATAAAACGAAATGCTTAGTGATGAGACCCACATCTTTTTCAAACCTTGCTTTGTCAATATTTTGATATGAGACAACTGATATCTTAATATTAATTTTTCTTCATCAGTTGAAACATGAAATAAATTATGCCATTTTTAGTAATTATAGGCGTGGCCAACGAGGCCATGCCTTCAATGAATCATTGTTGGACTGAGTTAAGGTAGACTTAATTCCATTTTCAAGTAAAGTGAGAGGAATATGTCGATGCTGAACAAAAAAGTTGTATCTCTTTCAAAAAAGAACAAAAGATTTCCAGACAAGAACTTCAACCAAAATTTGAGAAAAAAGATCGAAATTCATCTTCTTAGTTCTTATTCAAGTTTTGTTTCTGACTGCAGTAAAGTTTTCGACATACTTATCAGTAATTTATAGTATCACACAAAATTTATACAAAAAAATTGAGAACTACAAGGCCACACTGCGTTATAGCTACAGTTAAAATAGTAAATATGCCTTAAATGAAAGGAAATTTCCCACTTTTGACTCAACAAAATGACGTCATCAAGGGCAACTTGGTATGAACTATACTAAGAAAACAAATTAATTAATGTCTGAGTAATTTCATACAGCTTTTACATTTGAATTTTGTGTAGTTCTGCATTAAACACACTATTAGAGCTACATGTATTTACGTGTAGGGAATTCCCTTAAAACTCGCCAAAGCAGCGTCCATGTTCAATTATTTTGCTCAGATTGAAAGAGTTGGAATCGTGAAAAAGTTTTGCAAATCGTTATTTTAGATTAAAGCACGGGATAAGCTATGCTAATCAAAGCTTTTAGAACCACAGTCTGAACAACTTTATTGTGCAATCATTCAAAAACTTCTTTCCTTCACAGAGTCGTCTGTCATTGAGATTTTTCAAAGATCAACCATACTAAAGTTTTCAAATTTGGCACATTTTTAACTCAGTTTGTACAGGGTTTTCAAAAAGTCATCATCTATTTTTAAATTGTTATTACATCAAAAATATATTTTCGATAATAACGAAACTTGTACACAATAAACAATATACATTGTACACAATAAATCTTGTACACAATTAACAATATAATATACATGTAACCTTACATTAAAATTTTATTCAACTGAATGCCCCCTACTTGCCACGCATTTCTTCAAACGGCTTACAAATGATTCTTTCACATTTTCCAAAATATTTGGAGTTAATTTCATGCATTCTTCTTCAATGAATGTCTTTAGCTGTTCAATCAATAGTTTGTGGATTTCTTCTAAATACTTCATTTTTAAAGAAACCCCATAAGAAGAAATCTGGAGGCGCTAAGTCTGGTGATCGGTCAGGCCATCGTAATGGACCATTTCACCCTATCCAACGTCCACGAAAAGTCTCATCAAGAAGTGCTCGTACACGAAGAGTCCAATGAGGTGGCGCCCCATCCTGTTGGAACCATGCAGATTGCAATCGACGTTGTCTTCGAAGCATTGGAATGAAATATTCAGATATTAGGGAATAATATTCATCGCCATTAACAGTTGAAGAATTAAAAATATACGGTCTATACACATGACTGGCAGATATTGCCATCCACACGTTGATTTTTGGGGATGTATGTTCCTTCAAAAGTAAAGTTTCAGGTGGTTCCGCTGCCCAAACTCGGCAATTATGTCGGTTTACTGTCCCATTTAAACTGAAGGAACATTCATCTGACGTAATTAAATTGTCAAACAAATTGTTGCTTTTCACATGCTCATCAAGAATTGCCTGGCAAGAATTCATACGATCCATAAAGTCTTCCTCAGAGAGCTTTTGATGTAATTGAAGCTTATAAGGTTTGTAGTTCAGCATTTTGTGGAGGATAGTAAATGTAGAACCAATCGATATATCAAGCATATTACTAATTGCGGGAACAGAGTAAAAATTTTCTTTATCCTCTAAAATTGCAACAACTTTTTGTGCATTTTCTGGATTTACTGATGAATTTGGTCTCCCTGATCGCACCTTGTCTTCAACAGAACCTGTCTCCAAAAACTTCTTGTACAAAAGACAAATTGTTTGATCAGTAGGTTTATGTTGAAATCCTTCTTTTGTAAGCTCCCTTTTAACTGCTGTAACAGATTCGCATTTTGCCATAAGAATAACTATTCTAACACGTTCTTGTATTGTGTACATTTCAAACGGTCCTGAACCTAAAAAACAAAATGAGATAATTAAAATGGAGGTAAAGCTAAAAACAAGATGGAAAAATTAAAATGGTGTAGTAAAACAAAATTTTAATGTATACTGTTTATTGTGTACAAGTTTCATTATTATCGAAAATATATTTTTGATGTAATAACAATTTAAAAATAGATGATGACTTTTTGAAAACCCTGTATATTCGGTAATCATTTAAAATTCTAGATGTTTTTTGTTTTCCACTACATTTTGAAATTAAAATTTAAGAAATAGAAAAAAAATTATTGCTATATGAAAGATCAAACAGTTGGGTTCCACCAATTGTATCATGATCTGACACAAAAATGTAAGCCGCAGCACAATAATAAACCATGCGCCCTTTTTTTACAACACTTAGATGGATACCCTACCCACCAATGCAAGACACAATGCAGAACATATTTTAATTAAATAACGGTACCAGTGAACAGTATGTGCCGAAATCAAAATCAAAAATGCTTAAAGTTGATAAAATTCTTTGTTTCTTTTCGTGTAGTGGCAGAATGTTGCGCTTACGTGGAGGAATGCAACAGCGAAACAGCATACAATGAAGCCATTAAAGACTTTCCAACTACTGTGTGTTTGGCTCCTCGTACCTCCAGTGAAGCTCACTCTCTTGCATACGTTCTCAAAGGCATCAATAAAGGGATTAAAGTGTTGATGATAGGTGGAGATGATGTTCTCCCACTTTGCACGGCTATATTACACATGTCTGGATCTGTAAGTTTTGTGACTCTATATAATTCTTTTTATGATTTAAATGTTATTGTTATTGCTTGTCACTGCATAATTCAATATTTGCAAAACTTGTTTTACAAACCTGATTTTGCGCTTTGAAGATCGTTGGTCGCAACGTTGTGAGATTTTATATACGTCACCATATTCTACTACATCTGTTAACTAAACTCTTTTAAATGAGTACCATCTTTTTGAGGTAGAAAGACTATGCTTTCAAGTTTCAATAAACCTAATAACAAAATCAATAAGAGCAATTTTTATTCTTAGCCGTGGCACCCGTTACTGTATAATTGAAGAAAAAAAAACTGGTACAGAATTATCGGTCAACAATATGGAAAATGACTAATTTAAAAAATCACAGTTGCATAAAGTCAATGATTATATTTTTCACAACAACTGTTTTGTTTAAAGAATTGTCATGCGTGCATATCTGCAAAATTTGGATTGTGAAATAAAATAAAATGCATTAAATATTCAAACGATCAACTACACTAATGTAGCACCAAATTTAACTGCCAAAAATTTTTAATTATGATATCGGCTAAAAATAAAGTATGATAAATGGAATTGACTCTTTATTATTAGGCTTACGCGCTTACCAAAATATTCTTACTTCAACCACGGAAGCGGAACCTGCCCTGATAAACTAAATGCTATTTGATTAAAAAGCTTATAATAAATCTCATCACTACGGACTGCTATATACAAAAAACTGTTTGCAAAGTAAATAAACAGGATTAGAGAAAGCTGCTGCTCCACAATGCCACAGCCGCTTACAGAAAAGATGATGCTAACGTTAAGGAACAAATTAACATTCAGGCAAAAATGAATTTGGCCAAGTTAGATCTTGATGAAAGAAAACTACCCGAAAATAAGCGTCCATAAATTTGAAAGACCGCAAGGCGAACTTCCTAAACAACCCGAAATTCTGGGTTGTGGATTGCTTAGGTCCTCAACAAGGTCTCCTGCAGTGGAAATGTTTTCTTGCCATTCTTATTTCATTTCTCTTGGAGGATGAAATCGTTTATTCTTGTAGAGTAGAAGGGTCGTCTCGATTTTAGTCTGGTGGTTGTCGGGGCTTCCTTCATTATTTGTTTCAATGGGGTTTCGAATTTCAGTGGAGTTTAGCCGTTTATGCTGCCTTTGAGTTGCCTGTTCTCTTCTAAGGTGAGGTGGTGCAATGGAGCTTAGAGTTGATAGCCAAGGACGTGGAGTGTATTTCAGAGTGTCTGTTATAATTATCATTGCCTGGTGTAGTTGGATGTCGATTTTTAATGTGTGCGACCCCAGACCGGGCACAGTATTCAGCAACGCTATAGCATAGTGCCAGAGTGGAAATTTTTAGTACAAATGGTGAGGCGCCCCAAGTTGTTCCAGTTAGCTTTCGTATTAAGGAGTTTCCCTTTTTTAGTTTGTTAGCACTTTCTTTTAGATGTTTCCGGTAGGTCAAAGTTCTGCCCAAATACACCGGAGGTATTTAAGGGTTTTATTATTTGGTAGTTTCGAATTGTTTATTTTGATATTGAGGGTTTTACCAGCTTCATGATTGTTTAGATGAAAGAAATTAGTTACTGTTTTTGTGGTGTTCAATTCCAGGTACCATTTATAGAAGTAGTTATGTATTGTTTGGCAATCAGATTCCAGTACTTCCTCAATTTTCTTTGTGCTCGAGCCTGGTATGCCACAGCAAGGTTGTCAGCACATGTGAATTTTCGAGAAATTGTCTCTGGGAGGTCTGAAGCGTATACATTGAAAAATGTAGGTGCAAGCACCGATCCATGAGGACGCCGTTTTTGATTGTTCTTGTCTTACGTAGATCACCTATCAGTTGCACAGTGAAATTTCTTGGTCCAGTCATGCGTTTTAGCAGTTTTATGGTCTTTTTGCATTTGATAATTTTGATTAGTTTGAGCATTATTCCGTTGTGCCATACAGTGTCACATGCAGCAGACAGATCAAAGAAAACAATTCCTGTTTTAAGTCGTTTTTCAAAGCAAGCTTCTACAAAAGAAGTTAGTGCCAAGTTTTGGTCAGTGGTATCTCTACCGGGTGTGAAGCTTGCCTGTTCTATTGATAGCATTTGGTAAGTTATCGGACCAATACGAAAGAGGATTATACATTCAATTATTTTGTATAGGCAACTCAGTAAAGAGATGGGTCTGTAGCTACGAGGATTGTCAGCTGGTTTCTTCGGCTTCAGAACTACAATTATCTTTGCCTGTTTTCATGATTCCGCCTATTTAGAGGTTTTGATTATGTCAGACATTGCTGCAGCCAGCCAGGCGAGAACTTTGTCCCCGAGATTTTTTATCATTTTCAGATAGATGCCGTCAGTCCCTGTGGATTTTCCTTGTTTGATTTCATTTATTGTTTGTTTTATTTCGTTTGTTCCAACTGAGGCTGTCAGTAGGAGGTCAGAATTAGGTATTCATGATTGAGCGTCTGAAATTCATATCCGACGTTTTGTTCGCACTTGTGTTTCGGAGTGTGCATTCCCCTTTTTTCTACTTGCTTTGCCACTGTGTCTGCTGATATTACTGTCTGCTTTTCTGTTTTCTTAGATTTGTCAGGATTTATTTTTTTCATCAAATTCCAAGCATGTCTGCTAGATCGGGTGAAGTCCATGTTTTTCATAGTTTCTCTCCATTTTTTTGTCTGTTTTCTTGAAGAGATGCTAGGAGTTTGTCTGCTCTTTATTCTTATGGGTTTGTTTGTATTCCCTCAGTAGTTCTTCAGAACGTTTTGTCTAGCAAGGGATATATTGTCCTGTGTGTCCTCTTGAAATGTTTAACTTGGCGCTTTTTAGCATAAGGTCGGTGAATCTTTCGATATTTTTCTGAGTTGTACGAATTTGGTTGCAGTTTGCTTTGATATAGTTTTTGTATTGTTCCCAATTTGTTTTTCGGAAATTCCATCTCGATTTAGGTAAAGAATTCATGACTGAAATTTTTAGTCCAGTGGTGATTAGAGTCGGTTGATATTGAGTGTTGGGAAAATTATTTAGTACCTCTAACCTAGCTTGCATTGCGCTTCTGTCTTCTTGTCCTGTCACAAATACTAGGTCAGATGTGTATGCTTTCTGCCATCGAGAAGAGAAGAAGGTCCTTTATCTTGTGGGTTGTAAAAGAGGTGAAGATTGTTTTGATTTGCCCAATTGCTCACTTTTTCTCATGCTTTGTCGCTTGTGTGTGTTGACAAATTCTGTGTGTTGACTGCTGAAATCTCCTGCTATCAGTGCTGGTTGTTGGCATTCTGGTAGGGGAGGGTCAGGCCAGTCGATTTTCGGGGGTTTATAAACATTGGTAATTGTCAGGTTTCTATATAGAATATTGATGTGAAATATATTTTCATTTGTTATTTCTGAGTTTACTAATATAATTGGTTTTGGATTTTTTGTATACGTGGCTATTCCATATCGTTCATGTTTCAGGTTTGCAACAAGGGTCTAGTTTGAGATTTCATATCTTGAGAGAGCTTTGTCTTTTGTCAGATGGGTTTCCTGAAGGTGCAATACAACCACGTCATGGTTCTTAAGCAGTCTGCTCAAGTATTTACATTTTGGTATTGAGAGACCTTCTACGTTTAGGGACATAACTTTAATTTCTTTTTCCAATTGTATGTCCCCTTGTTTATCCGAGATGAGACTCTCCGAATTTTCAGAATCTTGCTGATTTTTTGATCCTGTCGGATTCTGAGCAACAGATCACGGATCTTTTTTTCTGAGCGACGATCGAGCCAGTATGACGTTTCATTGGTAGACGTTCCATTTTTTGGAGGGGTGGGCCCGGGAGTAGAAGATTCTTCGAGTTCGGACGCTGGGATTCTTCTAGTCCAGACCAATAAATCCAACGAAATCCGAAACTGGAAAGAGCAGTAAGCAATTTCTAGATGTTAAACTCGGAGGTGCAGTCAAAAGCAGGGCTAAACCATAACGGCAAAACACTTTAACACTTATCTCATGTTTCAACATCATTGAAGATAAAATCAAGCATAGGTTTAAGGAACACAGCCTGATAAATTTCTATCCTTTGATTTCGGAAATGATCCTCAGAAATGCCTTGAAATTTGCCCCGCGGTACACAACAATCGACGCCAACACAACCGATATAAATATACGCTGTAGAAAATCATCCCTAATTTGCCATGGAAACCCATGCATCAAAAAACAATTCAAGCTTTGATTTTACAATGGGCGAAGTATATCAATTATTTGATTTTTTTATGTTAGACAAGATTCAGGAAATCTTCGAAATAAATAACAAAGGATTGTACAGAGATAATTGTCGAATATTTTTCAAAAGATTTACACGGCTCATCCACTAAGCAAAAAAGAAAATGGTGGTCAAAATCTTCAATGACAGTGGCCGAAAGATTACAGTTAATAGCAACTTTATTCAAGCTGACTTCTTGGACGTTACATACAATCTTATAGCTGGGAAATTTTCGCCATTTAGAAATCCAAACTATAAACCAATTTATATCAATACAAAGACTAACCATTCACCAAACATAACAAAACAAACTGCAGACAGTGGCACTGTTTTGACATGTCAAGTCTCTTTAGTGCAGTTGGTGACCAACAAAAATCTAGAGGTTTTAAATAAAGCATAACTTAGACCGTCACACTTGTGGGACCTATATTAGATCCACTGTAGTGGATGGTCTGCTAGTACTCTGCGAAGCCATATCACTCGTAATTAAATGGCGGTTGTCTCAATAGCACTAACAACACAAATTCCTTGAATGATCAGCGAACGACTCACTAACCTTATTTCCTCTCAGGATTAGTTTAGCCCCCCTCGTTAGGGTAACAACAGTTTGGCATTGAGAGGAATGTATTTCTTTTAGCTATTGGGTTTTATACATAGGGTAAAATTTTGTTTATTTGGCTGACTGCTTTTTTAGTTTCTTTTTTGTTGTGTTTTTTTTTTTTTTTTTTATTTAAATTTTTTTGCTCGATGTTTTCGTCAGGTGCGGTGACCATGCCCCTCTCTACAATCTTTTTAATGTAATCTTAAAAATTTGGGTATGTTTAACGTCAATTCGTTTTGTCACCTGCATTCCTTTTTCGCTCGTTGTTTTTATTCTTTCGTTGAGTTTTTTGTGTTGAGAAAACAGAAGCGAAATAAATTGCCAACTTGCTTGCTTGCTTGCTAGTTATCAAGGCCGCACCAGAGTACAACATAGCAGTATGTGCTAGTGGATATGAAAGTGACGTAAGTATAAAGGAATTAGGACACCAATCAAAAGAAATTAACGCAGAAAAATAATATGGTTCAACACTCTACTTAGCAGAAACGTCAAAACCAATATCGAAAAAGAATTCATAAAGCTTACACGCAAGTACTTACCCGTCACTATCATCTATACATATCCTAAAACAAAAACAACTTGAAAGTAAGATAAAGCTTGTCACGAATAAGTAAATTTGTGCTAAATAGAATAGTTTTTTATGTATGTACAGTTATTGTAATCTGTTGTTTTGTTTTGCAGTGATCGTTTTAATTGTAAATCTAAATTGTCTAAAGCTCTAAACTGCTTTTAAAAAAAGGATATTTTTTTTCTTTCGGATTTATATATATAGATTTGTAACTCACATGCCTTTCTGACGTCACAATGACTGTCTACGTGACCTGGTTTTCTAGCGTATTCTAGTGATTCTTGTTCCTTCTCGAAGATTTCTTCTTTAATTTTATTATTGCCAATTACGTAATTTATTAACGTTTTTTTTGTGTCATGTGATGTTTTAGCAATTTCTAGATTATTTTCCAGCTGTATATATAAGGCGGCGAGATTTTTTTCATTCAGAGTGTAATTCAGACATTGAGTAGTAGATCAGAGTAGAGTAAAAATTAGTGTTGAAAAAGGCGTTGTTGTGTGGTGATTGTTGTGAGAGGAATCAAGCGATTATTTTGGTGGCCTAGTAGTAGTTAGTCTCTGATATTTATTTATGGAAGTGCTTTAGTTCTGTGTTTTTGGCAAGCGAAGGAATTCGAAGTTATAAAGTGGCTTTATGAATATATTGTTCTGTTCTTGATCGAGAAGTGCGCGGGTTAAGGTATCTTAGTGGAAACCAATTTTTTCCTAGCTATTAAGTTGCAACCAAACTTAATTATTCGAGCGATACTGCAAGTCGCTTCAATTTAAGAAGTAAATTGAAATTAAAATAGAATAAAAAAACTCTATTGCAAAACGCCACACAGCTGCATGTCAAACATAGGAATTACTTACTGGTCAAACCCCATTATCCGTAATGCTTGGAGGCACGGAATTCGTTTGGATAATTGAGCTTTTGGATAATCGATTTCTGCTGTCAATGATATTGTCCTGGAATCAATGAAATTGGGGGGACAAGATTTTCATACGGATAATCGAAGTTTCGGATAATTGCATTTCAGATTATCGCGTTTGACCTGTGTAATCAAGTCGCACAGCATAAGAGTATTACTCAGAGAAGAGGAAGACGGACACGTGCCACTATGTAACTGCAGAAATAAAGCAGACTGCTCGCTATATGGTGACTCCGTCAATGAGCAGTAGGAAACCGGGCCACACAAACAAAAGGTAAATCAAGCTATTGGATACTGGATACCAACTTCAAAGCTCAGTGTTACAAACACTATCAATCTTTAAAAAAAGGAATGCAATGGCACAGTCAGAAGCTGTGTCGGACGCTAAGGTTGCAGAAGAAGATTTAAATTTAGAACAAGAAATTCCTAATCACGCACAATCGTTTAATGTGGAGGTAAATGCTGCAATGTGCACCTTTTAAAAAAGCTGCTACCATTTAAGCTAACAAAAATACAGCATTAAACAAAAGACCTGAATTGACTGCAATATGTCGGTACAAGGCAAAATTTAAATTGAGAACCGTTACTTTCATTTGATGACTTGTATGTATAAATATAGCATGCACTTCTCATTTGTCGAGTGTAACGATATTCTTCCTTCTGTTTATAGTGCGTTTGTCTCCAATAAATAATGTCTTTTGTAAACTGCAGATAGTGACACTGTTTCGACCTATCAGGTCTCTTCAGTGCATTTGGTGACCAATGAGAAGCTAGAGGCTTTTTAATAAAGCATAGCTTAGGCCGTCACACTTGTGGGACCTAATACTGGGTCCACTGTAGTGGTTGGTCTGTCAACCTCTGCGAAGCCGTATTACTCGTGAATGAGTGGCGGTTGTCGCAGGTGCACTGCATCGCTGGCCTCTTGCATTACTATATATGTAAGACCTTGTGACCACTCGGCTGTGACAGCACTATTGTTCTAGCAGTTGTTAGACTTAGTGCACCTGCGACAACCGCCACTCATTCACGAGTGATACGGCTTCGCAGAGGTTGACAGACCAACCACTACAGTGGACCCAGTATTAGGTCCCACAAGTGTGACGGTCTAAGCTATGCTTTATTAAAAGCCTCTAGCTTCTCATTGGTCATCAACTGCACTGAAGAGACCTGATAGGTCGAAACAGTGTCACTGTCTGCAGTTTGCTAAGTGCATCGCTGGCCTCTTGCATTACTATAAATGTCTTATGTATTTCACAACACTTTTTACTTTTGCCCATTCCTGTATCTGTGATGTAACAATGCTTTCGTTATTACGTGATTGCCTGCCCTGTTGGTAAATGATTTTTAGTGTTCAGTAATACAGGTTGTCTATATATTTTCATGTTGTACAATTTATATGTTTCACTGGTAACATCCACCGTATTTTGAAGAAGCTCCCCGGTAACTAAGGAAAGCGAAACGTTAATTTTGAAGAATAAATTTGTCGAAAGAACGAATTGATCTGGTTGTAATGACTTGTATGTATTGCAATTAATAAATTTTGCTGATATTTTTGTAATAGTAACTTGTGATTTTTGTTACGTCATACAACCAATTGTTTACCTACATCAGCCTCCAAATTTTTTTCTATTTCTATAAAAGCACCAAGTAGTAATCAGCAGTGATGAGATTTATAATCATCATTGTAATCAAATAGCATTTAGTTTATCAGAGGTTCTGCTACCGTGGTTGAACTCAAAATATTTTGGTAGGTGCAAAAACCTTGCAATAATGCGTTAATTCCACTTATCATCCTCTAGTTCAGGGATTCTTAAACTGGGGGGCGTGAAAGCTTCACAAGGGGGGCACGAGCATGACAGTGACATATTGATGAAAAGCAGCTCCGAACTACAGTCAAATCTCGTTACCACCTCGTTGCTAATCCATTACATTAGAATCTGTGACCTAGTTTTACAAAACAATTTTGTCTGGACTTTAATTCGTTACTGTTTTAATTTCCGTTGTCTTATTTACATCGACACATCGTTATATGCTTCGCCCTCCTTTCTCCGCGGGAGATGTCACTTAGCACGTCGATTTTGTACTTTTTCATTTATTCGTTCTTTTCTCCTTCACGCCGTTAAACCGTATTTTCCAAACTTTTTAAAGGTTCACGAGCGAGATTCATTGTTAACGTTGTTGTGGAGTGGACAGTACCTGGTTGTTTTCAGTTAAAATTCTTTGCTTGGATTTATTAGTAGTTTTCTTAGTGTTGTGACTTTTGTTTGCTTTTTTTTAAGAACTGATGATGCTTTCTTAAAGCGAAATATATTTTCTATTTGTTTTTTTATTTTGAGGTTGATCAATTTTAACTTTTTCAAACTTGTTAATCCCCCATAATTTACAAATTTTAGACCTTTGAAAAATAAGTGGTATTTAATTTAGCTGCTGTGATAAAAATGAGTGCAAAAAAGAGGAAGTACAATGAAGAATATGTGCAGTATGGTTTTACTGATGCAGCAGTGAATGGTCAAGTTGTGCGTTATATGTTTCGAAAAGTTGAGCAATGATGCTTTGAGGCCAAATCGCTTGAAGCGTCATCTTCAAACAAAACATCCTCTTCATCAAACGAAACCCTTGGCTTTCTTTCAAAGCAAGAAGGATTCTTTTAAAAAATAAAAATCGCCTGTGCGGAGAATTTTAGCCAATTATCATCTGCAGAGCTGGTAGAAGCATCTTTTGAAATTGCTCTAATGATAGCTCAAGCGAAAAAACCTCATAATATTGGCAAAACTTTGATAAAACCATGCATGTTGAAAGCAAGTAGCCTTGTTTTGGGGAAAAGCAACAGCAGAAGTTAGCAAAGATTTCTCTTTCAGATTCCACTATTAAGACACGAATCGATGAGCTTGCAAATGATATTGAATGTCAAGTTCTTCAAAAGATACACGCATCACCTTATTTTGCCATTCAGTGCGACGAAACGACTGACGTAGCTCAATTGTCACAGTTGATGGTCTATGTTCGTTTTGTTGGATCTGCTACAATTGAGAAAGAAATGCTATTCTGCAAATCGCTTGAAACGACCACTAAGGCAGAAGATGTGTTCAGAGTTGTTGATGCATACTTTCACAAAAACGGCATGAAATGGGAGAAACTTGTTGGCGTCTGCACTGATGGTGCACCAGCGATGCTTGGGTGTCGGAGTGGATTTATTACCAGGGTAAAGCAAAAAAATTCGGACGCAGTTGGAACTCACTGCGTAATCCATCGAGAGACTTTGGCCTCCAAGACTTTACCTGCTGCAATGAAGAAAAAGCTTGCCATAATTATACGAATTATTAACTTTATCAAATCAAGTGCTGTCAATTCCCGGTTATTTTCCCAGCTATGTAAACACATGGATTCCAATCATGAAAATCTGTTGTTTCATACAAATGTTCGATGGCTATCAAAAGATAATATGTTAGCTCGCGTTTACGGTTTGAAAGATGAAGTAAGTATATTTCTTGAATCTCAGGGAAAACAAGATCTCCTGTTACCATTCCAATCACAAGAGTTTCAACTGGCAGTGGCATACCTTGTTGACATTTTCGAAGCTCTCAATTGCCTCAATCTACTGTTGCAAGGAAAGAACACGAACCGTATGAAAGATTACGATGAGATACGGACATTCATAGCAAAGCTGGGGTTGTGGCATCGCCGAGTTCAACGGGGAAATGCAGCCTCATTTCCTACCTTGTACATAGCACTTGAGAACAGCAAAGCCAAACTGGAAGGTGAACTTAAGATAAAAGTGGAATCCCACCTCCAAATTTTGAAAGAAGAATATGACTGCTATTTTCCCGGCTTGGGTAATGTTGAACTAACAGAGTGGAAGATGACGAGAAATCCTTTTCGAATCAAAGAAGATATTCTTTCGGAAGAACTGCAGGAAGAGTTTTTGGAGATGAAGTGCAACTCCACTGCTAAAGATGATTTTGAAGCAATGTCTCTTAACAGTTTCTGGGCTAAATATTTGCATATATATACGAATGTGGGCAGTGTGGCGATACGTACCCTTCTTCCATTTTCATCGACATATTTATGTGAAAGTGGATTTTCAGCACTCGTGAGTATGAAGACAAAATTTCGTAACAAACTGGAATGCGAAGCAGATCTTCGATTCGCGTTGTCTTCAACAAAGTCTCGGGTTAAACGACTAGTTTCCCAAAAACAGTTGCATCCTTCACACTAAGCAGGATAGTGGCAAATAAATTATTGTCCTATTTTTCGTGAATTTGATTTTTGAGGCTAGGTGAGGCGTGAGCATGAATGACCAATGTCAAGGGGGGCGCGACTGAAAGAGTTTAAGAACCACTGCTCTAGTTTTTAGCCGATCGGGTGCTATACTAGTGCAGTTAATCGCTGGTATATTTAATGCATTTTATTTTATTTCACAGCCCAAATTTTGCTGATCTTATGCAGATCTGGCGAGTCTTTGGCCTAAACAGCTCTTTCCAACATAAGAATTATTTATTTTATGTAACTGTGAAGATTTTACTCCAGAAAAAGCAGGATTGGAAGCCAGATTTCACTCCAGAAGAAGCAGGATTTGAAGCAATGATAGATAGTGGCAGTAGCTGCAATAACTATAGCGGAACCAATATGGCTGCAGAAGCATCTTTGCAAATCAAAAAAAAACATTCATCCAAGGCCAGCAAACCAATCTTGTTTTAAGTCTGAGTTTGTTTGTAAAAGAGATTCTAAAATTTTGATGTCTCGTTTTGGTGAACATGACGTCCTGGTTTGAAAATCCAAATTATGATTTACCGAACCAGAGACGAAGCCTTTATTTGATTTTTCGCTAATTCTATTTGACTCATACTTATGAGGTCATGCTTTATTTTCAAGTTTTGAGTTAGTCGGGGTAACCGCGACAGTTAGACAGTTTAACCCCACCATATCTCTGCCATATTGGCGTATCCCATGGTTCTTCAACGAGGGTGATTTTGACCACCAGAGAGGCGATATTAACAATTTTTAAAATTGGGGGCGATTTAATATCTTAGGTGGGCGATTTTACAATCACGAATATAGTTATAAATTGATTTCTAAATAGTTATATAAATTTAAATTTATAAATATGATAAACTTGGCAAAATATTTAAGAGTGCTTGATAACAAGAACAGTTAGAGCAAATTGATATATCTTTATTAGCAAAAATACTACAGCCTGTTTCGCCGTTAAGGCTCTTCAGGTATTTCTTATTCAAATAGAATCTATTAAAATATTCAAATAGAATCTATTATAGTCTATTTAAATAAGAAATACCTAAAGGGCCTTAACGGCGAAACAGGCTGTATTATTTTTGCTAATAAAGATAAATAAATTTAAATTTAAGTAAAAACCGGATATGTTAAAAACGTTTTCGCTGACTTCATCATTCTTTTTCTTGTTGTTGGTCACTCTCTTCAAACAGCTTTGGCATTCTCTACCTGCTCATGCACACACATGCAATGATGCAAGTGCTCAATGCATGCTCCAGATAAAAGAAGATATCTAGAGCAGAGCAGGACATCGTTGTTTGTTTATTTTATTAAAGTGTTCACACCACAGTATCGCAGAACGCAAAAAGTAAGTAGTAGTGCAAACACCCTAATCACGAACGCAAATACTAACGAAATGAATAAGATTTAAGCGAAAAAACATTTTGACCAAATAACGAGTGCAATGATAGTTGGTAGTTGATCGCAAAATTGTTTGAAGATTTCAACTGCAGAGTGCAGACTGTTTGTTTAGTACAGTAAAGGACAGAATCTGAAACAGTACAAGAAAATAATCATAGTTTCTGAAAATTTAGGATTGTCATTATATTGTTATATCTGCTGTAGGCTACTTTCAGTTTCTTTTCTGAATTTCATATATTAATTTTATTGTAGAAAGTAATGACTTATAATGCCAAAAGAAAGTGCCGTGCTTATCTTGCAGTTTATATCAAGTTTGGGTTTGTGCTATGCCCATCGAATATTCATCTTCCAATGTGCTTATTGCGCAAGAAAATTCTTACAAATGAAGCAATAAAGCCTCGTACAACGTTTCTTTCTTGATCACGAAAAGAAGTTTACAGTTCAATGTTGGAGAAACGTTGGTAGTACCTGCCACGAAAAACCTTATTTCCACTGTAATGGAAAGAGACCTCGCATCTGTACTACAAACTGATCTACTGAGTGATACCCTACTAAAAAGACGAATCGACGAAATGGGTACGAATATTGAAGATCAACTCTGTGAAATCTTACGAACTACTTACCACATCAGACAATAACGCTTTATTAATGGCTTACGTCCGTTACATAGCTGATGGAAATTTTATGGAAAAGCTTTTATTTTGCAAGTATTTAGAAACGAACACAAAAGGTCAAACAATATTTCAGACTTTGTCTGACTACTTGCAAAACAATTTATCTCTTTTACAAACATAGTAGCATGTGCTACTGATGGCGTTCCAGCCATCGTAGGCAAGTATCGTGGGTTTTCCACTCTACTAAAAGAAAAAACTATTTCTTTACTGTGCGCTGCGTGCTTCACCGTCAGCATTTGGTAGCAAAGCGTCTTAGTCCACGTCTGCAAAAATCTTTGGGTGTTGCTGTCAAAGCAATTAACAAAATAAAAGCCAACGCCTAAAACGACCAAATATTTCGACAGCTGTGTGTTGTTTTTGTGATTATCCCTCCTCTTTCTCGGGACGGAGGTATGGCACGAACGGCAATTCAGGTTCATGCCGTCAACCTAATTGAAATTAGGCTAGGGAAAAGATGGCAATCCATTTCGACTGGAAGCCCCACCACCAATAACAAGGCGGGCTGCCATTGGTGGGTATTCAAGAGTTGCCTTTTGCGACATGCTGTGTTAGCAACTTTACAATTGTAACCTGGTAAGGTAAGGGTACGCCACCTGTCTGCCACATAAAGGCGGAGGCGTCCCGTTAAGTGCCTTGCCCAAGGACATAACAAGCAAGCTTTCCGACTTGTTCTCCACACTATTCCTTTTTTATGCTGAGCGCCGAGTAGGGAAGCTGTGAATACCATTTTTTAAAGTCTTTTGGTATGACTTGACTTAGGGAATGAACCACAGGTCTACTGACTGCGAAGCGGATGCTCTAACCACTACACCATCGTGCCGGTTTTGCAGCTGTGCGTGGCAAGCGATGAAGAGTTCCAGAGTCTCCTTCTTCACACAGAAGTTCTTTGGTTATCAAAAGGCGAATCTTTGGCAAGATATTGGAAACTTCGAAATAGTGCAGTGGAGTTTCTTGGTGGAGATTCTGATCTAACCAAAGATATAATTGCATGCCATCAAGATACAAGTTATCTAGCAGATTTTTTTTGAACAAATTAGTACATCAAGAAACAAATCCCAAAATAAAATATTACTTTGGTTCGAAGAAAAACTACAATATTTGGCCTAATCAACAAGCTGGATTTTAATAAATTGCCTTTGCTTTTCCTTGTGCGCACCGTATTTTTGTAAAAAAGCTTTCTGCATATATTTCGGGACAAAAGCTTTTAAACAAAAGTAATCGTTTTTTATGGGGTAGAGGCGATTCGGGTCCACATTTTTAAAAGGAGCGATTTTGTAAAAAAGTTTGAAAATTACTGGTGTATTCCGCTCAATGTCTCACCCCAAAAATACAAACCGGCTTTTTTCCACGCTATTACTTTCGTGCTGAGTGACCAGTAGAAAAGCTGTAAATACTAATTTAAAGTTACTCGACATTGAAAGATTTTCGGGTGACTCGACATGAAAAATGAATCCACGTCTACACACTGCTAAGAGTACGCTCTACTCACTACTGCATCGCGCCGGTTATTAAAGAGCGTAACTTTGGGTATTGCAACAACATCGAATATCGTTTAGCCATGGACAAACTTACCTCAGTGTAAACCAGATGAATGGAGTTTTGTGTATCGACAGTTCCAAAAAAAACTTTGCAATATGTTTTGCTGCACAATGTCAATAAGTATGTCTATATCCCAGTTGACCATTAGAAAGTGGTAAAGGAACACTGCTTAGATATAAAAAAAGGTTTGAACGAAAGTGAGCTACAAACAGCATAACTGGCCCATATGTGTCGATTATAAAACGGTAAACTTTTTGTTAATACAACAAAGCGACTGTCCTAAGTGTCTATGCTATGTTTGTTTCTTGGATAGTAGAGCCACTGATCAGCATTGGCTAGGAAAAGTTTGATCCGTGCAGGAGCAGCTTTTAGCAGGGGACAAAAACATCATAAATAAACCACTGGTTATCGTGACCACATCCCTTATCTCCATTACACATAATACAATGCCTAATGAAAAAATTTGTCATGGCACCAGATAAAAATTGTGTTAGTTTGATTACTTCTCTAAAACATTTCCTGGACGTGGTAGTGAAAAACTTAAAGCAGAAACTCTCGATGGACCGCATATTTGCAAACAGATTAAAAATCAAACCTTGATATCGCAACTTTGGTTGAGTCAGCCACCTGGTGTTCATTTATTTGAATGATAAAGGAATTTCTCGGAAAAACGAATGCAAGTAACTGCCAAGGTCTTGTCAAAGGGATGCTTACAAACTTCCAAGGTTTTGGAGCAAGAATGGGCATCAAAATTCACTACCAGTTTAATTACTTTGATTGCTCTCCAGGAAACCTTGGTGATGTGAGTGAGCAATCAAGTGAGAGGTTCCATAGGGCACTCGCTTGATGTCCAATTACTGGTGGAGCCTGATCCGTGACTGCATTGATCAAAGTCACGGGTACGAATTATACAGGAAGACTTTTTTGCAGATGGATGCTAGTTACTTAAAGCAATATAACACGGTATTAAGCTTTTTCAAAAACAGTAAACTTGTGGTACATCAGTTCATCAAATTTTATATCTCCAGCAAATAGCTTTAGAAAGTAGTGGTCATATTATTAAAAGTGCGTTAATTCTCAAATGACAGCATTGCATAAACCACTTGCAAAAGCTTTCACAGTCTATAATTACTGTCCATTGCAATTGCTTTGGTGCAAAACTGTTGATGATTGATATATACAATTTTGATCGTTTTTTGTTCATGCTTTTGCATAAAGTAGATATTTATCATTTTACTGTATTCGTGTGTTAATTTTTCCTTAAGTTTTTAGTAATTTTCTTGGCTGACTCCGACAATACATCTGTTCCCCCTAGAGAAAAAATGGAAGTAGATTTCCTAAAATTAAGGCCAGCGAGGGGTTGCACAAAAGCCAGCCTTCCAGGTTTTTTGAAGTTATAGCAACCTCAGCAACTTCAACTACTAACCACAAACAAAAAGTCACCAACAAAACTTGACTTTATATATGGATCGCCATCTATGTTCAGTTGCTATCATGATAGAAGTGACTAGTCACCACATGGAGTGCACTCAATTTAAGTTGGATTACAGTCGGATGGCAGCCGTTGCGCAACAATGGTTACCCCGCGAAGAAGCTACATCTTTCCCGATGTACAGTAGTTGGACGGCAGCGTCTTCAGTCAAGCAGCACAAGCCATCGTCGAGTCGCCGAGCCCTAACGTCAAAACGATCTTCCAATTGAAGTCTTGGCGGGAATATCACTTACTTTGGCCGGCAAGCTTCACTCTCTCAACGTTGGTGGGGAAGGCATGCTGCGACCTCAGCAACTTTCTCCGTTCCTTCGCACGTCTCCGCTAGCTGCGCGTGCTTAAGGTGGGGATTGTATAGCAACCTCAGCAACTTCAACTACTAACCACAAACAAAACTTGACTTTATATATGGATCGCCATCTATGTTCAGTTGCTATCATGATAGAAGTGACTAGTCACCACATGGAGTGCACTCAATTTAAGTTGGATTACAGTCGGATGGCATCCGTTGCGCAACAAAGTCGATAAAGGATCGAAGGCATAGTATAAGTAGGGAAATAATTAAAAATTTATCACTTTCACAAATTTGCTATGCAAAAAGAAATGGTCTTCCTTTTCGTTTTTGACAAAAATTTGAAAAATAAACAAATTTTTTATCTTTGGCTTTCTCCATAATCTGTTTCTAGCCACGCCATTGGGTCTAAGTACTAAGAATTTTGCTACTTTTATGTTTACAATAACAATTCTATATGCTTATTTCAAGTAATGTAAGCCTCAAGGTAATAATGCTATGCGTGGTGATTACAACCTTTATCGACAAAACGCAATTAACAAAAAAATTTGGTAACTCAAAACCTAAAGCCGATTTTCAAACGTTGGTGTTATGTTTGAACAAATCATCTCTTATTTACCCAAAAAGCATCTTTATATTCGGTGGCAAATTAATTTTGTTTAATAGTGCAATAAATTTTAAAAGTTTTTTGTATAGTAAGTGGAAAAGTCTGTTGTGAAATATGAACAACTGGTGACAAAAAATTAAGACAAAGAATACAAGCAGTAGGTGGTTAAGAAGTTAGTTAGAAAGGCGGCTTTTACAGAGTGAAATAAAACACGACACGGGAGAAAAAATTAACAAAAAAAGGCTACAAAAAAGCAATACACCATGCAAACTGGAATTTTTGATACTCTGTGACTAGTCAAAAGCACTTGTTTGGTTACAAAAAACTAACAACATATGCAGATAAGCTTATAACAAACTGAATACTACCCACAGTTAAAATAGTCAGTTGGCCTGCACAGAAATAAACGAAGACACAACAATGAAAAAACCAATGATGGACAAAAAAGCGTGCAGAAAGCAATATACTGTGATGGCATTTGATGCAGTGCGTTTTACCAAAAGCAATTACTAATATCAGTTAGGATTTAGGTACAACGATAAAATAAATGAATTATACAATAGCAGGCAATTTTAAAAACCACACCAATGATGAAAATAAATGAAAATTCAGGTTTTCGCTCATGATTTGACATTAAATTTGTTAATACTTTTTAATATTTGACATAGATATTTTTTCGTTGAGGCCAAAAAGAGCCCCAGATTTAACTTTTGCAAATTGCAAAATATTTGTGCCTCGTTATTTATATGAAAGTGGCAAACAATAATGAAAAAGGAAAAACAACAGCATAGCCAACAAATCGCCGATTTGAAAATATAAGTTTGTGCAACCCAGATCTACAAGCGGTCGCCTTAACCATTACACCAACGCCAAAGTAAAGTAAAAAGCAAAACTCTGGTGCATCAGGTCAATTTGTGTAAAACTTGAGTTTCACTTCTGCTTGTCGACAAACATAAAAGTTGAATATTAGTAAACGTAAGGCTTAACACAATGCATAATAGAAATTAAATGTGAATGAAGGTGAGGCACAGATATTAGTTAAAAATTGATATCGGGATACTAGTTCAATTTATGATATACAATAAATTAAGCCTACAAGCAAATAATCAACAGGAAGTAAGCCTCAAATATTGATTCACATTGACTAGCAAGATCTGTCACGATGTGATTAAAAGTGACGTAAACCAATATTGAGTTACATTGGTAAAAGGTGAAAATGTTTATTGAAGCAAAAAATAAATCGCTGTGGTGATATCATGAATATTATTTTTGTTCAGTTTGAACAAAATGGTTGAACAAATTTCAATGATTTGCATGAAATTGATGTGCAGGTTGATGCTTTGATAATGGATCGCAACCACCTTTCCATGCTTCCTTATGACATCATTGATCGACTAATGCTGAAAATCAATGAAAAGTTGACGTTGTCTTCACCATTTCCACTAAAAGACAGAACTACTTACAATGAAAAGCTTGCTTATTTACGAAGGATCGCTTATTCTCGAGAAAAACCGGTTTGTTGTTGCTTGTTTATAAATGATAAAATCACGTGATCATGACAATCAAATTATATTTCAGGTGATAGAAGCTGAAATATGAATGATTTCCGAAGATGAGCTCTGAAAATATGATTATCAAAAATATGAACTTAATGATTAAAACATCACTTATGAAGAAATACTCGTTCATTCGCGTTTCATCGTATCTGCTTTTTATATCAATTTTATAGTTTATTGATTATAAGAATATCAGCTCAAATTATTTGAGAGGTAGATGGGGGATTGCAATCGGAACTATGAAAAACGCGGACTAAATGGGAAGAAATTTTTATATTTTATTGAAGTACACCCTTGACGTGCTTTGCTTGAAATTTAAAAAATAAACTAAAAGTTATTCTAAAAATTGTCAACTCGCAATAAACTCGATTGTTATCTAAATCAAAGGCATGCAACCTTTTTTCCAGGCAGGCCAATTTCTGAGTTTTGAAAAGTTTGCAGACAAGCTGAAATTTGTATCCAGGCTCAATTAAGCTTGTTAGCAGTGATCAGAGCGGTTTCCCTGGGATATGACAGTGAAGACTTTTTTCTTTTTGGACATTACAGTTTCCTAAATCGTAAATTTACCAAAATTCCCGAACTTGTTTCCGATGACTTTTTTTCTTTAGAAAATCAATATTTCTCCAAAATTGTATCGGTTCAATTTCATTAAAAATTTCCAAATTTCTTCTACGGACTAAACAACTCTTTCGTGGATCATAAAAATTACACGTCGAGGGCCGCACTTTGCACTCTTCTGATCTAATTTATAAGCCAGGCAAAGGATATTGGTGACACTATCCTTATCAACTGTGCGCAATTAATTGTATTGAGAAATTTATTTCATCGTGCTTCATGTGGTTTCTGGATTCAGTCACTCTAAAGGTGTTATGTACGTTTTTATATGGTTTTGTCTGGCTTAGAACGTGTTTTTTCTTACGCGTTTTTGAATAGAAATTTTTACTCGCTTGGCTAGTATATGAGCAGAGTTGCACAGTATATGTTGCTGTTCGAACATTCGGTTTGCATTACAATACGTACTAAGAGTATTTATTTTGCGGATAAAAATGTACAGAACACCAATAGCACATATAAACACTTACATCTTTTAGAAAAAAACTGATGCTCGGACAACAACGCAACGTTTTCTAATGTGAATCCAAACGCATTGGCAAGCGGATGAAAATCTCTATACAAAAAAATAAGAGAAAAATACGTTCAAAACCGGAAAAAATGTAAAAAACGAATGCTGTGTATAACTGCTTGGAAAAAAACGTACAAAGTTGGGTGTGCGCAGTAGATGGTTTGTACGTTTTTCTTATAGTTCTTTACGTTTTTGTCCAGTTTTGTATCTATTTTGCTCTCAAGCATTTTTGAAAGAAAAGTTCCTCCGCTTGAATATGATGTAATAGAGTAGGAGTGTGCGCCTTTTTTTGCAAGCGGACCAATTTCAGGTCCTGAAATATTTTTGAGATCAATGATTTTAAAGCAAAAATTACGCCAAATTTTTCAAATTGTAGGTATGGGAGCATTTTTTTTGAGGCCAATTGTTTCGAGAAACAATTAATAAGTCTGCCATCCAGGGCAATCAAATTTCACGTTGCGGGTTGCAGATTGCACACTTCTGCCATATAGAATTCTTTGTTGCGTAAACAACCGGTTTTGTCACAGCTTTTTTGCACGTTTTTGTTTACAGAAGCGAATACGCCATTGATGTGCACTTTGCAGACAAAATCTGATATTCAAACAACAACACATAACTGTATTACATCATATAAATATTTAAGCGAATGGAAATTTTTCAGAAATGCCTAAAAGCAAAAACGTACAATACCAAGATATGTATGCAACAACCTTTAACCAAACATAACATGCGTTTTAAGTAAGAAAAAACAGATATAGGTGACTCATCTCGACAAACAACCCACCATCTTCAACCGACTAAAAAAGCCAGTCCAGCTCAAGACAAGAATTGCCAAACAATTTTGTCAAAAATAAGCTGCAAAATTTTAGCTTGAATGTGAAGTATTTTAAGCATTGTTTTGCAATGTTTTCTTTGTGGTGTTTCTGAGAATAAAACAACTTGTACCTTTAGATATAGCTTTAGCTAAACAAGATTCACAAGCACTCACTGATTTTCAATCAACTCTTTATGCATTCTGTAAATTTTGTTGTTATTTGGTCCCCATAGCAACGATATATGCAAAAAAATAACGAGATGTGTTTTTAGATTTGTAGGGACAGGATATGTTTTCATGAATGCTGAATTTTATCGATTTGGAAGCGCAAGGTGTAGCTGGTCGGTATATTGTAAACTTTTGCGGGCATTTTTAGGGTTTTATTGTTTAAGTTGAGCGTTCTATAGCTTTTAGAGATTGTTTGAGTCACAATAAAAATAAATGAGACAGATAAAGAAATGCATGCATTAGTTGATGCGGGAAAAAGAAACAACTAGATCCCTTCTCAGATGATTGGACAAAAAAATTGGGATAAATTCTAAAACATTTTTAAGGACAAGTTAAAAACTGTAAAAGATCTTTTTTCCAAAAATTGCACCTTTCGTTACCTAATTCTGGAGCTGCTAGTAGATGTGTTTGCTGTTGTCGGCTTTGCCAAAATACAAAATCTAATCAGTACGTCAAATTGTTAACGTATAGCTTATGTGTCTGGTAACATCTTTGTGTGGTTTTCACATTTTTTCTTCGATTGACTTACTTCGAAACCAATTTTTAGATATTTACTGTAGTTTTAAGATTTTTTGTTTGGTAAGATAAAAGTGTGATCTCACTTTAAGGTAATCTACATAAACAGATTTTTTTATTATGCATGTAGTGCTTTTATTACTTTTAATTGAACAGAGAGAGGCCAAGAATTGATTTACATTATGCGCGAACCACATACAAAGGCAAGAGATGAAAACTTTTAACGATTTAATAAAAAATCTTTTTCCGCCATTTTCACGCTACTTTGAATTGGCCTCAATTTCTTGGCTTTAAGCATAAAGGAGATACTACTGGCTGTAAATTTGATTTGTATATTTTGCATTAAATCAATGTATATAAATGATTCGTCGTATAAATTTGAAGAAAGCATTAAGTGAAACTACTATATGTGATCGATGTACAAAATATAATCAATGTGTGCATATGATTTGCTGTAGAAGTATGAATAAGGCATTTAATTAGAAGCATACTCTGTCGGGTTTGCAAGCCGAACGTGTGCCACTTTGCTTTTGTTAATTTTTCTGTCCGCTATTTTGATTAGCTCTTTAATGCTACAGTCATTCCACATTAAAAATTAAAATGTTTTGCTTTCAATAGTTTCAACAATATGTTACTACGATGAATACATTTTTTCAAATATATCGATCTTTTCAATTATTTCTGCGCGTTTGATCTAGAAAATATTTCCGTTTTCGTGTCTCTATAAATCAGTCTTAATTTCTTGGCTTTACGCATAACACACTTGTTAGTAGTTGTGTATTTGATTTGTATGTTGTATTTTAAATCAAAATGTATAAACGATTTGTTGTAGAAATTTTAATAATTCATTTAAGTAGAATTACTGTATGTATAAAGCATACAGTGATTTTACTTACTGTTTGTACAAAACAACATCATTATGTATAGGCTTGTTGTACATCATGGGTTCTCAACCGTTTTGCTTTTGTTTATCCTTTGAAAGTTTTGAAACAAAATTTATCTCTTATCTTATCAACACTGTTCCAGTAGCAGTTGGTTACAACTATTAAAAGGATGTCGTAGACCCTATGCAACTATTTCCAGAAATTTCCATAGTAATATGGTTATTATCTTACAAAGACAAATACGTCTAAATGCGAATGGCAAAAACTAGAGCAAAAGAAAAATCCAGATGGACAAAAGGCGCTGAATTTATGATGGCAGGTTATGCAAAAATATTTAGAATGTTAAATAAGAACTTTGCTAACCTTAAGGATTCCAACTAATCTTTGCTAAATTTACGCGCATCTTTCACTAAATTTTTTCATAATAAATTAGATTTAAATCTATTTTCGGTTGAGAATGCCTGCTGTAGATAACTTGTGGTAGAAATTTGAAGATGCGTTTAATAGCCTCAAGAATGTTGATCAGTTCACACAGACAGGGTAAACTATAAAAACAGGAATTGTGCGAATTTTCACAAGGTAAACAGTTATGGTTGCAAATTTTAACTTCTGATTGGTTTTTCACACACAAAATTTATTTTAAAAGGATATTACCGTATTTTCCGGACTATTAGCCGCACCAGATTATAAGCCGCACCTCACCAATTTTTCCCAGAAAAAAACAGTAACGTATAAGCCGCACCGGACTATAAGCCGCATTTTTAAAGCTAGAGAAATATTCAAGCATTTTATAACTTGTTATGAAAATTATGACGAAACAAGACTATCTATTAGCAAATGGAAACTTAAAACATGAATTGAATGGACTGGTGTTCCTAGCCATTACTAGATTCAGGTTTTTTAAAATTTTCTGGTTTTAAAAAATTTTAAGATTTTAAACGTTAACTTATAAGCCGCACCTGACTACAAGCCGCACCCCTTAAATTAAAACACATTTCAAGTTTTTAAGTGCGGCTTATAGTCCGGAAAATACGGTACTTGGAAATTTCAACCTAGCCAACTTGCGTAGAAATTCTGTCATCTTCTTAAAATTTCTTGTATGTCACTTGATAATATTCGAACAACCAGAAATTGCTCAATTGTTTTAGGAAGCTACCACTTGAAAAGCTACTCAGACTATAAGTTTACTCCCTGGCTCCATCAGATTGCATCATGACCATAAGATGCATTTTCGTGCTGGCTAAAGAATCTTAAGGCCATCAACTAAAGTGCCAGATGGCATGGAAAAAGTTAAAATATTTTAGCTTTGGTCTTAATGTTTAAAAGCAATTTTCTTACTTTAACATCACTTTTACGTTACAATTTTTGTAAAAACATTTTCACTTTCACATCTTTTAAACGCTCAACTTTCTTAACTTAGTCTATGTAAACTGGTCATATGCACTGGTGAACATCAGTACTTTTAAAAGTGATCCGGTACCAGTATTTGGCACTTGAATTCAGTATTCGATGCCAGTACTTTGTTGATTTCTATCAAATAAGAAAGCGGCAATTTGTAAAGTGTAGTACCGGTATGTAATTATTTACAGTAAAAGATTTTTTAATGACGACATAACTTGTGGCGGCTTTCCTTTTTTTGCCGTTGTGCTTTGGCTCTACATTAAATTTTTGTCAACTTGTTATGTTTTCAAAATGAAAACCTCAAAAACGAAAGTATTACTTTTGTTATAACAAAAGTCTTTTAGTGCTGGTAATCACGTTTAAATTTACAGCAGTTACTAATATCAGTACTCAAAATGTTTATGTTACTGTAATTCAGTTCAAAAGCAAATTGTTGGTGTTCACCTCTGGCGATGTGCTATTAGATCCTGTCTTCAAATTTATTGTTTGCTTCAGCGGTTTAGTTAAAGTTGTTTTGGCGTTTGTACATTGCTTTAGTTTTTACTTTAAGCTATATGAGATGAAATAAAACGTATTGTGACTGATACTGCATTTTAGAAGACTTCAAGGGAGTCGAAAGCTTCTTCATTGAAAATTTAATTAGTGGAATGCAGGTGACGCGGTCGATTGATCTGGAGCGCCGTTTCTATGGCAACTATGAATAAATGAACGTAGTTTCAAACAACGTGATGACCAGTAATGTGTCATTGAGAAAAGCACTTCACGAACGCAATGAGGTCTCTACGAAGCTGGCCTGAAAATTTTACCCAATGTCAGCGCTGCGTTTGCTATCCTTAGCAGGATAAAATTATAATGCTAAATATTTAAAGGTTTTTTTTGATGACAAAATGGGCATTTAGCATGGTAGAGCTAAAAGATGCAATTTGTAAATAAAATTTTATTTCTAATTTTTATACATTTCATCAAATTGTTTTATCTCCAAATGACTAACGGGCAAAGGCTAATTAAAATTAATGAAGGTTTAGTCTATAAAAGCTGCTGCTTATAATTGTTGGAAAAGCTGCTGTTTATGATTAAAAATGCTCCTTTTACTTTTGCTTATTTTAATCCTCTATTAATAATATTTAATAAGGAGTTTTTATAACACCGGCATTTAAGTACATTTATTCTTTATGTGCAATCAATAGCTCAAATCAACCACACAAATGATAGAAGATAACCTAAATTGAGGAAAAGTTGTTGCTTTAGTATGTAGGTAGTAGATATGTCAAGAAATTCGCATGGTTTGAATGAGCAAATTTTATCACTTTGCTTTTGTTAAAATGTTTTGAAAAATATATTTTGGCAAAATGCTTTTACTTCATTTGCAGCAATTGTTTTAATTGATGATGAAGAACAATTTTTAAGCAATAAAATAATTTTTTTAAACATGTTATCAGTCCTGGGATTAAATAACTGGAAGCCAAAGCCATGTGTAGGTAAGTGCTGAATGGGTTTTGAACCCCTAAAGGTTTGGGAGGTTAAAATCTGATATTGTTTTTCGGAGAGTATTTTCTTTCTTTGATTATAGACTACCCTACTTTTTTGATTAATGGTGTCTTTCAGAATCGTAATGAGACTCTCACGCCAAAGCAGGCAAAAAAAAAACGCTGCAAAATTATGCAAAACATACGCATAAAGTTGGTTTAAAGAGCAAAGTCAGCTTTAAATACGCACGGTTTTGATACACCTTGACAAAATTGTGAGCAGCAAATAGTGGTGTTCACATTTTATCGGTTGATATTAGATGACTTTCGAGTTAAATAAATTGTAGATCTTATAGTGTTTTCACGATTGCAAACAAGTCAGAATCGACTACAGCAGCGACGTAAGATCATGCAATCACTGTAGCGCTTCATAAATGTTGAAATCTCTCATTTCAGCGCACCAGCCGCTCCTAATAAAATGAATACAGAGACGTCTGGATTGTTTAAGCAGGAACGCTATCAGGAGAGATGCATGCCTTCTCCGACAGTGAAATTTTGAGTTGACCACAAACTGTTAGTGCGCCTGATTGTTTAGAATAATTTGAATAATGACCTCTATTAGAAAAATGAATTAGAATTAGAATAATCTGAATGATAACTCAGAAGTGCTCAATGCGGTACGCAGCCTTTCAACCAGCGTAGCCTTGCTACTTCTGCTAATATTTGTCTCAACGCACATTTGCTGTTACCTAAAAACAAAAATTCAGCAAAATAATTGGTACGGAAAGGTACGGTATTACGGTATGGAAAAATTTTCCTACCGTACTATTACGTACGGGATTTTTGCAAAGTACGTAATTCTGATAGTTTATCTTTTTAAAAATACGAAATACGGAAATCCATTCCGTACTGTACCGCACCTAATTCTCTGGTTTTAAGAAGATTTTATGTACTGTTCGGGTGATGACTTTATTAAGAAAATGCCCCAGGTTTCTTTGAAAGTACTTTCTGGTTGTAGAACTAAACCAGGGATGATGAACCTTTCTAACTGAATGGATCACAAGTGAGACCTAATCTCAAAAAGAAGAGTAGATCAAAGGTTTAATAAGACTGTAAATGCAGTTCTTCAAATTTGCTTACTTACAAGTTGCTTACTCAATGATTACTTACTTACTAGTTACTTACTTACTAATTACTTAGTTAATTCTATGATGTATAATTGTAAGCTACCGTATATTTTCGTGTATAAGACGCAGGTCATTTTGAGCCCAATATATCAGAATAGCATATAGTTCAGCATCTGTTTTGCTGTGCTATCTGTATAAATCGCAGTCAATAAATATTACAGGACATTTTTGTAGATCAAAACTGCGTCTTACACACGGAGATATACGGTAGCTCTTCTTTTTATCTCCTTAAAATGATGCTTTTTTCATGACGTCACTGATTTGATTCTCTATTTGTGTTGAGCGCTCTTAACCAGTTGATTTGTATTGAAGTTGCGAGCTACCAATAATGTATTCAAGTTGTACGAGTCGAGCAGTTACATTAATACTTATTATCTACTAGCCGGCTCTGCCGGCGTTGCCCGGCAGGGGCCCTCCATCAGTAATGATGGGGTTTAGCATTTCGGTTCAACCGGATGCGCTGGCTTCACGCATGGGGCTTTTGTGTGAGCTGTAGCGAAAAGTGAAACGATTTTTTATGCACTTTCAAAATTCTTGCACACGAAATTGTGATCATCATATTCTCTTAATCATGACTGGCAATGCTCACAAAGAATTTTGCCTTAAATTATTGTTAATATTGATAGTTTTGAGAGAGAAGGGATTGTGCATATTAAAACTGATAGTAGCGACAAAATGGTGGTTGCTTTCACAATTAAAGAAAAAAAAAATTATTTATTGGTAAGCCTATTTTTCGATGTGGTGTTGCCACTTTCCTATTTATGCTTGTGGTATTAACTTCCTGATTTGGCTTCGCTATTTGTCTTGTTTCCGGCAAAACGACAAAAGCGGCTGTTACAATTTGTAAAACTGAATATAGAGAGACTCTCTATATTCACTTTTACAAATTTTTGTGGTTATGGTTTTATGTTGACTTTTTCTTAAACTTGAGATTTTATTATAATGCTATAGAGTAAGGACAAAAATGACATAAATCCTTAACAGGTAGCATATCAGCATGAGAAAAAATCTTTGCTTTATGGTATATACAACGGCGTCGTCCGAAGAACCACCATTAGAAACGTCGAGATCGAGAGTGTCGGTTCAGCCGGCTCCTCCTATCAGGCTCTTGTGTGAAGAGTTACCAAAAGTTTATGTTTTCTGCACATTAAATTTTCACGACTTTTTATGCTTTTTTTCCTAATCGAATATCTCGTTTCAAGATCTTGGCAATGCCTTAGGTCTTTGAGTTCTGTTCATTACTGACACGAACCCAAGGAAACCTTTCTTTTTCCGTAGTTTGGAAGTAGGGATCACATTTCTGATTTTAAGCTATTCTAAAATAGAATAGAAAAAATTTCGTTCGTGTCGTTCGATTTCACACAGTTTCTGGCTACGCATTATGTAGCATGTTCTTTTCTCCCTGCTTGACGCGCCCTGGGGAGTTAAAAGAGTCCTTGCTTTTCCCCAAATGTTTGGTTTGGCCCCAGTAGCTCTATAAAGCTATCACAAAACAAAACACCAATAGTATCTTCCATGCGGTACGATTTAACACAGTGACGTTGTTAATTTTAATTTCGCTTCAAACTTTTTCAAGTCCCTGCTAGCTACGCATTATGATTCATATTCGTTTTTCCTTGCGTAGTTATGTTCATAGAAGTTAAATAAGTTCTTGCTTTTCCCAAATTTTCAAGTTTGATTCCGGTAGCTCTATAAAGCTATTATCAAGCAAAATAGAAAAAAATGTTTCTCCTAAGTATGGTGCGATTTAAAAGGTATCAATTAGTGCAGCTGCGTCAGCTTCACAGTACAAACATTTATGAGAGCAGCAACGAAATGATTTAGTAACATTCCCTTTGTTGGATTAACATTTGTAACATTAAGATTTTTGCCTGCGCTGTTTGCTTTAATTCGGCCATAGCATAAAAAAGGGCTATGGCTTTCCTCTACGAGTAAGTCATATAATCTATTGCAATAGGCGCCTATTACGCTCTTTTCAAACAAAAGCATTCCCTCTTAATCCAGTGTTACAGATTGATGCTATTATTGTTTAATTTTGATTTTTTCTTTGGGATTTTATTACATTTAACTTTGCCCCTAATCCAGATCTCCCTACTTATAAATGTAGATTAGTGTTTTGTACTGATATCCTTGCAATTACAAATATCAGTAATGGGCTTTGCCATTTCTCTTTGCTATGAAAATGATATGAATAATTTTGCTGCCTACTGCTGTTCTCACTATGTAGTGGCAAACATTGCGATGGTATTTAACATTATGACCTCACGAGGCAAATTAATATGCGAAAAATCAACTAACATTGCGAGGCAGATTAATATGAACTAACGTCTCTGACTGCGCGCATGTTCCTTGGCCCTGGCATAAACGCTGTTGTGCAAAGAGCAAACTAATTCGAAATCAAGCACTCACAATTGAGTTGTAGCAGAAGCGGGAGCCCCCCCTCCATTAATAATGTCGAGCTTAAGAACATCAAATCAGCTGGCTGCTGTGGCAGCCTCGCCCAATTGCAAAGGAAATTGCTTCAACATTTAGATCATATGCAGCTTGACTCTTACATTTTGTTGCAAACCATAAGAAAGGACCATCTTTACTCTCTCGTTTTTTTTTTTTGTGATCACCAAGTTTTTTGCATGGAGTAGGCTACATATCAAAATTTGTAGACTTCATTTTTCGATGAATCTTTTTGAATATTTTGAATGATAATGCCAAAGATCCATGCTATCGAGAAAGAATACCCAAAATGTACCAAAGGACTTAGTCCTTCTAGAAATTGCAATTTTGTGAAATGCAGGCACTAAAATTTTGTGTGTTTTTAACCGATGGATTACATTTCATAAACATATGGAGACTTCGGTTTTTGATTGTTGTTTTTGAAAGCGTCGACAGATACTGCAAAAGAACCATGCTTGTGAGGAAAAGTAGTCAAAATGTACAAAAGATCTAACTTTGTCTAACAATTGCAAGTTTGTTAGGTCAAGTAGGATAATTGTTCGACCAAAAATAAAACATCATGTATGGCAACCAAGTTTTGATCAGTAATTATAAGTTAATCCTTAGCCTCAAGTAATTGCGTTCGCATTATTACTGGAAAGGAAATTTCTTAAGCTTTCAAAGGACAGTAATTGTTAATACTTTATTATGACGTTTTTCCATTAAAGCCACCTGTTTTTACCAAACTCACTACTTTTGGAAGAGGTAAAAAATTACACCCCTGGTCTTAAAGTTCAGGTTTTTTGATATAAAACTATTATTAATTGTAAATATTGCATACTATCGAAATTGCATTGAAATAACTTTTAATTTGTTGATAAAAGTTTGAAAATCAGTTGAGAAATGAGGTCACAAATCAGTTTTTTAGTAAACTGATTTTGCAAAAAGGTTGCAATTTTTAAAACATCTTCATATTATGATCTGCGGTAGCGAACATTTGTGTTAATCGTACGAGATATATTATGACATTATAGAGCCAGTTTAAGCGTGCAAGAAAAAAAAGAGAAGAAAAAACGCAGAAGGCTTAAAGTGCTTAAATAAAAAATTGCTCGTAGCGTAATCAAATAAGTAATAATTGTTGTAAAGTTGTTTTTATCGAAAGCAACTTATCAATATCTCCTAAAAGAACGTTTAATCGCGTTTGCGCGATTAGTACTTTATGAGAAAGAACAAAAAACAGATTGTGCAATGAATCTGTGATTGTACCACGAATCAACTCTTCAAGCTTTTAAACTGTCTAGGAGCAATTATCCACGCCTGTGTTGTTTGTCTTGGCGAAATGTGGATTTGGTTGTTTTGTGCAAAAAAAATGCTGTTCCACTTTTGATTAAGCAAATCATAAATGCGGGTGCTTATTAGGCTGGCTCAAAATCTTGAAAAAACTTTTTTTTTAATTCTTTTGTCAGTTGGTGATATTGTTCCTTTTGGTAAATGCATCTCTGACACCAAATTTTACAAAAAATTATTAATGTTTGACCCTGGTTCACCAAGTCTGAAAATTTTTAAAATATTGAATTTTGCCTATCCCCAAAACTGCTCAAATGCCGTTTTCTGTTATTCTCTAACACGATACGAGCAGTAATCTAAACTTTTGGCAAGCAAATTGAGTTTACTTTAGCAACTCCATATACACTGACACATATATTACACACAAGATGTTGTTGAATTTTACCACTATTTAGACATGATCTTTTTGGTACATTGTTTTCTGTGTTTGGTTTCAACGAAAGATTGTTTTGTTTTCACAAAGGTTTTTCACCACCTGATAAAGGAATTGTTTTTGAGTTTGTGATTTCGCTACCACAGACTGAAGATAGTCGGTGACAAGTCTAAGTGCTCTTTCTAAAAAGTCGTTGACAACTTTTAGAAGTCGTGATTTTATGCGAATGTAGTTCTTATTTTTCTTCCAGAAAGAAGCCAGTTTCGACAAAAAACACTGGTTATTCGTTGATAAGTTTGAAAAGTAATCATGACTCTGGACCAATCAAATCTTTCAACTGAATGGAAGGTGTTATCACAGGCATCTGCTGCACAGCACTTTTGAAAGAGGATTCATTGTAATATGTTTTCATGGTTCTAGCCATACTTCGTTTTTGCTGAACACTAGCATCGCTGAAAAGTGAAAGAACGATCAAACGCTCTGTCAAATGCCAAAAGTGGTTTTCAAACTTACCAACAACGCCTTGGTTTAGCTATCGAAATCCCTCAGATTTACGTTCTTTTACATTGGTAAGCAATATTTTGTACAAATTAAAATCCTCAATTGGGGCTTGAAAGGGCAGAGTTGCTCTTGACCATGGCTTGACATAGTACAAGCATAGAAACTTAGCAAGATCCACAGTTTTCAATAACAAACATTCTGGGATGTCACTTTTCAATTGGTGTTGCAACATGGCAATTTAATAGTGTAGATCACCTTCGATATCCAGCAAGCGTGATGCCTTGCACCAGGTGTCTTCATTCTAAATTGTTTTTCATCTGACAGCTTTCCTTCTGCAATATTACATTATCATAAATCTATTAGTACACTAATTACCACCGTAACCACACTCGTATGATACTGTTTCTACATGTAGAGCCATCTAAATATATAAGAAAAACATACTTATCAAGAAAAATGACAGTCAGCGCTAAAATTTCTTGATAAGTCTTTTCTGGAGGCATCGTCAACGAGTGCAGCTTGACAAAAAGTAATGGCATTTTGACATTTAGCCTTTTCTTTCCTACTTTTTCTTCGTGCACTTAGAAGTCCAGTTTATCAAGACCAGGCCAGCCGTCGAGAAGGATTTGAAAAGCCGCCTCATTTGGTGATTTTGTCCTACTATAAATCTAAGAAGCAGCCGCTCCACATAACAGCTCCAAAACATTACGTTGACAAGCCAGTTGCAAAAGATTATTGCCAAATTCTCTTTCCAAGCATGCAGTTACTCCTTCATGAATTCCTATATCAACAGAAGTTGTATCAAACACTAAACCAATGATTAGATGTTTCCCAATGTTACCGTTGTCTACAGTGTCCAAAATTGATATCAGTTAGCTCAGCACCTGTGCTATGTTTTTAATCTGACGCGATGGCTTAGTGGTTAGAGTGTCCGCTTCGCAGTCGGTAGACTTGGGGTTCATTCCCATTGTCGAGTCATATCGAAAGACTTTAAAAAGTGGTATTCGCAGCTTCTCTGCTTCGCGCTCAGCATTTATGAAAGGTTGTGGAGAACAAGCCGGCAAGTTCACTTGTTGTGTCCGAAGGCAAGGCACTTAATGGGACGCCCCACCTTTATGTGGAAGACAGGTGACCCGGAAATGGCAACTTCCAAGCAATTTGTAAATAAATATGGCATAAAATCTAAATTTTTAATGAAAAAAATTTCACTTTTTTCATGAGTTGCGGTCAAGAGAACAGCAATAACTTCTTTGAATGTTCCTACATGTTCTATGCTCTGTGGCATTATTCCATCCCACTGCAGCAAATATCTGTTACTTTCTAAATCATGAATTATTTCAAGGTTTAACTCTAATATAAACTTGGCCCTTTGCTCTCGCATACTATTTCGGTGTCTACGCACTGTGTCTTTTGACAAAGACAAGTCATTTGATGTTACCACCACCATAGCTAACAACAGCAGACGTTGCTTCTGTTAGTCCTCTGTGGCTTATATGGAGTTTGTCTGCCACAAGGCTGACAGTTTCGCTCCACTTGGTTGGATCAAGATTTAAACTAACAGCGGGCCGCTTTTCTTGCAGTTGTTTCTTTCTTTTTTTAGATATTTCTGGTAAATAAAAGTCAGCGTCTTCTTTACCAGCGTCACTTGATGTACTATCTTCATTGTCGTTTTCTTTTTCAGCAGTAATAGATGATGATTCCATTGCATGATCCATTTTTCTTTGTTCTTTGTTGTGTTTTCTCTTTTTCAACTGCAAAATCTTTTCTATTTTTTTTGTTTTTAGCCACTATTACTCTATCTGGTGATGAAACTCCACCTTCTCTGCTGTCTTTCATATACTCCAAAAACTTTCTATCTTCCTCGTTTAATCCCTTCCCACAATTTGGTTTAAGGGCCCAAAATGTTTTCTTCATTTTTTTTAAAAAGGCATCTCTTTTGTCCAGTAGTTGCTGCGTTGTTTTTAATCGTTGCTGAAAGAAGATTGTCCAATTTTTGTGACTTTTAAGATCATGTCAATAAGAGTGTTATAATATTTTGTGGAAATGCTAGCTTTATATAACTACCATTGCTTCACATTTTCAACTGCAACTTCAGCAGAGTTACGCAGAGAAGATGTTCCAGGCTGTTTTTCTTGCAGTTTAGAATGTAAGGCATCGAAAATGCAGGTACACAGTTTTGCTGATTGGTGGTTTAGATCCTCTGATATCATTCAAAAAACATTGAACAAAAAGCCATATCTTTAGCCTTCCTTCTGATCTAGTTGTCATTTTACCCAAATTAATTCATGAGCTATTCATCAATTACCTTTCAATTTCTCTCTATGAGAAACAGAACAGTCAAAGTTATTGATACGCCTAGCGCTCATATACAGTTTTTAGATATTTTTCAACAACTTTTGTTGGCAGATTTACTGGTCCTGTTTCAAGCTTTGTGCTTACCAACAATGACTGCTCTCATGTCATTCTCGCACCAAAAGTCCCAAAATATGCTGGATAACCTACATCAGGCGTCGGCAACCTTTTTGACGCAATGTGCCAGTTTACGAATAATATCAAGATGTATGCAACTTCGCGTGCCAAACATTTTTATGTGTTTGGTTTGCACAGTCAATTACCTGGTTTGCATAGCAAACAGTTGAGAGACAAATTTATTTAATTATTTTATTTGACAAGGTCGAATAAAGTCAAAAAACTCGCTTTTTAATGAGATCCTTGTCCTTGCTCAGCTCATTGGGGCTAAATTTGGATATTTTCAGTTGAACACATGATTCTGAATGATCTTCCGTAAGTCGGCTGCGATGGGCACTGAGAATAAACTTCAGGTGTGAAAACATTTGTTCACACAAATAAGTGCATCTGAATACAGACACCAAAGCTAATGCCATCTTCGTCAGACAGCTAAATTTCTTGGGCAAAGATTCCCAACATGTTAAAATGCTTTTTTGCTTGTTTTCAATCGCTTCCAGGGATTTCCGCAAATCAACAAATTTCGATGTTTTACATGTACAATAAAGATGATGCTTTCAAATCAATCAGCTACATTTGGAAGTCTTCAATATCCATCCATTTAAATACAGATAAGTTCAAGTCTTCGCTGCTCTCGGGCTTGATGAGAAAAGCAAACAATGAACCAAATTGCTGAAAATCTTGAAATCTTCATAGTAAAACCATTAGCCACAACTAAGGGTGTCAATAAAACAGCAATGAACTTGGACAAATTATAAAGCGGTGAATTTATAAAGGAAACAATAGGTCGAAATGGAAAACCAGTTTTATGAATTTTTGGTAACCCATAAACGCGTGGAGCAATGGAATCAGTGCTGTGTAAATAACGGTAGGTCTGTTGTGAAATGTGATTTTTATCTTCACTTTAATCTTGAAATCTATTGAAAAATTGGGACGTTAGATCCCTCATGTACATATTAATTTCAACTGTATTAACTTGGTGATCCACTGAGAAAGCCTTCAGGTGTTTAAAGTAGCGAAAAGTGGCGTTTTGGATGTCCCATGTGTAGACATCCAGTTCAAATACAAATCCTTTCCACACCTCAAAAAGATACATCACAGTTTGTCCTGTAGCCCGCAAACAAAGATTAAGTTTGTTAAGGTGCTCAATTTGTTGGTATCAGAGGTAGGAGATATAAGCTGTGGTGGTCTGGAAATAATAATGAAATAGGTGTTGGTATTTTAGTTAAAGAAGAACTTTGCGAAAAGGTCGTAAAAGTCCAAAGAAAAAGTGACAGAGTGATGGCAATGGTACCAGTTTTTGAGGAGGGAGTTATAAGAGCCATATGTGCGTATGCTCAGGTTATAAGAGCCAGGTTGGAAGAGTAGAGTACGAGAAAGATCAATTCTACAGTATAATGACATGGCAAGTGAGTGGGATTTGCAAAACCCTGGTGAAGTGGTTCTTGGTGTGGAAGACTTCATAGGACATGCTGGCAGACGGATTGATGGTTTTGAGGGTGTGCATGGTAGATATGGAATTGGCGAAAGAAATGTTGAGGAAAGAAGACTAATCGAGTTTTGTGATAAAAAGAAGTTGTGCGTGGCAAACACATGTTTTGAAAAGAAGGAGCAAAGAAAAATAACATGCAATATGATGGAAATGAAACTGAGATTGATTTTGTATTGGTTGGTAAAAACAATAGAAAGTATTTAAAACACGTGAAAGACATTCCTTGGGAATTGCAACATCGGCTAGTGGTAGCAGACATAAACAAAAAAAGATTGAAGAAAGTAGTGAAGAACGAACAAACTATTAGAAGAAGGGTTTGGAAGTTGAAGGAAAACAGCATGAAAGCAATATTTCAAGAAAGAGTTAAGAAACTGGTTGATGTTGATACGCCCAATCTATAGAATACTTTTAAAAATAGTACGCTACAAGCTTGTGATGAAGTACGTGGAAAGAAGAAAGGTAGGAGAACTATGGGGATGAATGGTGATGGAATGAAGAAGTGAAGGAAGCAATACAACAAAAGATAGTGGCAAATAAAAAGATGTGTAAAAATCGATCGGAGGAAAACAAGGCTAAGTATAAGAATATCAAAAATTGAACAAAGAAAGTGGTTGCTAATTCTATGAGGAAAGAAGCTGAGAAAGAGTTAACGAAATTGAACGAAAAATCAAATAATATTTTTACGCTGGTAAAGGTCATCAAAAAAGATGGAAAAGATATTGAAGGAGGTAGATGCATGAGAGGAAAAAACGGAAGGTTAGGCTTCAGTAAAAAAGACAGGAAAAGAATATGGAAAAATCACATGGATAGATCATAAATAAAGAGAATGATTGGGATCATGTGACAGCAGCTAGTGTAGTAGAGGGACCTATTAAAAATGTTACCCGCGAAGAAATGTCAATGGCAATAAAAGTGATGAAACCAGGGAAGGCAGCTGGACCCTCTAAAGTATGTGCGGAGATGATATCTGCTAGTGGAAAAGTAGGGGTTTGTGTGATAGTGGAACTTAGCTAACGCATGTTGAATGGGAAAGGAATGCCATCCAACACAGTGTGCTGATACCAATTTTCAAGGGAAAGGGAGATGTAAGAAATTGCAGTACTTACAGAGGAGTAAAACTGTTAAAGCACGCCATGAAGATCGTTAAGAGAGTGCTGGAGAGAATTCGAGAATTAGCAAATATTGATTCATTGCAGTTTGGTTTTATGCCTGGAAGAGAAACGACAGACGCATTGTTTGTAGTGCAAAGAATGCAAAAGGAATGTAGGGATAAAAAAAAGTTGTACATGTGTTTTGTGGATATTGAGAAGGCACTTGATAGAGTTCTGAGAAAGATGATGAAGTGGGCGATGAGATAAAAAGGTTTACCAGAAGTAATTGCAACAGCGGTAATGAGCCTCTATGTAGTAGTAATCGTTCAGTTTTTATCCGGTGTTGTCCTCGTAGCAGATATGACCGGATTTACCCCTTTCCTTCTGCAATTGCTCGCACTCCGTCTCTCCACTTGTCTCGTCTCAGGGCATCCTCCTTCTTCAAACCAATCTTTTCTGTCTTCTCTTTCACTTGCTTCTTCCAGGTTTTCTTCGGTCGTCCTCGCTTTCTGTTGCCATTCACCTCAAGATCCAAAGCAACCCTCAAGACACTATCATCATCCCTCCTCAGCACATGTCCATACCATCTAACTCCGTTTGCTGTTGCTAACTGGTCTACAGTTTCCTTCAACCCCAACATGTCCATCTGTTCTTTAGTCGTCTTTCTGTCAACAACTTTCTGCCGCACATGGCTCTCTCCGTTCTCCTTTAAATTGCTTTTTCATTTTCTTTTAAACACCATGCCTCGCTTCCATACAGTATTGCTGATCTTACGCATTAACGATAAACTTTACCTTTCATCTTCAGAGGAAACCTACTTTCAAGCAATAACTCTCCACATTCCCTGAATCTTACCTAACTTATTCTTACTCTTGCTGTAACAGCTGCTTCACAACCACCACTAGCATTTAGTCTGTCTCCCAAATAACAAAATCCATTCACTGTTTCTACTTCATCGCACAACTTCTCGATCGAATCCACCATTCCTTCCATTATTACTTTACATTTCGAGCAAATAAAATGCATTGCCAACCTAGCGGTAGCTCTCTTTATTTTTGCACATCTGGCATGAACCCAGTTTCCACATTTTGTGCACAACACTGCATTGGCCATGATCTCCTCCCACACACTCTACATGGATCTATCTTACTCTTGAATAGTTCTCCTTCCGACCTGCTTACCATCACTTTTGTTTTTCTGGTGTTGACCTTTAAACCTTTACTTTTTAGTGCATCTTTCCAATTCCAAAATTTTTCCTTTAAGTCTTTTATGGTTTCGCTTATGAGAACAAGGTCATCTGTATACAGTAATTCATTAATCACACCCCTTCTTGCATTTTCTGTAATAACGTCCACAACTATTGCAAACAATAGTGGCGACAGCACAGATCCTTAATGTACACCAACTTTTACTTCAAATTCCTCTGAATATGCAGATACCACCCTCACTCTTGTCTTTGCACCATCATACAAGCTCATAACTGCCTGAACTATTACTTCTGATAGACACTTCTTTCTCATGGCCGACTCTTTAAATGCCTATTTTTAAAGTAAAGAGTGCTAACAGAGTTCCATCATCACTTTCATCCTGATTTCGCCACTTGCAACTATCATCTCCACACTTACTTCAGATGGTCCAGTTACCTTTGCTGATTTCATCTTTTACATTGCTTCCACCACTTTTTCCACCGGTTCCTCTACTACATCAGTTTCCACCATGTGGTCCCATTCGTTTTACCCTATCTTCTTCAATAAAATACAATCGTCCGTCGCTTCTTCTAAAGCACCTTTCCCCTTCCACATCGTTCCCTTTCTTTTTCATTCTTTTAAGGAAGTAGAAACCACTATTAGAATTCTGATATAAATTATTCAACTCCTAATTAGCTTCCATTCTTATAGCTCTAGCAACAGTTTTTCTCGTTTGATTTCTTAAACGTCTGAATTTGGTCTTATTTTCTTCTGATGGAAACCTACACAGGGCAAAAACAATAGTTCGAGTGGGATCTGAGTTATCTGAAGAATTCTTGGTACAAGTTGGTGTACATCGAGAATCTGTGTTGTGGCCACTGCTTTTTGCAATTGTAGTGGATGTAATCTCAGAAAGATAAGGATTGATGAATGAAATTTTGTATGCGGATGATTTGGTTTTAATGAATGAAAGTATAGAGAATTTAAAAGAAAAGTTTTTAAAATGGAAAGAGGCGTTTGAAAACAAGGGGCTGAAGGTGAATCTAAAGAAAACCACAGAAATGGTGAGTGTTTCGAAAGGTGAAGTACTCAAAAGTTAAATTGACCCATGTGCCAAGTGCGGCAAGAGGGTGATGGCAAATTCGATGATGTGTACAAAGTGTGGTAAATGGGTGCATGGCAGATGCGCGAAAATGAAGAGGGTAACTTCAACTCTGGCAAAAGGTTTTGTTTGTGAACTATGTGTTTATACAAAGAAAGGAATTGTTGAACCAGGTAAAGAAATATCATTTTTTGACCAGGTTGACTTTGTAAAGAGTTTTTGTTATTTGAGGAATAGGTTGAACGTCAGTGGTGGAGAATTGGATGGATAAAATTTAGAGAATGTGGGGAGTTACAGTATTTTATGGGAGAAGGTTTTCGTTAAAAATGAAAGAAAGGATTTATCAGGGTTGCATAAGATCAGCAACTATATGGGAGCGAGGTATGGTGTCTGAGGGAGAATGAGATGGCAATTTGAGAAAAACTGAAAAAGCAATGATGAGAGCAATGTGTGGAGTTTAGTTGATTGAAAAAAAAGGAGCCAAGAACTTATGAGTTTGCTGGGTTTAAAGAATACTTTGGATGGACTAGCCAAGGCGAGTGGAGTACGATGGTATGGGCATGTTTTGAGAAAGGATAATGGTGATGTTTTGAAAAGAGCGTTAAATTTTGAAGTGGTGGGAAGAAGAGGGCGTGGGCGACCAAATATGACGCGGAAAAGAGAGTTAAAGAACATATCTATCAGATTGGACTGAAAAAAGATGCCATCGGCAGAACTAAGTGGCGTGATGGTATTTACAAACTTTCAAGAAACATGAGCTGAATCCGGCCACCTGCGTTAACGCAGATAAAATCGGATTTTAAAAAGTGGATCTTTCTCTAAACTTCACTTCATAAACAAAAAGGTAGCTAATTGACGGTAGAATAAACAAAACAGGTTTCGATTGGTTTCTTTGTTCAATAAAGTCCTTATTAGCCACGGTTTGATTTATTTAGGGCAATTAAGTTTGCCGTTATATTTCATTTTTTGGTTTCAGCAATACCTTTTACTGTTATACGTAGAACTTAAGTTACCATCGCTTTGAAATTGTCAACAGCTACTATTATTTTGTTTGTGACGGTACAGATTAAGTAGAATGTTACAGATAGTTGATTACATGCGGCATTGTAAGCGCCATGCATCACCCGGTTAGAAGAGTGAAGCTGCTCCACAAGCATATCGTAAGAGGCGAATATTAAGCATCAATTAATGGAAGTTTTCTTTGTAAGTGGTTGGGCTATCAGCTCGCTATTAGTAATCATGTTCAGTTTGAAAGACTGCTACTTTTCTCCATCCTAATTTCAATTTGGTTTATACGGTACGAATCTGAATTCACATTTATGCCTTTCTTCCATCCCAAGGAAAAGAAGGGAAATAAGCAACATCAACATGTTAGAAGATCGGGAATATACTTGTCGTTGAATCACAACTATTTTTTTAACGTGACCTTTGCTGCAATTAATTAGCTTAGTGTAGTCTTTCGTACCAATTCAAAGCAACTTATACCTGCTTTAATTACATCTTTTTCCACTCCATAGCCACCTTCCAAAAAAATCTCCGCTTGGTTAGCTAGCACCTCATGTTGGGGGCCAGTCGGATCAAAACACAGTCGTACCCCCCTTCAGCGTCGTTTCGATCGTCGTAGAGGAGTTTATCGAAGCAATCCAATGATTTTTTGAAATTGATTGTCCTAAATGCTAATTTTTAAGCGTCGGTGGCTAGACAATACAACTGCATTGAATAATGTATAACTGAGTTTTTTGAGAGAATTACCCTAGAAATAACACAGCAGAAACAAACGAAGCATAAATAGCAGGCAATAAAAAACATTCTTGCTCAGTGAAAATCTTTGGAAATACGCTATTTAATGTAATTTTCGTATTGTGTGCAGAATCATTTCCTCACACCACGGTTTAATCGTTTTCATCTCAAAATCACCTTAAAACTTACTCACTTTATCTTTCAATGGGGTGGAAGTTTCGCTTTGGTCTATACTAGAATTTTGTCCCAAATACTGTAATATTGACCATTTTTTCATTTACCTTACTCGCTTCTAACACCTAATACCTCGCTTGCTAACCGACAGCGAGTTCTAACATCGAGTTTAGCAAATTAATTAAGTTTGCGGCCTTGGTACACACAGGATGTTGCCAAACTACCAACGTTCTACCTTGATTTCGGTAAACCAACGCCAGTGTGGTATGCATTTGCTACGACAAACATGGAGTTTCTACGGCCACCTCCAGCAGCCATTTCCAGTAAATCAAATTCCTTCGTCGCGTTGTCTTCGTTTTTCTACAACCTCATCTGAATTAGTTCTGTTCCTAAGAAAACGGCTTTAGATCAACCAAGACACTAAAAAAGGTTTCACGTTTACTTAATAAGCACACGGCTGGTGGTTAGACCAGCTTCGGAGTTATCAATACTGCCGATATAGTGGATTTCTACCAGGAGCAAAGAAAATGGCATCAAAGGTCTTATTCAGAAGACGCAGCCAATTCGAGTGTTAAAGCAGCATTCTTTCGCCTACGTATCCATCGACTTAATATAAAAAGCTATAGACACTAACTTGTTGTTGTTGTTGTTGTTGGTTACCCGATCCCTTCCGAGGGATGGGGGCATGGCGGATGACCATGGAGCCCCAGAAGCCGGGCAACTCCCCACGGTTCGGACCAGAGGTCGTAGAGAGACAGAGAGTCGCCAAAGAGTGAGCGGCGCAAAGAGTCCGTAGCTGGACAGTCCAGAATCAGATGAGAGATGTTTTGGGACGAGTGTCCATAGGCGCTGCAGAAAGGATTCTCGATTCTGCCAATCCTCGAGAGATAACAACCTAAAAGAAGGCTGTGTCCGTTGCAGCGAAGACGAGAGAGGACACAGCGAGCATGACGAGGGAGCACAAGTTCCTCAGTGGAAATCGAGGGAACCTGTGTGTCAAAGAATTTAGACGAGACAGTACGCCTCCAGTCCAAGATAAGACAAAAGTAGATACGAGAGAGAAGAGGAGAGAGACTACAAGGGATTGCGGAGGGCGCAAGTAGCGCTCCCCATCTGACCAACTCATCAGCTGCGTCGTTCCCCGGGAGAAACGAGTGTCCGGGGACCCATTGTAGCCTGATGGAACAGGAGAGAGAAAACAGTTCCTACCAGATCTGCCACAGAGTTTGAGATAACAGGAAAGGTGGAGGAGAGGACAGGGTGGCGAGAACAGTGCGACAATCAGATAATAGGAGAAGAGAAGAGAAATAGCAGACTTGTTGATGCTGCCAAGACCAGCAAAGAGCGTGCAGAATGGCGCAGGCTTCAGCGGAAAAACTGGAACAAACTGGGCCTGCCGAAAAGGAAAGAGTGGCCTCAGTGCCACAGAGAGAGCAGTTGGCAAGAACGCCGGAGCTGCCCTTGTCAAAAAGAAAAGGAACAGAGCCGTCTGTCCAGAATACCAGATCATGAGGGGGGAGAGAATCAAGGTGGGCGAGAGCCGCACCTTGGCGAGAGAGAGGGGGAACAGAGCGGGAGCATGGAGAGGAAAGGGTGGACTCCACGGTGAAGAAAGGCAGGTTCCAAAGAGGAAAGAAGGGCACGCGAGAAGAGTCTCCCTAGAACAAGTAGAAGGAAGTATGAGCGGATGAGTGGACGCAAAAGCTCTCCAGGACGATCTGTAGAGTCTTGGTTTCACTCCAAGTCTGACCAAACCTGAAATAGGAAAGGAGGTTGGGAGACGAAGAGCCCGCTCATAAGATAAAAGAGTGAAATAAGTCAGGGTGACTTGTAAGGGGAGGTAGAGAAGCCTCGGAGAGTAGGAGAGGGATAGGGGACGACGAGAAGCACCCGGTGATGGCGCAACTGGCCGCTCGGTGAAGGCGTTCCAATTTGGTGATATTGGTAGCGCTTAGGAACGGAAACCATCCGGGTGAAGCATAAGTGAGAAGAGACCGAAGAAAAGATTTGTTCAGAACAGAGAGGGACTCCTTAACCTCTTCAGTCACGATATAGTATTTTTTGCTGAAAAATTTTTATTTTTTGTCCTAATGATATTTATGGGGAACTGTCAACCCAGGATATATTTTTTTTAATTTTCTTATTAATTATACAAATTACGTCATGCGTACAAGTGTTCGCATTGTGATTGATTGAGGTGCACAATTGTGCTCTCTACGACTCAATCATCCAGAAAGCATAATTTCTTTGAGCTTTATAGGACATAGAAAAAATAAATTTTTTCACGCAAGAGAATTTATTTTCCCAATGACACACAGCAATTACAGCAGTCTGATTTCATGTAATAATCTTGATTTCACACAGCAGTTTGTTTCCGCACATTTTCTCAACCATACTTCATATCTTGTTCATCTTGCAGTACTCAACAAGATGTTGTTTACTTCTTGTGAAACCTTATAAAACAATTTTTGCTCTTATTCAAGCAGAGAAAAACATTGTACTTGACACACTTGACCCTGTTTCAATTTCCACAACCTTTCAACTTGCAATATTGCCCTAGCCCATCAATACAATCTGGCCAATGACCAAAAAAATCATACCGCACATCCTGCACTCGCATGATTGTTTTCTTTGCCCTTTTCTGAGGTGAAGAAGCAAGAGATCAAGCCTTGTGCAGCTCTGATCTTGGCCTGTCTGCAGATCTAGCAAGTACTGTTGCCATTGTCAAAGCACGACCGACTTCATTTCGGAGAGCCAATAAATCGGAAATATTTGACTTTAGTGTACCATGTTCAAGCTCAAAATCACAATACTCCAGCCAAGAATTGGCAACAGCCAGATCTAAGAAATGAAAAAACATATGGACAGGCCACTTCCTGATTTTTACTTTGATTCTGTACAAAGAGATAAGATAACCAATTTTGTCCACCCCGCCCATGTATTTGTTATATACACCAATAGAATGGGGACGGTCAATCATGATATGTTCCTTGGCAGACTCGCTCCAACGTCTTACTTGATCAATCGGCTCGACACCTGCAAAAGTTGAGGCAATTGTCACAACTCCATTGTCAAGCCAGCGACTGACACAAATGTCTTTTTCAGCTGTGACCTTAAAGTTAATTCCACCGCAGATCTTAAAAGCCGTAGAACTGTAGAATTTAAAGCCGTAGCACTCAGTGATTTTTTTTTCCCTTAAGTTATTTTGCCAAAGAAGATGAGCTAGTACTTGATATTGTGTCGGGCTCATCAGTATCACTGAATCCCAATTCAGAATTTGATGATGACTTATTTGGCTCCGGAACATACTCAATATCGTCATCTTTATATTTGTGGTCGGCGCTTAAAAGATCCATATCGGATCCATCCAACTGGGTCAATATATCATCCACGTATATATTTTTTCGTTTCTTTCGGTTTTTGAGCAATATTGAAAAACAAATAAAGAAAAATTCTTTTTACTCTTGTAAATTACCTAAGTTAAATTACGAATTCCTATATTAAGCAAACTTAACGGCTTAAAATTTTACGTGATCTTAAACTGGGGTAGTTTTCGTTAGTGCAAGCAAACTTATTTGGTAAAAGATAGAATTTTGCCCAAAACTCAGACAAAAACATATAACAAAAAGCGTCGCCTATAACTATAGGATACCGTATGAGATTAGTATTATTCCATAAACAAATGGGCATAATTGTATTCAGGAGTTACATTTTTTCAACAAGTATTGTTGCATTCCATTCACACCACGCGTTTAGGCTAAAGTTGAAGTGGGACACATTGCGAACAATTGAGCTGAGTTTTTTTTGAAAAATTCTCTAAGGCAATATCTACCAGTTATATACCTAAAAAGTACTTTATGTAATACCTGAGTGTTACTAATCTATTCTATCTACTTCGTTGCCAATTATCTTCTCACATATTTTCAATAATTTTACTTATTTTTACTCACCTTTACCACGTGCATACATTTTGGAATTCATCTTGTTCAAATGACAATCAGTGGCTCCAGAACCTTGATACCACAGATCAAATCTAATTTTTAAATTACCCAGTTCAGTCCAATTATACCTTCGACAACTAAAATAGTCCACTGTAAATCGTGCGCATAGAACAAGCATTTTAAGTAGTGGTACAATCGTGTACCTGGTGACCAAAGAGGTTAGAGGGGCCCCATGAGGAAGCAGAGATACAGCGTAAGGCCTTGAAACGTGGGAAGAACTTGACCTGCAGCGAAGATACATGTTTAGAAAAGGAAAATGTGCGGTCGAAGGTGACCCCAAGAAAAGTTGGAGTGGGATTGAAACGGAGGCGGAAGCCGAGTAAGAGGAGGTTGGGTTGGAGATTACCTTGGTGGGGATCCACTGAGAAGAAGGAGACCTCACATTTGCTCGGATTGAGAGGAAGACATCAGTATTCAGACCAGCGCTCCAATCGAAACAGAGCTCCTTGTGTGGCCTCCACCGCAGTAGGACCGAGGGGGAGGAAGACCAAATGGCCAGATCGTCAAGAGTAAAGAGAGCAGCTGACGGAAGAAGGCAGGCAAACCGGAAGGTCATTAATGAAGAGAGAGAAAAGTACAGGGCCAACAACGGATCCATGCGGAACACCTCGGCCGACTCGAAAGGAACGACTTTTGTGATTTTGAAAAACCACAGAAGCGCGCCTGTCAGAAAGGAAAGATTGAGTCCAACGAGCAAAGCAACGAGGGAGGCCAGCCGAAATAAGTTTGTGGAAAAGGGCGGGGTGCCAGACAGAGTCAAAAGCTTTAGAGAAATAGATAGTAGACAGGTCGTCTGAGAGCCCGGCCTGGGTTTGTTAAGCCCATCCGAAATGGACTGAGAAAGGTACAGAATTTGATCTAGTGTAGACCGTCCAGGGCGGAAACCGGCCTGGCGGGGAGAGAGAATGGAATTAGATTCCAGAAAGAAAGGTAGACGGGATAGTATGATGCGTTCAAACAGCTTTGATACGCAGGAGATGAGAGAGATAGGCCGGAAGGAAGCAGAAGAGTCGAGAGGTTTTCCCATCTTGTGGATGGAAATAATAGAAGATGTCTTCCAGATGGAAGGAAAGGAATGTGAAGACCAGGAAAGATTAAAGATGTAAAGAAGAAAATCCATGCCAGAGCGATGAAGGTGCTTTAGCATGGGATAGGCAACTTTGTCTGGGTCAGTGGCAGTGGATGAGGAGAGGTTGAAGGCAGCCGCAAGAAATTCAGCGGGAGAGAAGGGAGAGCAAAAGGACGAGTGAGACTCCACAGAGCACGTAGCTCGGCGGAGCTCAGTGAGGTAGCCTCTGGCTCTGCTGCGCAGGGCCTTTGGCTGAGACACGGAAAAGTGAGACCTCAGGTAAGCGGCATAGACCGAAGCCGATTTCCTGGGAGAAGAACAGTTGGGGAAGTTAGGAGAGGAAGAAGACGAGGAAGGAGAGCCAGCGATAGAGCGAAGAAGAGAGTGTACAGATTTAGGGTTAGATTTAGGTGAAAGAGAAGAGCAAGTCGTCTGCCATGCCTCAGCCTTGGCCTTGGCGATGACTGACGAGGCGCGTCGAGAAGCGGAGATGTAAGCCTGGCGATCTTTAACGCTTCTGTGAGCGGCAGCGAAAGCCTCACGTCTTTCACTAACCGCACTTTCCACCTCAGCAGGCCACCAGGCTTTAGGATAACGTTTGATGCGGCCGAAAGAAATGGAAGATTTGGCCGCATTCATTGCCAGAAAGGTAAAGAGAGCAGCTGCAGAGGAAAGAAAAAAAGACGAATATTCCTCTGCGGAATATTCCTCTGAAAACTACTCTTGTGGCATCATTTGACAAAATTTTAAGCAATAATAATGAAATTTACCTATTCACATTTTCAAATATTTTAGAGGTTTCAAAACCCCTCCAAACAAATTTGTATAGTAAATAGAAAAAATGAGATTTAATTTTTAAAAGATATGATATGCTGCTAAATATTGGTATCATTTAAAAGCTTAGGAAATTTGCTTTCCAGAAATATATAACTTTAAATAGTCTAGACTAAACGGTAAATGATATTTACTGATTAAAAATGAGTACTGCACATCATATCAGTTCAAAACCCCCCCAAAATTTTTCGACTTACCTTCACTGAATTATAATTTTTAGAAAAACTACACCCTATAAAATAATAAAATAAATTGCAAATTTTTTACCACTAAAGTGGTTGTTTGGTATCAAGTTTCCACGGAGACAGAATCTAAAATACAAGTTTAAAAGCTGGTAGAAGTTTGGCTTCTCTACATCAAATCTCGATTGTTTCTCAACAAATGAGAGTGGTGTAAAAAAGCGTGTGTTTCATTGTTAGTGACAACATATTTTATTTAAACTCGATATGTTTTGAATCTTGAAGAAATTACCGGTTCAAAAATACTTAACATTACATGGTTTAAGCTAACCTTTAGCAGATAATGACTGATCATATTTTGGATTCTAAATTTAAATAACAAAATTTGGTACCGTTTAACAAAAAAGTCATGGGCCTCAGAAAGTTGCAAATTGTAGAAAACCTAGGCTTTTAGGTAAGTTTTGACTGATGTATCTTGAAAACTTATTTCATTAGCCTCATCTAGCGACCATTTCTAAAAACATTGGTAGAAAATAAAATTTTAAGTTATCTTTGAGGTAAGGGTACTTTAATTTCGAAGACAACTGAGCACCAATTGGGGAGAATAATTCGCATAAAATTTGCATATTTAAACAAAAAAAAATTTTTTTGGTTTTATTATATTTAAAATCTTCAAGAAAGAGATATTTCAACAATATATTGCACTTGATGTAGAAGTAAACATATGAGTAATGATTTACAAACCAACTTGGGATATTTGATGATAATTAATTATGATTGATAATGACAGTTTTTCGGTCTGCCACCTTGCGGACATTTTTTTTGCAATGCACGCGGGAGCGAAAGAGTAAAGATGTTATATTTCATGTTTAGTTTGTTGTAGTTTAGTAATGCGTTACTAGTTGAAGATTATATATTTTTTGTCTTCTTGCAGTAGAGTGTAAGCTGGCATGACTTACTCTCCTGTAGTCACAAGGGTCACCAATTAACTCAGAATGCGAAGAAAACCGATTGAGTAATCTGTAGCCGAACATTCTTTGCATGAGTAGTTTTTCAATACAGTATAGTTGAAAGTATGACAAAAAATTTATCGAACTATGAGCATCACGATACAGCAAATAAATGTTTGCATTGCCGAGAATTTGGTATTTTAACTTCAAAATGCAACATTTTTTAGGTGGGTTGTGATGCCAGCTGCCTAAAGGAAAAATCGACATATGAATCTATCTCTAGTTATGTTTGCATTAGTTGTAGCGAAAAAAGTATTTAGTTTTCAGTAATTGTTACTTTCAATTCAGGTTTCTACAAACGCTTTTTTTAATTGAATGTGTCTTTAACTATGGTATTGAATGGGTTGCGCTACTCTCCCGGGGTGGTTGCCTTTAATTCGGCTTCGTGTGTATATGGACACTACAAGCAGTTTTGAGAAATCGTACTCCGGTGTTTATTGCTGCTTTTGTTGTTTTCCATTGCAATACAGACCAATTGTTTTCGGTTGTGTTTTTGGTGTAAGTTTTGTGAACTGAAAACAGTTACTGGAACGTAGCCAAGCAGCGAATTACGCTCGGAAAGAAATACGTCAATGTTTAATTGTGTAATTTGTTTTGAAGAGAAGTTGAAATTTTTGTGCACTAGTTTCCACAAAACTGATATGTAACTTTCAGACTAAATTTAACTTTTTCATGAATAGCCTATGATATGTGTGAAGTTTACGCATTGGTTTAAAAAAATTTAACTCTCATTGCACCCACTCCTAGCCATTTACCGTATGTATTTGATTGAAATGCACCCTTTGGAAAGCTGCGCTAGGTGGTTGGCCCCTCATGAAATTCTGGACTCTGTGGTCTCCGAACCACGGAGCATTTAACCCATGAGAAAGCGAGCCCCCTAAACCTTACTGGGGATGTAACTTAGGGCATATAAGCAAACAAAATATATGGGCTATAAGCTTGTTTTCTTTCGGTTGTAGCCGTTAACAAAAGACTAATGTTTCGCTTGGCCTAGACGCCAAGCTTCATTAAAAATGGAAGTTTGAGTGACTAGATCATCCCCTCAGATAGTAACGATCAGTCACGACATTCCATCACTGCACCAATCAACAGCCCCCTCAACGTGGTCGTGCTGTCCCCGATCCCGTTTGGGTTGGGTCGAAATGGCTGTTGGCCTTCCTGTGAGTCCCAATTACCCCGGGTAATCCCCTCATACAAACCCTCTTTTTCGCCGTGCTGCCCCTTATACGACCGCAGAAGAGCAATACGCAGATTCTTTGAAATCGGTAGCCCTGTTTCTTTTCTTGCCCGCCTTCTCATTCTTCTTCTCTTAATGTGCGGCAGCGTTTATTCTTACCCTGGTCCCGTCTTTCCCTGCTCGGTGTGCGCTAGAAACATAACCTGAACGGGTAGGTTAGTGCAATGCTCCAGATGGGTCCACTTAAGGTGCTCACTTTTCTCTTTCATTAGATTCAATACTCTAGGCAGCTCCCACTCCTGGAGCTATTTTATTTCGTCTCATCATGTTGATCTTATTTGTATCCAGAAATCTAACCTTAACTCATCTTCCTCTTTCGGGATCCCTGGATTCTCTGTTTTGCGATCAGGTCGCACCCACCCCGATTTGGCATCGGTTCTTCCGATACCACGCATGCTAGAGGCGGCGTCATCATTTTCGTCACGCAGGGCTTATCCTCTGAACTTTCCTCTCTTTCTTCGCATGACTCCGACTCTTATTATGTATGAACCGACTCCTTTTCTCTCTCCATTCATCCCTCCTCCAGAAATTTCTTGATTCTGTGGGACTTTGACTGCCATCACCCCTTCTGGGACTAAAAAGGCACTTCCGAGCCCTGTGTCGAACAAGTATTCAATTGGGTCATTTCCTCTGACCTTTCCCTCAATGACCCTGACATATCTACTTTTCTTCATTGCTCCTCTGGCAGTCGCTCGTCCCCTGAGATCTCTTTTGCTCCGTTTTCTCTCGCTCCTGGGAGGTTCTTCAGAACCTCGGTTCAGATTACCAACCAATTCTACTAACCGCCCCTCTTTCTCCGGTTTTCCGCCCCAACAAACATCCCTCTCCCTTCAATTTTCAGAAAGCTCGGGATGACTTTACTTTTTACTTCCACTCTCACTGTCCTTCTGCAGAGGAATACGACATTGCTCTCTTTACTTCTTTGACACTGAATGCGACCAAATATTCCATTCCTTTCGGCTGCATCTAGCGCCAACCAAAAGCCTGGCGTCTGCTGAAGTGGGAGAAGCTGTTAACGAAAGACGTAAGGCTTTCGCCGCCGCTCACAAAAAGTTGAAGATTGTCAGGTTTACTTCTCCGCTTCCCGACACGCCTCGTCTGTCATCGCCAAGGCTGAGGCATAGCAGGCAACTTGCTCTTCTCTCTCGCCCAAATCTAACTCTAAATCTGTGTACTCTCTCCTTCTCTTCTTCTTTAATGTCCTCCTCTTATAAATTTCCCAACTGTTCCTGTCCCAGGGAGTCGCTTCAGTCTTCGCCAATTACCTGAAATCTCACTTTTCTGTCTCCCAGTCAAAGACCTTGCGTAGCAAAGCCAGAAGCTACCTATCTGAGCTCTGTCGAGCCACGTGCCCTGAGGAGTCTCATTCGTTTTTTTGCTCCCCCTTCTCCTCCGCTGAACTTTTTGCAGCTGTCACAAACCTCTCCTCGTCCCCTGCCACTGGCCCAGACAAAGTTGCCTATCCTAGGGGTGGGCAAGCTACAGCCCGCGGGCCGCATGCGACCCGCCAACACATAGAAATTTTTAGGTATTAAATTTGATATGACAACAGTGGTCGCACTTGCCATACTAAAGAGCCAAAAGCGATAGAAGCCATCATTGAAAAGGCCGCTACGCATTTCTCAGTGTGGTGAATCGGCGCATTTTCTGTCTAAATAAAGGGTGATGACCTTTTTTTTGGACACCATCATTTTCAAAGCCCCGTAATACGACATTGCAAGAGGTTACTGCAAGATTTTAAGGTATCGCAAGTTCTTGCATTATATACAGCTTTTGCAAAATTTTAAGCACTGACCCTCGGCCAACTCTTGAATGATCAATGCTGCCTCGGACTAAAACGTGTTCCCACATCTAGTCTATCCCATGCTAAAGTACCTTCCTCGCTCTATCATAGATTTTCTTCTTTACATTTTCAATTTTTCTTGGTTTTTGCATTCTTTTCCTTCCATCTAGAAGACATATTCCCATTCTTATGATGGGAAAACGTCTCGACTCTCCTGCTTCCTTCTGGCCTATCTCTCTCACCTCCTGCGTCTCAAAGCTTTTTGAGCGCATTATTCTATCCCATCTACTCTTCTTTCTGGAGTCTTAATTCCATTCTCTCTCCCCGCCCACCCGGTTTCCGCCCTGGACGATCTACTCTCGATCAAATTCTATTCGTTGCTCAGTTCATTTCGGATAGGCTTAACAAAGTCAGGCCGGGCTCTTGAACAATTCTCGCTACAATCGGCTTCTCGAAAGCTTTCGACTTTGTTTGGCATCCCACCCTTTTTCACAAACTCATTTCGGCTGGCCTCCCTCCTTGTTTTGTTTATTAAACTCAATCTTTCCTTTATGACAAGCGTACTTGCGTGAGTTTTCAATATCACAAAAGTCGTTCCTTTCGAGTCCGTCGAGGTGTTCCGCATGGATCAGTTGTTGGGCCTGTTCTTTTCTCTCTTCATCATTAATCACCCTGCTTCACTCCCTTCTTCCGTCAGCTGCTCTCTTTATGCTGAAGATCTAGCCATTTGGTCCTCCTCCACCTCGGTCCCTACTGCGGTGGAGACCAAACAAGGAGCTATGATTCGTTTGGAGCGCTGGTCTGAATACTGATGTCTTCCTCTCAATTCGAGCAAATGTGAGGCCTCCTTGTTCTCAGTGGATCCCCACCAAGCTAACCTTCAGCCCAACCTCCTCTTACTCGGCTTCCACCTCCGTTTCAATCTCACTCCAACTTTTCTTGGGGTCACCTTCGACCGCACATTTTCCTTTTCTAAACACGTATCTTCGTTGAACGTCTTACGCTGTATCTCTGCGAGGTCCTTTTAAGGAGTCCTTCTTTCTACGGTATAAAGATTTTCTTTGGCCTCCTCTCACATATGCTTTACTCAAATGGTTTGCTTTTCTAAGTGTTACCAATATCACCGAATTGAAACGCCTTCGCCGAGCGGCTAGTCGCGCCATCTCCGGCTGCCTCTCGTTCTCCCTTATCCCACTTCTCCTCTCAGAGGCGTCTCTACGTCCTTTTACGAGTCAACCTGACTCATTTCGCCCCAGTCATTTTTATAAGCGGGCTCTTCGTCTCCCAACCTCCTTTCCCATTTCAGGTATGGTTAGATATGATGAGAAACCAAGACTCTACAGATCGTCCTGGAGAGCTTTTGCGTCCACTTACCCGCTCATGCTTCCTTCTACTTCCAAGGAGGCTCTCCTTGTTTGCCCTCCCTCACCTCCTTGGAACCTGCCTTCCTTCACGGTGGAGTCCACTCTTTCCTCTCCATGCTACCGTTCTGATTCCCTTCTTTTTCGCCAAGGTGTGGCTCTCGTTCACCTTGACACTCTACCACCTCACCGTCTGGTACTCTGGACAAACGGCTTTGTTCCTTTTGGCAAGGGCGGGTCTGACGTACTTGCCAACTGCTCTCTTTGTGGCACTGAGGCCACTCTTTCCTTTTTAGCAGGCCCAGTATTTTGAAGTTCCTCCGCTGAAGCTTGCGCCATTCTGCAAGCTCTTTGCTGGTTTCGGCAGCACAATCAAGTCTGACGCTTTTCTTCTTTTCCTATCTGACTCTCAAACTGTTCTCGCCACCTTGTCTTTTCCTCCGTCTTTGCTTTTGCCTCAATCACTCTGGAATATCTGGTAGAAACTGTCTTCTCTCTACTGTTCTATCATGTACAACGAGTCCTCGGACATTTGTTTCTCACGAGGAACGACGCGGCTGATGTGCTGACCAGACGGGGAGCGCTACTCGTGCTTTTTGCAGTCCCTTGTAGTCTCTCTTTTCTTATCTCTCGTATTCACTCTTCTCTTTTGTCTGACTGGAGGCGTACTGTCTCATCGAAATTCTTCGACACACATGTTCCCTCGATTTCCACCGAGGAACTTGTGCTCCCTCGTCACGCTCGCTGTGCTCTCTCTCGTCTTCTCTGCAACAGGCACAACTTTCTGTTAAGCTCTTATCTCCCCAGAATAGACAGAATCGAGAATTCTTTTTGCAGCGCATGCGGACATCTCTCGTCTCATTCTGCACTGTCAGCTACGGACTCTTTGCTTCGCTCGCTCTTTGGTGACTCTGTTTCTCTACAATCACTGGTCCAAGCCCTGGGGAGTTGTGCGGTTTTTGGGGCTCCATGGTCATCCGCCATGCCCCCATCCATCGGAAGCGGTCAGGTAACAGCAGCATCAACAACATCCCACCACTCCGTGCGAGCCGGCTTTACTAAGCCAGCAATAATCTGGCTGTAAAATTACCCAAAAGCAGTTAGGTACCGGTAACAGTTTTTATTTAGCTGAGTAGATTCCTCCAAAATTACTTGACGTTATCGAGCCGATTTTTTGAAATGTGAAATGCCATTAGTGGTAACAAACCGTAACTAAACGACAAACTGCTAACCAGTATCGGTTCGTGTCTATGGGTTGCAGCCCCCCTTTTGGCCCGCATGGCACATGCTTTCACGCAGTGCGGGTCGTTAGTACACCTAGCAATTGGAAAGTCTCTAATGCTCTGTGGAAACCGAATGTGCCCACCCGGAAGGGTATCCACCTATTCCGATGTTCAAGGGCCTGCTAACCAGCAGACGTCCTTTTCAGGACGGGATGATGAGTGCGTTGCACATAAACTGCCCTTTTCAGGGCACATCATCAAAAAGTTTCGTGGGCTTTCAATACTACAACTGAACATCGAAGGCCTCACAGCTAGCAAGAAGAACGTTCTTCATCACCTTGCTATTCAGCTTGAGGCGTTCGTCATCCTCCTACAGGAGGCCCACTGCATATCGGCAGAAAAGCTAGTGCTAACAAACTATCAACTAGCTGGGTTTTCCCTAAGCAGGAAGCATGGCCTTGCCACGTTTGTCCATGAGCGGCTAAAATGGACCTTATACGATCAATCTCCCACGGCATCGGAGACTGAGTGGCTGTGCGTGGATGTTGACGGATATAAAATCGTTAACATCTACAAACCCCACCAACGCGGTTGCAAGTTTCCGATCTTCCAGTGTTCACTCACCCTTGTCTGTATGCGGGTGATTTCAACTGCCCCCATGTCGACTGGGGTTATAACACCAACAGCGCGGATGGAGACTGCCTACTGGCAAGCTCCAATAATCTTGCCCTTCTTCACGATCCCAAGGATGAACCTAGCTTTCATTCTGGGCGCTGGAACACTGGCACTAACCCGGATCTTGCCTTTACCACTGTCGGTTCTGGTAGTCGCTTGCCTTACAGACGCGTCTTGGAGAAGTTTCCTAGATCACAACATCGACCTTCGCTTATAACACCACCTAGGCTTTCCCTCCCAGTACCGGGAAGGCCAGTAAAGCGATGGAACTTCCGCAAGGCCAACTGGAGCCACTATAACTCCTTGACAAACAAGCTTGCAAGGAATTTGCCATCACCTGATTCAACAAACGTGGATCAGGCCTACCAGGACCTTTGCAATACCATCAGCAAAGCAGCCAAGAAAGCTATCCCACGCGGTCGTCGTAACACCTACATACCGTGTTGGAACGCTAAGTGTGAGGCCCTCTACCAAACGTTTTTGCAGTCTCCTGCTGGAGACCAGTCAAGTAGGGCTGCTACAGCTTTAATAACTTGGCTTGACAAGAAACGCAGAGACCGAAGGTCGGAGGCAGTCCTAAAAATCGGCTTCTCACACTCAAGCAGAATAGCATGGAGCACAATTAACAACCTTACTGGCAGGTCGCGACACAGCCCCCGTAACTGTCCCGATTCAGCTAACGCCATTGCCAGTCCCGTAGCACTCCAACTTCGGGGCCCCTTCCCCAAAGTAAGCGCAAGAGCCCCTGCGCACAGGTCATATCACTTTAGAGGTGTAAAATTGAAAAGCTGCATTAAGAAAATACACCACAATTTGTACATAAGTAAACAGGCTAATGTCAGAATAAAGCATGCCGATACCGAAGGTGCAAGTCATAAAAAATTCGGCACCGATGCCAGAGTTCAGTAGGACATTTATGCAGACACTGCGAAACGAAAGCAATGACACTGAAAAACATGAAAAAGTTATAAAAACACAGTATCATTTAAATAGTCTGGAGCGAACCTTTTTGTTCGCAAATGCTGTTATGACATTGTCATAATCAAGAGATCGGGCGCAGTCATTTTCGATTGACAACATGGCTAATGAAGATAGTCTACTGTCTGTCATAGACGTTCTATTAAAAGTTTTGATCAGTTTCAATTTGCTGAAGCTTCTTTCAGCGCTGGCAACAGTCACGGGGCAAGTTAGTAAGATTCGAAGTGCGATGTACACATTCGGATACAATTCAAATAAATGAGTCTTTAGAAGATAGTTCAGAAAGTCTTGAGCCGTATTGAGATTGCGTTTTTTTTGTAAAATTAAAACAAACCGCTGTAGCTCAGCGCTCATTTCATCAGAATCAATGTCACCGAACTTTTTTTGGAACTCTTTACAGCAAGTAAGAAGAGCATTTTCTTGTTGCACAAGCAAAAGTTTGTCTCGTGTGTACAAAAACGAAAAGGCGGAAGAAACCTCACGTAACAAATTAAAGCGCTCCTTTATTGACATAATAGCCTGGTCTACTAATGAATAGAAAAAGTTGCTTTTAAATTTCAGTTCAGGAGTAGCTCGTTGTTTCTCTTCACCTTGGTAATCAAACAATCTTCTTTTCTTTTCTATAATTTTGGAGTGCAGTCCAAAATTATAGAAAAATATTTTGCCAATTTCAATTGCTGTAAATTTTCTTTTTCAACTTCTGTCGCTAGCAATTCAATTAGTTCATTTTGTATGGTAGGACTCAAATAGTGATCTTTAGTGTTTTTATTCTTGATTCTGTCTTGAAGCTCTTTTAGGATCGGATCTCTTCTGCCAAAAGCTCAAATATACCCAGAAAATTTCCATTGTGAGGAGATCCTAAGACTTCTTCAGATCCTCTAAAAGCAAGATTCCTTTCCGATAGAAACAAGGCAATGTCGATAAGTCTCTCTAAAACATTTCTCCAAAAACGTCTTTCATTGAAAAAAATATTCATCTCGCGTTTGTCGATAGTGGATGAATTTCTTATCCCTTCAGCTAGCAACATCCATTGACTGCAGCATTCTTGGTGGGAAATGCCGTTTTCATGGTCTTTCAGTTTTTTCGAAAAACCCTCCCATGTATTTATACCACTACAAAAGGGGCTTAGTGTTTTTCCAAATAGCTTACAACAAAAGCAAAAAACTTGATCTGATTCCCCAGAATAAACTAGCCACGACCGTGAAACACTTTCACCATTAGGTAACACACGTTTATAATGGTTGGAGGAAAAACGTCGCCTTGGAGTTGTGTTATTATATGGAAAATTCATTATTAGTTGATGTGGTCCACGCTTTACTATATCACATCGTTGAGCATCAGAAATACTTTCAGGCCATTTACATGGGTCATCAGGGATAGGGGTAAATTGAGATTCAGTTATTTTTGATATTGAAGGTTGCGTATTGGCAGGTAAATCACAACTTACATTTTCTGGAAATTCACAATCACTTTGATGCTGATCGTCATAGTCTTCTTTTTCTTGTACACTATAGTTTTCTTCATCCCTCTCGGTACTAGTGCCAGGTCTACTCTGCTCAGTAATCTTGAAAAAATCTGTCATCTTGGGCAATTTCGCTACAGCATCTCGAGCAGTGGCTGCTTCTTTTCTCTTTTGAGCACCACTTTTTGAACGTTTCATTCTATACAATGTCAATAAAATACTTTATCTGCACTCTGCAGTGTATATATATTGTCCCGGTATTTATAGCCAAACAGAATTCCAGACCATTCTATGATTGTTGCGTAACAGCGGCATTGTTACGTCAATCGAATATTCAAGATTCTACCAGAAAATCAATCGAAATATTCTAGATTCTGCGAGATAAAATGACGTTGCATTCACTTAAGATGTCACAAGCCAATTTCTTCCTACAGTTTAAATCGGTTGTAAACAAGTCTGATGAACTGAAAATAGTCACGTAGCCAAAAAGCAATTTCAGACTAACTTGGGCCCCCAAAGTTGGCCTGGGCCCCCCCCAATTGGGGGGTTTGGGGGGCGGCTGCTACGTCTCTGGCCATTGCTGTTCAGCTGGTAAGAGACGGGAAATACAAGAATGTTGATCGTGAGTCGTCTCGACTCATATCTCAAGAAGTGTCTGACTGTTGGAGGGCTTTGATACCATCTCCAGTGAATCTCTCTGGTGACTTCTCATCTAGAGAATTCGCTGCCGCTCTCCAACACGTTAAGCCAGGGAAAGCTCCGGGCCCTGACTCTATTTTTCCGGAGCTTATAATCCATGCTGGAACTGCTTTGAAGTCTTGGTTACGTGGCTTCCTCTCTTTCTGCTTGCGCTAACTCAAAATTCCCAAAGTATGGAGAAGAGCACTTGTAGTTGCGATCCCAAAGCCAAAGAAACCTGTAGAGGACCCAAAGAGCTATCGTCTCATCTCCTTGCTCTGTGTCCCCTACAAGATCCTCGAACGACAGATCTACGCTCGTATTGAACCTATTGTCGACCCCCTGCTCCCAGGCGAGCAGGTTGGGTTTCGACATGGTAAATCGACAGTGGATCAAGTTGTTTTACTCACAGAAAACATCGAGGATTCTTTCGAGGCAAAAAAGAAGGCCGGTGCTGTGTTTGTAGATCTGACAGCTGCATATGACACTGTCTGGCATCGTGGCCTCACCTGCAAGCTGTTGAGACTTCTCCCGGATAAGCACATGGTTCGTATGATCATGGAACTTGTCCGGAATAGAAGTTTCACCCTTACCACCGGTGACAGCAAGCGAAGCAGGTTGCGACGTCTGAAAAACGGCGTCCCACAGGGATCGGTCTTGGCACCCCTTCTTTTCAATATCTATGTGTACGATCTTCCTTCAACGGTCTCCAGAAGGTATGCTTATGCCGATGATCTGGCACTGTTACACTCTTCTGATGACTGGAAGGACCTGGAGGGGGTCTTAAGCCAAGACATGACTACAATCTCAGCATATCTCGAGACTTGGAGGCTACAGCTCAGCCACACTAAAACGGTGACGACGGCCTTTCACCTTAACAACAGAGAGGCCAAACGTGAGCTTAATGTCTACACTCTACAACAATGGCAAACGCCTGCCATTCTGCCCAGTTCCTACCTATCTTGGAGTTAAACTGGACAGATCACTCACGTTTCGTCACCATCTTGAGGCATTGCGCAAAAAACTAACAACGCGCGTTGCACTGATGAGACGACTTGCAGGCTCAGGTTGGGGCGCTGGAGCTTAAACACTGCGTACAGCCACCCTATCTCTGGTCTACTCTACTGCGGAGTACTGTGCACCAGTGTGGTGTCACAGTGCACACACTCGCCTCATCGATAGTGTTCTCAACGACGCATTGCGCATTGTCGCTGGATGCCTGCGTCCAACTCCAACAGACTATTTACCCGTCCTCGCAGGTATCCAGCCGGCTGAGCTTCGCCGATTAGGAGCAATACTCTCCCTGGCATATCGTGGCAGTCTGGACCCTGGCCATATTCTTCATGAATTATTGGCTGGGTCCCCAGACGGCTACAGAGAGAGACTAAAATCTAGACGCCCCTTCATACCCGCTGCACGGAAGTTACTGCAAGATCTAACTGAATTGGATATTCGTGCAGCTCAATGGACTGACTTTAAATGGAGCACGGAATACTCGGAGTGTTCATCTGATCTCCGTGCTTTCATTCCTAGGACAAGCACTAGGCCAATGGGAATGGGCCTGCCCAGATCATCATGGGTCACGCTCAACCGCTTGCGGGCTGGTGTTAGGTGTTTTCAGTTGTTCATGCACAAATGGGGCCTTGCTCCTACATCGAATTGCGAGTGTGGCGCTGTAGAACAAACCGCAGAACACATCATTCTGACTTGCCCCGCACATCGGGCACCTACAGGAATACGTAGACTGACGGTTTTGGATGTCGACACACGATGCTGGCTGAGTACCATCACTGCCAGCATCTGAAAATGTGGATCCCTTCCAAAAGAAGAAGAAGCCCCCCTTTGCATATTTGTGATCTGTTTTTTCGAATTTTTTTAAATGTTAATATTTTTTTATAAGATCATAGTTCATTTTTTATTTACCAATGCACCAGTTTATGTCGCTGAAAAGACTAATTTTCCTATATTGCTAGCACTAGACTAAGTTCTAGCTTTTCAAGATAATCCATTGGAGAATATACAGCCGAAATTTCATGAAGCTCCTACCAATATTAAGAAAGTTATCAGCATTTTAGTATAGAAATTTCATGAAAATCCTGAAATTGAGAAAAATGGCAAAAACGGAGAAACTGTCATTCTTCAACCTCAAACAAGATCATAGGATCACTCAAAACGTCTTAAAAACCTCCCTTTAAGTAAGTTTCACTTTCTACTTCAGCATTTCTGTCAAGAAAACCCTTTCTTGAAAAAAAATTTTTTGTTTGAATATGCAAATTAGCAAATCCCCAACAGGTGCTGAGTTGTCTTCAAAGTTAAAGTACCCTTGCCTCAAAGATCACTACAGATTTTATTTTTCTACAAATTTCTTTAGAAATGGTCGCTAGATGATGCTAATGAAATAAGCTTTTAAGGTACATCAGTCAAAACTTACCAAAAAGCCTAGGTTTTCTACAGTTTGCTACTTTCTGAGGCCCATGACCTTTTTGTTAACCGGTACTGACCGGTACCAAATTTTGTTAGTCAAATGTAGTATCTAAAATAAGATCAGTTATTATCTGCTACAGGTTAGCCTAAATCATGTAACATTAGGTTTTTTGAACAGGCAATTTCTTGAAGATTCAGAAAATATCAAGTTTAAATAGAATATGCTGTCACCAACAGTGAAACAGCAACTTATTTACACCCTTCCCATGTGTTGAGAAACAACGGGGATGCAGCAAACTTTGATCTAGAGAAGCCAAACTTCTGCTAGCTTTTAAACTTGTATTTCAGTTTTTGTTTCCTTAGAAACTTGATGCGAAATGACAACTTTAGTGGTGAAGTATTTGCAATTTACTTTGTCTTTTTAAAGGGTGTAGTTTTTCTAAAAATTATATTTTAGTGAAGGCAAGTCAAAAAATTTTTGGGGGTTTTGAACTGATATGATGTACAGTATCCATGTACAGAGTTATTTCACGAAAACTCATTATTTCTTTTTTTCAGGTTGCTTAGGTGATATCCTGGTCAGGTACAAAACGCGAAATTTTATAGAAATGACAGCAGACTTAGTCCTGAGAGGTTGTGAAAGGCGTTGCTAAGGCCCGTTGCTATGGAACAGATAATAGTACATGGCAACTTTGACCTCTCATTTCGGGCAGTTATAGACTATTTTCATAAATTCTGTTTACTCAGCCGGATTGGCATTATCTCAAAATAGCTAAAACCGTGGTTAGTGAAAAAACGAAAAAAATAAGATCATTCCATTTTTTTCATCAGTGAGGAACCTTAAAGTTTTAGTTTCTGTGTGACATAGCAAAATTTTTTTTTGTATAACTGAATATCTCTAACTTTTGAACACCGCTCGTTAAGCTGCAAAAGATAGCAGCAGGAAGGGCAAAATCAGTAGCGCCCAGACGCATGACGTTTATGCGATGCTTTCACGGTCGCTTGATTCTTGTCACTTTTCTTGCGACGTAACAATTCCCGCTAAGTTTGTTGATGTTGTGGCTCTAAAACAGGGCTAGTTGCCATAATTGGTTAGATTGTTTGTAGGTAAGCAAATTTAAATGTTGCTATTTAGTTATATCATTTAATGAATTAGGCAAATAAACTGGAATTAACAAAATTTATCTAAAGGCGAGAAAGTTGTTTAACTTATTTTTTCTCTTCTACCGGTCAAAAAAGTTGCCGTAAAATTTTCGCTTTGTCAGTTAAATATCAGACCACCGCAACTGCGAGGGGGAATCTTACTGCTGCAGGCGACTAACCAAGAGCGGCTGAACTCTTACCACTCCCCTAGATTGAACCCGCATAATCGGTAAAAACGAGGGATAGGGAGCCGAGGCATCCGACTTTTGTTTTCGAGTGAGGCAAAAGCATTGGTTTCGTCTAGCCGCCAAAATTTATTTCGCGTATTCTACAAAAATTTTATTAAAACACTACACGCCAGACTGCCCGCTTGATGACAGTCCCGGGCTACGTAGATTCTGACGACTTGGTTTGGAGGCGTCGATCGTTTGATTTCAATAGCGCCGCGGCTCGCACTTTTAACATTGATCAATGCGTTGTTGTGGTTTGTGATACCTCATCGATCAACCCTGAAACCACAACTATTCATTTTTTAGTCACGCTTCGCGTCCACCTGCAATGCAGGGGGCAACGTTATCTCTGATTCTAGGCGCACAAGGCCCCCTCTGGGGGCGCTGCGTTGGGTGGGGCGAGTCCTTGTTGATGAGGCCGAAATCTGAGTCCAGGGATGGTCCCGCCTATTTTGCTATACTAACATTGGTCGGATCGTGACTCTTCGTGAAAACTGCTTTTTGCCCCGAGGTATGTTACGTTGTGTCCGGTTCCTGTGGGCTTCGAACCCAGCTCTTTCGAGCTGCTTTTATGTGCATGCCAGGACATGCTATCGCGTAATCACCTACTGCAGTGGTTCTCAAACTGTGCGTCGGTTCAATTTTCCAAGTGCGTCGCGGAATATTTTGGTTTTGTGCCATTAAGTCTAGGTTTTATTGCGTGGGGAAAAGAACTCTGATGGTAGATTCCTTTCTTATTTTCTTCTGACACTTTCACAATAGTGTTTTCAATACACTGTTGTAACGGTTGACTTGTTATTCAAGAATCAAATTGCAGAAGTTTGACTTAATTGGCGAAAAATATATAAAGAATAAAGCATTCAGTTGTATGTTGGACGAAAACAGGAAAGATGAGTTACAAACTTAGAAGAGCGTAATTTTACGATTGAAGATGACAGACCAATCCAAAATCTCGAGAGCATCTGCATAGGGGCAGTTATTTATGTAGATTATGGGTCACATTTATCTCGCAGTACGGCAAACTAAACTGTAGGATGCTGTCTGGTGCGTCGCAAAGTCTCGCAAGCTTTTTTAAATGCGTCGCATCGCAAAAAGTTTGAGAACCACTGACCTACTGCCATGAATGTCTTAAAAAACTACATTTAGGTTTACTCTTGTTGTGGTTACAATACATCCGTGCGCTAAAACCCTTACAATAACAAGATTTCATTTGGTCTCTTGATCGAGAAATGTGTGGAAAACTCGATGACGCAAAATAGAAAATTTTGCTCAAAAGTGATCACCACCATTATACGATACCACACAGCAGTATATTGCATCATGTCAATAGCCCGCGATAGGTTTCGATCGTATTGGATTTTATCAGGCGGGTGTAAAAATCTCCCAATAATAAAAATGCTGAAACAAACAAATTTGCTATTGGGTGCAAAAAAGATGCAATACAAGAGAGCATGATACAGCAATACCTATATTGTGTGGAGAACTCGTAACGATGCTCCCTTTGGCAACTTTTAAAGCGATTTAAGTAATGAAAGTAAACTGGGGTATCTAGGGCCCTCTGAAAAGTTACAGCCATTTCAGCTCAATTCAGCGGGGTCGGTAACCGCACCGCCACGTTGAGGCGACTATTGATTAATGCTTCTCTCTCACTCTGGCTCTGTTCTTTCTACGCTTTTCTTTCTTCTATCTGAAACCTTCTGGCGTATCTGGCAGGAACTACCCTTTTCTCCTCTCATTTTCTGTCGGGCTACAATGGGTCGCCTGTCACTCCATTCTTCCGGGCAATGACACGGCCGATGAGTTGCGCTGCTCCAGCTCTACGGTTCAGTGTAGTCTCTCACCTCCCGTATCCACTCTTCTCGGACTGGAGGCGTACTGTCTCATCTAAATTCTTCCACACAATAATCCGCTCAGTATCCGCTGAGGAACTGATGCTTCCTCGTCACGTTCGTTGTGTTCGCTATCGTTTTCGCTGCCACGCACACAGCCCTCTGCTAAATTCCTTCTCTCTAAATTTTACAGAATCTAGAATCCTTCGTGCAGCGCCTGCGGTCATCTGACCCTTCTCATTTTATTCTGTCCAGGTGCGGACTCTCTTCTCCACTGTTTGGCGAGTTCTTTTCTCTGTGCGACCTCTTTTCCAGACCTTGAGAAGTTGCTTGGCTTCTGGGGCTCCATGGTCTCCCTTCCCCCTATCCCTTGCAAGGGATCGGGTAATAAAATTTTAGATGATGTCCTAAAAAGTATGGAAAGGTTACACTTGGAACCAAAGTCCCTGAGACTATGAAGTGGATTGCTTGCGATTGCAGTACTAATGGTATTTTCCTTTATGTTTTAGATCACCTGAAATCGAAGAAACACAAGCAAACATACGGCTTATTGAAGAAAGAACAAAGTGCAACTGTTAGAATATTCATGCAGAGAGAAAAGCAGTAAACAAAAAGAAAGGATTGTGAACAAGGAGAATTAAATAAAATTGATTTAAAAATGTTTAACGAAGACGTTTCCTTATGACTGTGTGGTTATGATTTGTCATTCGTATGTTTTATGACAAATGTTAACTTATTAATCAATGATGTTTTGAACGCTACATGGGCATGAAACATGTTGTAGTCAGTTTGAAAAGCTGTTTAAGCAACAGAGTTTGAAATCATTGCGTTTTCAGAAAAAATAGTTGGAGGGCCAAATTTGTATAAAAATTTTTGATATCAAAAAAAATTTCGACCGAAATCGGAGTCTTGGTAGCAATCAATGAGGTTAAAATTTGTATAATTTTTTAGTTTGCCTAAAATTGGCGTCTTTAGTTTCACGACTAATTAGATTTTAGTTGAATCAATTTAGAAGCTTAGCTCAGTGCAATAAAGCGCTGATTCTTAATCGTGAGGTTGTTAGTTCAATGTCCACATGGGCATTGCGGAGTAAGCTTCATGGCGATTTTTCCTGCTTGGCTGCAGGCTTGTGGTAGAAATGAGAAGCGCTAGCAGTGCTGGCAACTATAGAGCGGTTGTAAACAGCGAGTTGTCCTGTGCATAACTGCAAAAGTTTTCCAGAGACCCGAAGAACAAAATACAAAGTCGTTGAAATTCAAAGTAAAAGCGATAAATGATCGTACATAAACAGCACCCAGCAATCATCGCTGACGAAGCAAACAATTTTACTGTTTTGTATGAAATAGGGCTATGTAGGGGTCGTGTCCAGGGCAATGGAGCATTATTCCTGTAGACGATAGCTATGCCATTGATTTTAATTACGAAATACCTTTAAACAAACGGATATTTTGCGTATTTTGAAGGCAATCTTGGGCGGCCTCTTGAAATTGATCTTATCCAAAATGTCACTGCTTACAATTTATCAATTCAAATGCTTTACCAATTTTAAGCTATATGCCAGGTGTAAATTGTTTTAATTTTATTGCCTTAAGTGCTGAATACCACCTTTTCTCAAAGTTGTGTTTCCGTAACAAGCTCATTGTTACTGCAATACTTTTTGAATAAATGAGCATGGTGCGGCTACATGAAAATTGATAGAATTGTAAGTTATTTTTGCCGTCTAATAAATAATTACTGTAGATCAGCTGGTGCAATATTTTTCGTGCGAACTTGCTGCGTTGTAGTAAAGGGGTGTTCACAAATGACGTCCGCAAAAAATCAAACGCCTTTACCCTTTCCGAAAAATTTCCGGTCTTTATCAATCTTTTCCCTTTTTCTTCTTCGTGAATTCTTCTTTAAAATTTCCGAAATATGAGCGACCACGCGATCGGGACCTTTTACTGATCGATCCTGGTCATCAAAAACATCCTTTTCACTCCTTAAATTGCTTAATGGTACTGGTATCACAAACAATACAGCGCCAAAGTTCATATACATAATGGCATTTTTGACATCTTGTTTTAAGTACCATACACGCAATTTTTTTGACTGCATGCCATGCATGTAGTTCTATTTAGTCATTCTCGCTCCAAAATCACTCAATGGTGCCAAAAATATTTTTATAGGTAATCACTAGGGCGCGCTAAAGTCATTAAAGTCAAAATTTTTCATAAAGTCAAAACTTGTCAAAATTGTCTTCATGAAAATTTTTTTTACAAAAACGAATAAATTTATATTTTTTTATATTTTTTTGAATTTTTGAGCTGCTATTAAAATTTTATGCGCAATTTTATTTGATTTGAAACTTCTGAAATAGTTGCAATGATAAAAATGCGTGCGGCAATTGAGAAGGAAATAGCACTTATTATGTATGAAATCGTCATTGTTGATGCATAAACACATAATTGTTAGGCAATTAATCTATTCCTATAAAACCTTTGCGCTCGTTACACGTGGTTCTTTTAAGTCGTAGCTTGCAAAGCAAAGAATGCCTAAACAAGCTAAATCTTCTACAGCGAAAGTTGGGCAAATTTGCCAGGAATATCCGGATGAGTTTTCGGCAAATCCTGCCCGCGACTTGCGATGCAACCTTTGCGACGTGTTAGTCAAATGCGACAAAAAGTTTTTTGTGGAAAGCCACCGAAAAAGTAAGCAACACCAAAGAAAATTGGAGACGAAGAGCAAATCCCAAAGTAAGCAAACCTTTTTATAACTCGATCAAGTAAACTTCAAGGAACAGGTTGTCTCTTCATTCTTAGCTGCAGATATCCCATTTCATAAACTGAACCATCCTTCTTTAAAGTTTCTGTTCGCTACAATGGGAAAAGCATTGCCTTCGGAGACTGCAGCCCGGGCATGTGCTGCTAAATTAACATCCCGAAAAGAAGAACAAATTCAAGAATTACTTCGTGCCAAAAAGATTTTTTAATTGTGGATGAAGCAGAGATTGCTAAACAAAAGTATATCAGTGTGCTTGTGGGCAGCTTAGATGCCCCAAATCAGACACTCTTCGTTGATTGCCATCCACTTGACAACGGTAGCAATGTCAATAGCAGTAATATTCTGCACACTGTGGATGACATATTGCGACAACTTGAAATAAAACGCGAGAATTTTTCATTGTTCTTGACTGATGCTGCTCGGTACATGTCTTTGGCTGGAAAGACATTAAAGGAATTATGCCCTTCTTTGATGCACGTCACCAGCGTTGCGCACTTACTACATGACTGCACTATGCGTGTGTGTGCTCATTTTGAAAATATTGATGAAATAATAGCAACGATCAAGGCAGCAACAATCAAAAACAAAGATCGCAAGAAAGATTTTCATGATGCTGGTCTGCCATCTCCTCCTGACCCTGTAATTACAAGATGGGCAACTTGGCTTAGAGCTGCCTTATGTTACAGTGAGAACCTTCCAGCTGTTCGTACCATTGTCAACAATTGCACAAGTGCAGGCCTCTTAGTCAGCAGAGCAAAAGACGCTATCAATGTGGATGATTTGGTGCCGGACTTGGTTAAAATAAATCAATACCGGACTCTAGCATCCAACGTAGAGTTCTTAGAAGGAAGTGCCTGCACGATAACCGAATCATACGGACTGCTGAAGAATATGCAATTCGATGAGGATCCGTGCGCAATTAAAAATTACATTAAAAACGACTATCCAACTCTGATTTAGAAACAATAATAAACTGTACCAACTTGACAATTGACCCAACAAGCTACGCACGATTGCAAAAAGCCCAGCCAACCTCTGCTGCTGTTGAGAGGTCGTTTTCTATGCTCAGTAAATTACTAAGAAAAGACAGAAATTTTGATGTTAAAACGTAAAAAAATATATGATGCTGTATTACAATAAAAAGTCCTGGTAATTATACTGTGTGGCTTTCGTTAAAAACATCATAAACAGACTGTTAATGTACAGTACAGTTGCGATAACAACGCATTTTTTGTATTACACACTAATTGATACCGTTACACACAATGGCTCGTTATCCTAGGTTTTGACGTCATGCGTCGCTTTGTTGCATTAGCTTCAAGACTGAGTGATTGAGAAAATGTTTAAAGTAGGCTACCTTCTTCTTCAAAAACTTATGTAAACTGCGGATTATAAAATATTTTTAATCAAAAATGTGCAACAAAACATAAATAACAGGCGAAAGCGGTTAGGTCAAAATTCTGCTAAAATAAAGTCAAAAATATATTTTTTAGGTCAAAAAAATGGCCCTAGTAATCACGGTAACACATTCATCAATTTCTTCCAATTCAACTTCACTCTCTTCGTCTTTTTTAAGTCAATATTTTTTGTTTGATATGGGTTGCCTTTCTGTGACGTATGTTCTCGGCAGCAGATGGAAAATACACATGGCATATACAACAGATACTTGGCTTCAAATTTTCTCCAGGAGTTGCAAGATAGAATAGGTCATACGGCTATGGATGTTCTCCTTTCGTAAAATATATCTCTGCCGCTTCTGTATGTTATTGCCCAGCTCTGGTGATTGCAATCATTTGAGATAGGAACAGAACTTTACGGAATGGTCATCTTTTGTATTTGTTAGATTAGGAATATGAAGTCCAACCAATTGCATCTGTTGGATTCAAGATTAGGAACATGAAGTCGGTTTGTCGGTTAGGAAAATGAAATCCTTTCGGCGCTGCATCCTGTTGTTCACACCACATTGTACATGTATGATATTAGTTCATACCAAGGAGCGTTGACAAAGAGGTTCTGAGTTTATCTTTAGTACTGGTCCGGAAAATTTTTAGGGGAACCAGATTTTTGAAAACGTTGGACGCAATGTAAATAAATTAGGCCTAAGCTTTCTACTTTTTCTGTTAATAAATGCATAACCTATTTAACAATTTTTCTGTCATGATGACTAATGGTTTCTTCATTTTGGCCACAAAAACTTTGCTTAAATACTCCTTTTTAAGAAATTTGGGCCCCCAGAATACTTCTGGGCCCCGAAAACATAAAATCTGGTCCTGAAAATTCAAAAAACACATAACTCTTTAAAAATAACATAATTTTAAGCCCAAACTCCTAAATTTTAAACCCCAAAATTCCATATGAATCAATCGATTTGTTTATGGTCAGATTTTACAAAATGATTTCACATCAATCCCGTTATGTTTTGTTTTCTCTATTAAACAGAAAGATTGCATTTTACTTACCGATTATTGGTGACTGAAAATGATGCATTGTATGTCATTCACATTTTATTTTTGACTTACTTTTAGCCTTATATTATTCCAAAGGCGTAGTATTATAACTGTGCTTGATTTATTGCCACACATTTAAAAATTTGATTATTTTGAATTGTGAAATAGCCAGACAGCAATGTCCTATTCGTATCAGAGTAGAGCTCAAAAAGAAAAAAAGCGCAGAAAGAAAAGCAGTTATGCCAAACATTCATCCTTTTGTAATGAGATAAAACCCGGCAACTCTAGTTTACCAGATCCATGTAAAAGGGGGCCCGAAATTAATGTTTGTACCAGCCCCGGACTGCTCTCTCAACCACCCTGTTCGTACCGTACCCTGAGATATGTAGAAGAAAGCTGCGCCAAACGGCAACGGCTTCTCAAAACTACTTTTCGGGTAGATTTCCAAGGTTCACAGCAAATGCAATCATCACGTCACACCATTTACGAGAGATACTGACTCTGGCAAACAGTTTGCTGCCCATTTTTGACCTACTGCTGTAGCCTTCCTTTTTTCGGCTCGGTGTATTTTTTGGTAATTGAAAACGAATTTATTGTTAGATCTCTGTAGTGATTTAAACTTACATTAAGGTTGTAAACGATGTATGGGAAGTGTGGGGCCGTTGAGACAAAGGGATCGAAGAGACATTAACATTGCTCGAAATATTGTAAAGATAAATTTGCTGCTTTGAGACTAAAAGGATTGGCTGGAACTTCTCTTTTGATCTTATAGTGTGTTTTTACACCCTAAAGTAAATATTACGTTAGCACAAAATTACTTTTAGAATGCTAAGTGTTCTTTGGAACCAGCATGCTCGGAAAAACCTATATTCATTTCAGTAGCATACTTCCAATTCAATAGCCATCGGTTGTAAAAGTTGATTCACAACGCATTCCTCGAAAGTCTCCTCCAGCTTTAGATTTAAAATTGTGGCAAGGAAAGCAAAAAGCTGCATCAAACTTGACAGAACATTCCAACCCATCCCACCTCTGATATCACGCAGCATTGAAGCATCTTTCCTTGATCCCAAACATGCTTACAAGCTTAAGCACGTTGCCTAATTTGTTTCGGGTCGTCAACTCCCAAATCATTAGCATCAGCAGATTTTCGTTTGCTCATAGGCCTGCTTGCAGCAGATATTGTAGTGCACTGCAGCTAGCAGACGAGCTGAGACCTTGCAAACTTTCAGAACTTTCACTCGAATTAAAACTTTGTAAACAATTTTTCAACCTTCTTTTGCACCTTTTACGTTCTCAATGAATAAGCAACATGAAAACATCTGCTGTAACTGTTGATAAGACGGTTTATTGCGTCACAATTATTGTGTCACAGCAATTGATTGCGCCGGAACTGTGCAAAGAATCGACAGCGTCAAACAAAAATTATGTTGAATTGAACATTATTTTGCATCAGAAATCTAAGTTTCTTAATACTATTGTTTGTTGTCTTGTCGTTACGCAGTGCTCCGAACCAAACAAAGGTTCTGGGGTAACCCAAAATTGGGGGCCAATACTATCACTCTCTTTGAATACCGTAAATGAATAAATAGTAATTAAGTTACAAGTTGGCCTATGTGATAACTATGCGCATTGGGACACAATATTCACAATTGGAATTGTGATGTGTCGATTACGTCATAATAACTTGAAACTTTCTCCAAACTTCATAAAGGTTTCTCTTATTTTGTTAAACCGTTAAATATTTGACCGGTTTTATGATGGTTTGTTACTCCAAATAATTTGTTTTGGCACAGTATAAGTAAAATATTGCCAGCTAGGGCCTGTAACCACAAGAACAAAACTTAGTTCAAAATTACGGCAAAGTTTTATTTATTTGACACATTTGCTTTTTTACTAAACGCGGCTCTTATCTATGCAATTGGCTGTGAGATGTTTTCACTTTTCGCTTAAACTTTTTGTTGAACTAGAAAAAAAGAATAAACTTTCCTCGAAATATTTTACCCGAATCGGCGTCGTCTACTGGGCTCCAAACACTAATGTCGGTGTTATGATTTACCGTGGGAAAAAGTTAATACTCTTCTTGAAGAAAAAAAGGGGAGAAGTTGAAGTTGGTTCTGTTTTATGCTTTGCATCAAAACACTAGTGTCGAGTCACGTATCATCTAAATGTTGAAGCAAACACTTTTGAATAAATTTGATATTCTTATCCTAGACATTAATGATGAGAACTCTGCAACTGTAATAACTTAACTGCAAGTGCTTCATTTTGAGTTAATTTGATGGATTATTATCGACATTTCATCACCCGACATTTAATCACTCTACTGTTAATCACGAACATGTAATCACTAGACACCTAATTACGTAGACCTTATAACGCGACGATATTGCAAGTGGACTGCAATCCATCACCCTAACCCTAACCCTATCCCTATCGTGATTAAATGTCGCATGATTAAATGTGTGGTGATGACAGCCTGAACACCTAATTTTATCTTTGCCTGGCTGCATTTATGCCGTGGCCAAGCAACATACCCGTCGTTACTGAATCGGCTTCGGAATAGAAAGCAAAAAAAAAATTTGGTTTCCGGAGCTGAGCTGAACTCGCGCCTTTAGTTCAAACACGCCTTTATTTCTTTCTCTACTTGGTAGCTTGAGGTTGAAATGCCACTCTCGCGCGTTTTGTCTAAAACCTGATGAGATTTGCATTTAATTAGCTGGCCTCTCGCTCCAAACAATAGATAGTAACATTCTTTTCATTTTAAAGTACTTGCTCATAATTAGTTGCTGCACAAAGGTTCATTTGTTACTGCATTCATTTTATTTGCGAAGGAAGCCCTACGTGAATTTTTGCTCTTTCTTTTATTTGATATTGGAATTTAATTTTACAGTAACTGAGTTTTGGATTTCTATCTGTTAACTGAGTTGACCACAATAAAAGAAATTTTTTCACTTTGGTTATTGGTGAAAGAAGAGCGAAAGCCCTGGAGTTCCTCCCGGACACTTGTGGACAGTTTTCACTGTGGAAGGTTTGTAACACGCGTAGCCAGAAGCGTTTGGTCGTACAAACTTGCCTACAGTATTGAAAAATTTGTAAGTAGTACACATAATATTTAATAGCGTATTCCTGAAAATACATATCAATCACTTCGGTGTCCCCCCACCTACTTCGCAACTTTTAAATTATGCTTCCATGCATTTCAAAAAATAAACAAATGATAATTTTTGAAATCGTTAGGACTATGTCAATTGTAAGCAAATCTGGTTGCTAAACAGGGCAAGCGAGACGTAGCCAGGAACTCCAGAAACTTTGGAAAAAACAGAGCTGAATAATGTGCAGCTTTGGAGCGAGTTTGGCAAATTGCGCGATTCCGCAAATGCAATACTTGCGTTGCGCTTCAGTGAAAACTTTTTTCGCCTTGCGCAACTTGAAAATAAATGTTCTATTATATGCTATACATCTAAATAACTTGGAACATTCAACTTGTAAATCTAATAATGAGCCAATTCCCCTCTCCAAAGCTATAAACTTCTCCCTGGAGAGGAATTTCTTTCCGATTAGCAAATATTGGTCCTATTACAGTATTAGAGACGGTGAAACACTGACCCACTATCAGCGTCGAGAAACGGTGATTTCCAAAAACAAGGTCTTCATTTTGGTTTGGGGAGCAAATACTGAAAATATATGTCAAAATCAGCGTCGAATACAAAGTGATCTCCAAAATATAAAAGGTCGTAGTATTGCTATACCAATATTTTTATTGGACCTCCAAGGGCTCCTTAAGCCTTGACCACGGAACCCAGTTTAGGAACCCCTGCTTTAAACTTTAGATTTCGTCGGCAGAGTAGCACAATACCACATAGCACTGGCTCATTATCGTAAGATCGCGAGTGCAAAGCACACTTGGACTTAACTTTGTTGAGTTCTCAAATACAACACTTGACGATTTCCCTTTGCTCGGTGGCAAACTTGCAGTATAAAAATAAACTGAGCCACACCAGTCGTAGGCTACCGGCAACATCGGAGCGACCTCAACACCATCATGTTCTGTTCATAACCGCAAAAGTTTTTCCGAGACTCGAGGGTCCGGAGGATACATGACATAGAAATTGAAAACAGTTGTTATAAAAAATTTCATTAATTTTCGAATTAGGCTAATAAATATATCGGTAGAGATGAAATAAATTGAAATTACAATTAAAATCATTTCGTGCAACTTAGGATGCAAAGTCTATCTAAAAAAATATGGATTAGATTATCATAGTTTGGGTCAAACTTTCCGTTAAAATATTACAATTCCTCGAAAAATTACTTCCACCAAATTTTGATCTAGCTTGGTCTTTGTTCTTGCAAAATGATTATTGAGTAAATGAGAAAAAAACGACGTAAAAACTTGACATCATCCATTTTTTTTGTCATAAAACTTTCCATCTCACGCTTTTAATTACTCCTTGGGTCGCGAAATTTCAAAAATTAATTTTTCGGAAAGATTGGGTAGCTTTGCAAAAAGATTGAAAATCGTTGGCACAGAGGACTCTCTAATTGTTTCTTCACCGCACCGGTTGGTTTCCTGTGCTGCCGTTTCTGTATTTCTACCGCAAATAGTGCAACCAATCAGAATAATTGACAAAAATGGACCTTGCCCAAAAGCAAAGCAACACTGAAACTTTTTCGATGAGGTGGTAGTTGAAGCATAGGTCTCGAGTGTAGTAAGCTGCCAGTTTAAACTTCAACGAGGTCATAGCAAAGACTTCTTGAAAATATTTTTCCGCCTCCTTGCTCAACGCTCAGCAAGAAGGAAATGGGCAAGAAAAATTCCGACAAGAACGCTTGTTTTGCTCTGAGAAAGCACTTAATGGAATTCTCCCTCCTTTACGAAGCGGGCAGGTGGTGGGTTCAAATGTAATTTTTCCGTCATGGCGGCTCAATCAGACTACAGACCAGCGAACACATCATGACCAACTATACGTTTTAAAAGCTTTGAACTTTCGATTGCCAGACTTGCACTAAATTGTTCTGAGCTATTACTGCATTGCTTTGATGAATATATTTCTTACTTCGTAATTTTGAAGTGAATAGACCTCTTCTTCTTTATCTTTCGGCTTATTCCCGATTAGGGGTTGCCACAGCAGATATCTGCATTTTTATTACATGGCGTTTGTTTTTTACGGTCGGATGCCCTTCCTGCCACCAATCCTTTATTCGGAGGGAAAACTGGGCCACCTGTCTTCCACATAAAGGCGGGGCGTCCCGTTAAGTGCCTTGCCCAAGGGCACAACAAGCGAACTTGCCGGCTTGTTCTCCACAACCTCCCTAAATGCTGAGCGCCAAGCAGGGAAGCTGTGGATACCAGTTTTTTAAATCTTTTGGTATGACTCGACGTAGGGAATGAACCCCAGGTCTACCGACTGCGAAGCGGACGCTCCAACCACTACACAATCGCGCCGGTTTTTGAAGTGAATAGACCACGAACGCGAAATTTTTGACAAATGGAGCACTTTTTGAAAATAGGTTTTTATTCAATTTTGAGTTTTTATTGCGTATGGGACAACACTGGACTATTTTGCCTATGAGTTTTTTGTCTAGATATCTTACGGAGATTCGACATTGGGTACCCTTCTAGACCCGCCAGTGCCTAAAAGCTAATAGGCATTGGGTGCTGCCCCGCAGTCATTGATCTAAAGTCACATCTCTCTAAAATCAAGTTGGTCTTGTACAAGTAAGTAGACAGGGCAGGTTAGGGTTGATTTTTAGAGCAATTATTACCCTTCCTTAGCAAATTATATTATCTATACTCTTTTTTTAATCTAAAAGCTCAAAACTAATCACTGTTAGCGCATTTTATTGGTAGTAGTCCATACATTTTTGATTTTTGTTGGAGGGGCGTGCAACATACAGCCCTCGGTCATTAGCACAGTCCCAAGCACACTTAAGGAGGAGGTAAAATATCCCATAACCGGTCTTTCTATCCCATGACCTTGTTTGATGACTTCATTTGGAGATCGACTTTCTCTTCCTAAATTTCATTTGATGGTCTTTTATAGACATCGATATTTTGTTGCCGTTGTACCGTGAAATGTCTTTTTTCTTGATCGATTAAAGAAATTTGGAAAGTCTTGATTTCATTAGCCCCATGTAGCTCCAGCTAAAATTTATTTTGCTAACTAGGCTAACAAGAGCCATTATTTTGAAATACTTTCATTTGCTAAATTGCGGGATGTTGTTGTTCGTAAAGTAATTTTTGGATTGTAAATCCTTTCATTGGTAGACCTATTGCTTTGCAATGCAGTTAAATTAAAATACACTACGGCGACCCACGTTTTTCCCTGATTTACCGAGTTGGAAGAGCAAAACCGCTTGCCCAAAGTGTCGTAAGAGGCGACTTATGGATGCCTACAATTGCAACCCGTTAGGTAGGTGGTGTGACAATTAGTCGACAATTTGTGTTTATATCTGGTTCTAAGTGAACAGTTGCTTTTTCTGGTCTAATTTTAATTGGATATGCTATTAGTATCTGATTACAGTCCACACCACAATCCCAAGAAAGAAAAGGAGTAAGCAACAACCCCTCGCACTTGCGTGACACTGCTCGAGGTGCAGTTTTGTTGCAGTGCGTCAAAATATGTTACACTCATTCTCCAAAAAAAACAATACCACTTCTTTTGTCAAAGCTGGCATCGGTAGGATGCAGCTGCTGAGGAAATATCTAGTTATCTCGCTAACAACTTCATCTTTTGAATCATTGGATTGTTATCTGCGCTTTTCCATCCGAAAAATTCAATCATAAAAATTCTATTTTCACAGGCTTTTCAACCAGTGAAACTGGATTAGATAAAAAACCTGTTCGGGAAATAATAAACACTGCGCGTACAAGTTTATACCAAAAGGAATTGCTAGTATTAATGGTGTAACCATATTAGCTCATGTGAAAGCTTTTTTCATTCACAAATCACGTACAGATTACAAATAGGCTTTGGTAGCATCAATATTGGCGTTTGTCATGAATATTATTGTTGACTAAACTGGATTCTCGTCGTGATATCACTCATAAGCGAAACACTTTGTTTTGGGTGAGCGCTGGAGACTTTTTGGATCAAACAAAGCTGAACGCCTTATTTTTTGTTTTGAAATCAAGCTTTTTAGAGTGACGTTTTTGCTCTTCTCGGCTCCAAACGAAGATAAACTCTTTTCTATATCAGCTTGTTAAAAGTAAGATTTTCCTATTTCTGGAAGTGCTGGGACGGGGGCTGAAAACAGTCTGGGGACTTCAGCTTCCAGCTCCCCTACTTTTACGTTTATGATATCTTTTGCAGGTAGTAGTAGTTACTTTTGTTAACTGAACAAAATTTTTATTGCATTTCTTTTTGCACCATTTTTCAGCAGCTCTAGTTAGTTGAGATAATGAAGTTTTTGTCAAACAGAATATTAACTCTACTAGGACCGGGGTAAGGGGGGGAGATCGATTCGACTCATAGCAAATTAAAACTGTTGTAACTTAGCGAACGCTTGAGATAAATGTTTGAAATTTTTTGACTTTTCTTAAAATTTATCTGGCTTTTGGTTGTTCATAAACTGACAAAGGCAGTCATCGTCGTTTTGAATTAAACATAGCAATTTGGAAACCCGCTGGAGTACATTTCTTCATCAATTGCTTTTACATAATAAAGAAGAAAAGGAGAAAGAGCGCACGAGGAAAACCTTGACGCGTTGTGTAAACCAGTGGTTCTCAAACTGTGCGTCGCGACGCCCCAGTGCGTCGTTTCAATTTTCCAAGTGCGTCGCGGAATATTTTGGTATTGCGCCATTAAGTCTTAAGTTTTATTGCGTCAAAAGAACTCTGATCGTAGATTCTTTTCTTACTTTCTTCTGACATTTTCACAATAGTATTTTTAATACACTGTTGTAACGGTTGACTTGTTATTCAAGAATCAAATTGCAGAAGTTTAACTTAATTGGCGAAAAATATATAAAGAATAAAGCATTCAGTTGTATGTTGGACGAAAACAGGAAAGATGAGTTACAAACTTAGAAGAGCGTAATTTTACGATTGAAGATGACATACCAATCCAAAATCTCGAGAGCATTAGGACAGTTATTTATGTAGATTATGGGTCACATTTATCTCGCAGTACGGCAAATTAAACTGAAGGATGTTGCCTGGTGCATCGCAAAGTCTCGCAAGCTTTTTTAAATGCGTCGCATCGAAAAAAGTTTGAGAACCACTGGTGTAAACCATAGAATGTTTTTGAAGTGACGCAATGACTGTAAAGCTGTACTGTTTCTCAGAAATCTTTTTTTCTCAAAACCTTCTTGCTGTGAATAGCAACTCTTAATTTGACAAGTCAAAAACATCAAAGTGTTTTCGAAACACAGCTATTTTTAAACTTTTAGTCAAATAAATAATACCTTTCTTGACGCTAAGCCATAAAAATAATAAAGTAATGCAAGAATAAATTATTTTAATTTCGATACTTGACAAATGCAACTACGTAAAAAGAATTATTTTTAAGCGCAAAGCCAGAAAATAAATTTGGCGGTGTGATAACATAGTTTACGCTTTTGCTAATGATTTATAGCGTTTTTACCAGTAGAAATTGGGGATTGGTACGTGGGGGAGCAACAAGCGCACTTGCTATTCTTATTGGATGAAAAATACGCAACAGTGGCAGATTGAGGGACGCAGGGGCGAAAGACAGCAAAATTTGATATACAAGTTTTATAAAACTTGATTTCCGTTGCTTTACGAAAAGGCTGCTAGTAATTACTTAAATACCGAATTTCATCAGCAAATTCAAATCCAAAACGCAAGAAGCCAATCGTGAATCAAAAAAACTAATATTTTTTTAGGGGAAGAGGAACTGTGGAACATTTTCTAAGTTTGTGACCAACACCAAAATTTTTTTCTGTTGACCGCGTGACAAAAGCAATGCGTTTGTATTCTACACACTTCCAAAAGCAAATGAAGATCTTTTTTCTTTCCGTGATCTTTTACCCACTTTCATAAAGACGCCACTGGTAAAAGCATAGCATTTGAAAATGTGAGATGTTCTATTATTGGAAAACAAAAACTAAGTACAGCTGGCTCTACGGAAATGAAAGGAGCGTCGAAAGTTTAACCAAAATATTAGGAGTTGAGTGATTGTTACGGTGTTTGCTGCATGGCCGAACGGAACGACATTAGCATTGAAGCTGACGTTTCAAGTTCAAAATAGAGTTTACGTCAGCTACCACAACATTATAAGGTTAATTGCCGACTCAAATATCATCTTGTCATTTCCAATCTTCTAAACTACGTTCATCTTACGTTCGATGACTTCAATTTCTAATTGTTTTACTTCAATACAGCTAAGAAATCAAAAGCAGTGTTAAATGTGCTAGGCTCCGTAACTGAAAATCGAGCAGCTAGTTTTTATTACTCGAACAGTAAATACGTACTATAATATGCATAACGTAAGATATTCGTTGGCCAATGCGTAAGTTAACTCTGGCCGCGTTGTATAGAGCTTCTGTAAAATGAATCTGAAAAAGCCAATCTAAAAAGTATCTTACATTCAAACTATATCGCCAAAATCGTAAGCCATCCTTCATTTTATAAAAATTCAATGATATTTTTGTCATTTATTAAGCAGTTGAATAAAAAGAAATCATAAAACAAAGAAAAAACTTTTCTCAAAACTTGAAAAAGATTCCTGCTCGTTTTCAGAATGTTTTACGACGAGCTTTCTCGGCTGAAAATATATTTACCATGTGATAAAGATTTAAATCTCGCACACAAGCTCTTTCGATGGAGATCATACTAATGACGCAATGTCTTTCATCCACCACAGTGGATTTGTAAAAGATTTTGATTAGTTTCAACTTGTTGAAGCTTCTCTCAGCATCTGCCTCTGAGACTGCTGGGCATGTCAGCAAAACTCGAAGAGCTAAACACAAGTTTGGATAAACTTTCAATAGTTGTTTTCGATATACAGTATATAAGTCAGAGGATTTTTGTTTTTTCTTGCGATGACGACGAATCGTTCCAACTCATCATTTATATCCAGAGGGTCAATATCTCCCATAGTGTTTACAAATTTTAACATGCAGTGGAAAGACGGTTGTGCTCGTACTCTCGCAAAAGATTTTCTTGATTATAAAGAAAATTAAAAATTGCACCTACCGTACACATTTGCTCAAAGAGATTTATAAAACAACATATTGCATGATCTATCAATGGCAAAAAGAAATTTGCCTGAAGCTGATCTTCTTGTGACATTTCACAACTTTCGTCCTTTGCTTCATTCTCTTTTTTTTCTGGGTCTGCTTTACACAAACCAACTACCAATCTGCGAAGTCATTTCACGCGAACAAGACACCGCACTCATGTAAAGATTATTGCGAAATTTTTTTAGACTTCCTCTGTTATTTTGATTTCTGTTTCGACTACTTTTAATGAAACACCAGATGTTCGCATAACTTGGCTGGTTTTCTTGATTTGAAAAAGAAGGTCATGAAAAATGACAATAGACAAAATGAAGCTCCATGATTCAGTTCTAAAGTGTAAAAGCACGAACATTATTAATTGTCCATTCGTCGTGCATCAGATACAATGTCGGGCCATTCATCCGGGTCACTTGAGAGAGGATCATAAAAAGTATGCGGAAGTGTGGTGATGTATCGATGGTATCTTTTGAGTTTGTCGCACCAGTAGACTTGTATGGTTAATTTCCTCAGCTGATTAGGCAAGGTGTTTTCTAATTTTGAAGCGGACTCTGCAGCACAGATTAAATTTGAAGTATCATTACTAGGATTCGAAAATTGTTGTGTAACATTATCTTTACCATTTACCGCGGCAGCGGAACAAATCGTGTTACTTTGGTTGTTTTTTTTGCTGCTTTCTGAGCAACTGCAGCTTATGTTTTTTCTGTTCTCCACTTTTTTTACATTTCATTATACAGTATTACCACCCACTTATCTGAAGGTCACCTTGAAACTAACTTTCACAAACATACACAATTCAGTGATAGTAATGTTTCAGTGTACTGGAAAGGAAAATCAGCAAACGACCTACCAACAACACAAGAACCTAGCAACGACACAAGACCAAGCTACGACACAAAAACTCTCGCAAACGACACAGCTAACGCACTTCTGCAACAGGTTGGCGAGTTTATTCTACATACCGGTACATTCTATTTGCACTTTTCTAGGCTATCTGCTTATTTTTATTAATTATTTGCTTTTCTAAAATTAACCAAATTTCTTTTCGGGATCATTTCAAGTCGCTTTCGTTCACACGAAATGAACTTTCACGTCTGTTTCAAGTGAAAATCGCATCGAATCCAACTTCATTGCGGCACGCTAAGGTGAACTCTTCCACTTCCATTGTTTATTCTCTTCACCGAATTCAGTTTTTGTCTTTTGTCGAATTCGCTTCCACTGTAATGTTAACGTAGCCTATGTAACTGCAACTGCAGCTGTTGTCTTACTCCAGAAACCACTCACTTATCACGAAATAAATTGAATCAATCAAATAAGTTAAAACAAGGCAAAAAAGAGTATAGTCACGTTCATGTTTCAACATTTTATTTGTGTCCCAAATGCCGTCGTTTAGATCATGATCAGATCAATTATATTTTCACCTCACCATCCTAACCCTTCTTCTTTGGAAAACTGTTAAGCTAGTTAATTCGTTTTAGTTAGTTAATAATTTTAGTTAGTTTTAGTTAGTTAATTAGTTATTTAATTAAATTTACCTAATGAAGTTAGTAATCTACCTATAGTTTTGGCCGTTTAAGTCGATGAGTGATCAGTATTTCCTAGAAATTAACGTTTTGTCGCTCAGGGTGAAGCCCTCAAGCGAGTCCGGGGGTACGGGACACAATTCCGCTGGCAATGCATCTGCGTTGGCGAAAAGTTTGGCCGAAAACTGAGATCGAAATTAGGTAATCTCAAAAAAAAAGTCTTCATAGTAATTTGTTGGCAGAAATGAAAAAGTCTTAGAATTGTCTCAAATACAAGTGGTTTGCGAAGATGTTCAAAACGGCATCAAAATTCGCTTGGTAATTAAAATTTCAAACCAATTCCAGAAAAACTGAAAAGCTCTAATCCCGATATTACTTTAATTTGTGAAAAGCAGAAATGCTCTAATTTTATTCTACTCTGATTTGAGAAAAGCATTAATGCTCTAATTCCAATTTTAATATAATTTGAAAACGCTAAAAAAATTCTAATTGTCCAAGTCTGCACACAGGGATGGATGGGCTTACAAAAACTTAGTACCGCGCAGCATAGGAGAGACGAAAGAATAAAAAAGTTCATTTGATTTGTAAGCATTTCCTAATACGAATGAGATTTATATCTTGATCCAAAAAAATATTTGTTTGATGAGAACAAGCATGGCTTGCATTTTTTATAAAGAACTTTTGTTGTTGAAATGCAATTTCACACCTTGTTTCACATTTACAAACAATCAATTAGATTACAAAAAGCTAGACAGTAGACAAATCTATGCAAGAAATGTTATAAAAACATCACTGCTGTATAGATTCCTCGTGAAAGGGAAAATGGCAAATTGTTAATTAATCAGTTGTTGAACTTTTTACCTGATAACTGTCAGTGTTGAATTGCGGTAAGGCGATCGCGAAAACACAACGTCGGTGCGCAAACATTACAAAAAAGAAAATTGGCCGACTGTTTCTTTATTTTAAATTATAAGTTATTGCAAATAAATGCACATCATCACATCATCATCAGTGATGATGTGATTTGCAACAATTTGAACGCTATTAATCTAATTATTACCAAATGTGTATAATTAGATTAAAGAATAAATTGTGCATCTACCTGAGCAAATACAAAATCGCTATTGTAAGCGGTTTAAAAGTTATTAGCTTCCAAAGTGCTCGGGTCGAATCGACTCCCCCCCGACATCGACAGCACAAAAAAGCCCGGTCTTAGTAGGGTTTTACTACTTAATAAGCCGCATTAGTACAAGTTTTGCATAACTGTTTTGTCTCACTATCAGCATTATTACAATCGTACATTGTGACCCATGGCGAAGAAATGTGGCACAACCTTCGTCTTCAACTTTGAACTTTCCTTGCTCAGATAAGCTACATTGAATGTATTTTATAAAATAGAATATTTTACAACAGTAATCAAGAAATCATATCTTTCTGATGATAAAGGCAGTTTGCGTATTTGTATTGCGCCAATTATTAACGCATCTGACAAACATTAAGAGCTATAACGGGACCAGACATGGCCTTGACAAATAAAAAACGTAAAAATCTCATCTCGAAATGGATTTTATGACTCGTTTTGGGCAGCTAAAAAGTTTTTGTAAAGATTAACAGCATTTACAAAGCTGCTTTTCCATGCAACTAATAACCAAGGCTACCTTGCCCTTTTTGGTTTTGCGTTTTATTGCTTTTGGACACAGCACTAGGCCTAATTTCCTTACTTGGGAGGAGGGTTGTAACCAAAATTATTGTAAGGAGGCAAAACCAGGAAATTTTTGGCTTTTAAAAAATCTTGACACCGCTTTGATAGCATATTGGATTGCACAACAAAAAACTCGATTTTCTACACACAGTTGATGATTTTAACCAACTTGGGTTGGAAATGGAGATTTCAGGCCATTACAGCCCTACCTTAGTTGTTTTTTTTTGAGTGTTGGGCAAAGTTTGTGCTAAATTAGCTTGAGATGAAGTTTGATTTTTCAAGGGTAGCCTTTAAAGAAGTGAAATTCAGCTAAAAAGCTCTTCTCTGCTCTGAGCTCTTTTCTTTTCTGTTGTCTTTTCATTATTTCAATTAATAATGTGAGCGTAAAAGTAGAGGGCAATGGAGCAGCAGCCCCTCAGACTGTTTTCACCCCTACAAAGTTTAAAATGGGCGAAATGAAGGCCTTTGCTTTAAGGCGAAATTTGAAAAATGGTCACTTTCAAATGGTTGATTTACAAAGAAAGATCTTCTTCTTTGTTTAAAGACGAAAATCCAGCCAGCCGTCCTCATACAAAACAACGTGTTAAGCATATGATAAATAGTAAATTTTTGAAGAACGTGATCAAATTTGCCACTCTTTTTTCTCCTTAAATAGGTTTTGCCAGTGGTTATTATTATTTTTTGACTCCTTGCTTCTTTATTACCCTTAACACATTTTGTTAGAGCTTCACATGCTGATCTTTAAGAAAAAAGATGCTTCAACAAAGTTGAGGCTTAAATTTACAAAACGGAAGATCGATAAGTACTGATCCCAAAAAGCATTGAGTTCAACCACTATTTAAGGCAAAGTGAAGAACTTTACTCACAGGAATGATGAAACAATTTATTCCAGGTCAACAATCGATAGGCAAGGCAACTTGTTTGAGCAGCAGGCTACTGCAACCATGAGTAATTTCTTGCTGTGTCATTTCCAGGGTTACTTTAGTTTGCCAAAGGTTACTAAGGGTCGCTTCTCTTTGTCTTGTGATCACCTTTATTGATTTTAGGATTGATTGTCTATCAGTAAACGGTACCACACGCTTACGCAGATGTGCTGCAAGGTGAAATTGGTACCTTGGTAAGAGCCCCAGGAATTCAAGGGTGTAAATTATGAATATCAGGCAACTTTATTTGAAGCTGCAACTTCAGTCAAGTACTTCCAGAAATCCATCAGCTGATCTTTAGAAAGGTTTTTTAATTAATTTGGCTTCAAAGGGGAGAGAGAAAAGGCTCAAGTTTTCGTTAAAATTCTCGTCAAAGTACTTTATTACTTTTTTAATCAAATGGCTGAGTGATTGGCTTATACACTGTATAAAAGAGAATTAGAATAACATGGCTTGGGTCAAACTTTGTTTAAATGTCAAAAATTTTTGGAAAAAATCAGCTGTTTAATGAATTTTTGACCTATTCCTTGGCTTGCCTTTCCCTTTTGATTATCCATTAATGTACCTACAAGCGAACGTTTTGTCTCTATAAAATTGCCAATGGTATTTGAGCGTGAATTTATACTTGTAAGTAAAAACGAAAAACAGAAAAATTTGTAACGAGCATAGAAAAGGTATGAAATGTATTTCACAGCAAATATAGAAAACAATAAATAGCGTTACGTTGTCGATTTAAATAGTAGATCCATCATTAGCATTTAAGCAAGACTGGTTTATTTAACTGCATAACTACCCGTAGCCACTACAGTGTGGAGATGTAGCCTATGCTACATCTAGCAGGTACTGAATCATCCCACATCTATAAGATCAAGTTATTAAATTTGATGCAGTACAATACAACAATGGTCATGCAGTTCCGTAAAAGTTTCTACTCAATAATGTCGTTGGAAACCAAGCAATGCCCCGGGGACCATTTCGGCCAATGCCCTCAAACCATCAAAGTCCTTTGAGTAATATCCAAACTAATTATGTTATGTTCTTTTTAACTTTTATTCTTTATGTTGAAAATCGCCAGTTACTGTGCTCATGACCCCTTGTACAAGGTCCATCACCTAGGGTGAAAAAAGGTAAAATCTCGCCTCAGGAATTTGGCAAAACAATCCAGCTCATACAAAATACGAAATCTGACAACAGCCACAGATTTAAACGCATTAATTACGATTTATGTAATTGCGTGACGTTTGACTTGAATAAAAGGTCAAATATTTTACTCATATTTTCATTTCAAATTTAAACTTCAAAGTCTTGAGTTGCAAAATGTAAACGTAACTTAAAAACCGGCCAAACATACTGGCATAATTCAAGTCAGCAAAAGTTAAACCTGGCTGGTCTAAAGTTCAAGTTCAAAGTAGACTGATAAATATGCTAAATAAAGCAAATGCAATAGTTCGCCATCAGCGCCTGAACCGTAAAATATTGACAATTCACATATCTCAGCTCCAATCACACTGCAGCCAACTGCACTTTAACTGTCGCTGAGTCATGGAAACTTGAACCCATGCACTGACAATCTCAGGCCGAAGTTCTATAAGAACTCGCAGATATTTATTGTTGGATTTTGCTACAGATGAAATATCACTCCATCTGTGTCGGGAAAGGTTGAAACTTCTCTATGATTTTCTGTTGATTCTTGCAAGTTGATCACAGCTACAAACGGAGTGATCTGCTGATCTTGAAAGTACTTTTGCTTCATGATATCATCGTAAGTAGGCAGGACGCAGCTGTTGCTTGTAGATTCCCTCTGTAGATCTGCGTGCAGGTCCACGCCGAAACAGTCAGCGGGAAACGTTTCGCTTCTCGGAAGAGACAGCTGCAATGTGGAATATGAAGGAGGAAGATCTTCTGTGTTCCGGTACCTCGTGTTGGAAACTCCATCTTCCAAAGTAATTTCGTTCCGATGCCGAGTTGAATTACTTCTTCTGCACCACTTTCGGAAAATCTCTATTGAGCACTTGCAAAAAACCACCAAGAAAACAAATACAATTCCGAAAACAATAACTGGAAACACTATTTCATACCAGCACGTAGCAGAGCATTTCTTATTGTCATTGGGTGTGTTTGGGTTGTTGATCATCATAAATGTATGTGGTATAAAACTGGGGCTCCCTTAAATCAACAATGTAAAGCATCAATAGTTATTAAAAGTAACTGAGTAATTGTAGACCTAGCTGCAACTTATATCCTAAAACAAAGTCTTTACAAATAAGCACAGCTTAGTTAGATTTTTTGGTCAATATTCAACTTGTAATTAACCTGCCACAGAGGGTTTTCCCACCTTTTAAAACAATAGAATCGGTAGCGTCATTATAGGAGCCCCCTGGTCCTATGACAATATTTCATAAGAAAACACTTCAGCAAATTCGTCTTTGAAAATTTGGACCGGCGGTTGCCAAAAACTATTATTTGAAACCCGGAGTCGATTCATTTCAGAGGGTGACATTTTACGGCTCAAACGACACACCTCTAAAAAAAGACTTCACCTTCAACTGACACTTGTTAAAAACTGTTTTTTAAAACTCTGGATGACATTATTTGAGCCTTCATAGCCTGTTATAAACTTTAATCGCTGTGCTGCCTAGTAGGCTGATCTTTTCGATATACAGTAGATTCCGCTTAATTGGGCCGCCGGTTAATAGGGTCAGCCGTTTAATTGGGCCAAATTGTGAAGAACGAAATCCAATCAAAGAAAATACTCTACGCTATATCCGCATAATCGGGCCACTATTCCGGTTAATCGGGCTACTATTCCGGTTAATCGGGCCACAACTGTAGTCAGACATACACCTGTGTAATTGCAAAACCGCCTTTGTGATGTAATAGTACTCAATATCACAAAGCCAACTTTATTATGTGACAATTGAAAAATACAGGCGCAACTTATTTTGTGATTTCACGCCTTTAGACATAGTAATTGATGTGCTTTGTTGCAAATTTTGTGAAGTCCTTAGCAGAAATGCCACGAAAAAATTTAACAATTGCTGAAAAAATTGTTGTTCTCAGAAAAATTACAGAACAACCTCCAAACAATGTGCACAATGCTTGTTTATGCGCGTGTGTTTGTTTATTGCCGTCACGACAATGACATCATGTTAACTTCGGATAATCGGGGCAGCCGCTTAATCGGGCCAAATGGTGCTTGTCCCGATGTGACCCGACTAAGCAGAATCTACTGTACATCATGTGATCTCTTTTCACATATCATGTAATCATGTAATCATGCGATCATTCATTTATTCGTGTGATCACGTGATCATCATACATCATGTGATTCCTTTTTCTCCTTTCTCCTTATCGATAGACCGAATGTTAGATATTTTCCCCACTTAAAATTTTGTTAATGTAACAATGTTAAAGTTTTTAATGAAAACTCTGTTTATCTTTCTGAGAAGCGTGAAAAATAATGTCACGGGTTGTTTTGCTGGCAAATAGAGAGGATAGCGTATAACTTAGACAGTGATAATTAATTAATTGTATTTTGTTTCGAGCAAGAAGTTGGCTATCTGTCGAGTAAACAAATTTGTTAGCCACTGCATGACACTGCTTACCAATAATGTAAAATCTGCGCTGCTTGTTCTAGAATCTAGTCAAAGTCATTTTTTTGCACTGAGCTGTATTTATACGCTTTTAGTGATACAACAACTTGTTCGTTTGCTGGCTTGTGGAATTGTGCGGTGCAGTGAGTTACGAATCTCTATCTCAGCAGAGTGTTAGGGCGCCAACCCCGACTACCGTACTCTACGCCCAGTGTAAAACACAAAACTGCTACTGGTAAATCTTTCTTTGAAACTAATAGAAAAATTCTTTTGGAGTTTTTTGGAACCTCTGAGTTCTTTCTTTTTATTACAGCATTTTTAACCTTTAAGATTGTAAAACGGTGGCGTAGGCGTTAAGCAAAAAACAACTTTTCAAATTTCTTTTGAGATTTTCAAGCTTCAACCTGTTGCTTAACTTGTTTCTGATTACTTTCTGTATAATTACTGGTTGTTTAAAACCGCCAAGAAAAAACATCTCAAAGTGCTTTTCCAAGGGCACAGCAATCGCCGCAAATAGTCATTTGCAAGGACGTCATTGCACCTAAAATGTTTCCAAATGATTACATCATTGTAGAGAGACTTTCCAAATCTGAATATCATTCTTAAAAGTTTCCGAAGAAATTTACACTCGTCCCTCGTTTATTTGGATTTCGATCTATCCGTACGCTGGCCGTCAAACAAAAGTCATCACCATCCTCTCTCCAGTTCGCTGTCCTACTTTCCCAGTCCCAGACATGGACCAAGATTAACGAGTTTTCTTGGTGCTCTAAATAATGTATTTATTTTACATATTGTTGAGGTAGGCAAAAACTATTGCTCTGTTGCGTTTTATCTTTTTCAGATCAATCATTTCATTTTATTTGCATTTCATATTTATATGCCTTTGTGTTATTCGGAGTGTTTCATTATCCTAACCAGTTTCTTCATCATTTAGTTGGTCAAAACGAGGGTCAAAAGTTTACACCGATTTTTAAAAAATTTTTCAATGACGTACATTTGACGTGCTGGTGTTAAAAACTTTTGTTTCAGGTGGTTTGAACAATTTTGCAACATAATTTAGGCAAGTATATTCCCATAACGCCCACATAAAAGTATATAATAATCAATTCTTGCTGCCACTAAAAATTGACCCACAGCAAATTAAAAAAGAAGGCCCCGCTCATCTCCTTTTTGCCGCTTACTCAAATCGATGCTGCTGCTGGCTTATTGAAGCCAATAAGTGGCTTCTTATTGAAGAATCCTTTCAACTTTTGCTTACATTAGACCAGCCAATCCATTAAGCAAACATTTTATCTCAGAACCTTTGGTCATCTAATTGTATCGCCGACAGTTTCTTCTGTGCCCTGGTGGATGTTAAATATTAAACTCAGTTAAATTAATACGTTTAGTCTTTTTACGTTTCTGAAATTTTAAGCCAACTTGGTTATAACTTCAACAATAACTTAATTCTCATACGATAAGATAGCAACTTTTTCCACTGCTGTGTGTGTTAACAAACATCAATTTTGCATTTCGGCTTGGCTTAACACAGAATTGTGATTGTTTGCCAAATTTTTACGATCGCGTAAACATGACTCGGCAAAAAGATGACGTCAAACACAAAACCATAGTTGGAAAAAGTGAGAAGAAAGGAGGTTGTTGCAATTGTGTTTATTTTAGACGATTTGGTATTTCAAACACAGGTAGCCCCGTGGCACAGCACCATTTGGCAGGCGACCAAAATCTGGTTGAGAATTGTTTTCGGAGAGGATTAAAGCATTAGAAGAACTTCCAAAACAAAGGATTTACGAGGGTCCAAAAATAATGTACTTCTAAAAACAACGAGTCTCAACAACTCCACAAAACGCATTGTTGTCGAATGAGTTGGACCGCTGCTCATGATGGAAGTAGTTGTTCAATCACGTCTGACCAGCTACGTTGATGCGTCTTTGCTAAAAACACTTCACGGCAATTTCTACTGCTTGTTTGCACAGATTGTGGTCAAAAAGTTCTATGCCAGAAGCAATGGTAACGCAGAAGGTCCTAAACAAGACTACACATATCCAATGATGTATTAAGGATATTAGTCGCCTGTGGTAAGATTTTGTGGTGGGCCCCTATCGACCAAGTATTCGTTGGTATTTTTACTTTTGAAGATTTCTTTAAAGGTCTGGAATCGATTTTTTGTAAAGTAAGGTTGGGGCAGTGAAAATTTTTTTTGGAAATCACCACTATTTCGGAGAGTCTAAGGCAGTGGTTTTAAACCTTTTTGCTCGAGCGGAACCCCGAGAAAACCTTCCAGTGACTCGAGGAACCCCTGTGCAATAATTCAATTGTCTTACGCAAAAACAGCATTTAATTTGATTATTAAAATAATATTTGTGTAACTTGTGGCGGAGCCCCTGGACTGTAGTGGCGGAACCCAAGGGCTCCGCGGAACCCTGGTTGAAAGCCACTGGTCTAAGGAAAGGGATCCTTACACTCCATAAGGGAAACCCCCAAAAAGGGAGCCTATAAAAGCGCTCTCACTTGTCTCTCCCTAAAACCACCACTGAACACAAACTTATGCCAGTACAATTGACAAATAATTGTCCTGGGAGAATGTGACAGCAGGTTAAAAAATATATAACTCACTCACTACAAACTTAGTGCAAAGCATAGATCGTTCAAGTAGTTGCGTCAAATAGTCCTTTGTCGCGATCATGCAACCAAATAAGTTTTGTGATAATGCCGCGTGGTGACGATAAAAGCCAATTTTTTGCAGCTTAAACTACAGTTGGCATGATAGAGCAAACGAGTTCACTGAATCGATGCTGCTGCCAAGTGAAGATGAAGTATTGAGCTACAGAAGCAGTAAGTCACTAAAGAGGTGTTAATGTTCTTCCAGCGTGACATTGTTTTATAGAATGGTAATTTTTTAAAGAACAATGTAAATTTTGGAAAAAATTTAGATTTATGACTATTTTCTGACAACGCTTCTGAAATGGGAAAAAATGGTTAGCCTACTGAAAGGTATTTTTTTCGTAAATCTTGAGGAAACATTAGCCGAAGCCGTCTAGAGCAGAGACAGCTCTGATGATGTCACAGCGCAAAAGAATCAGCTCTGTGTATGTTTTTGTGAGCCGTAGGTCGGTCCTTCTACACATAATTATTTTAAAAGTACACCAATATATCCTAATCAATGACGATAAAATCTTTGTACATGCAAGCTGCAAAATGCTTTTAATACTTGTTATATCAAATTAAAAGAAAATGAATGTAAAAGGAAAGTCGTAAAAGAATAATGATCTTGCTCCAAAAAACCTATTGTGTTATCTCTCTTGGAAAAGCTTAACAGGAGGATCTGATCCAAGAAATTGGGTTATAAATGCTCCAGAATAAACTTTATTCTGGAAAATACCTTCAGCTTTAAACTTAAAGATTTCAAAACTGAGGCCTTGCGACCTGCTCTTCCTGCGTACATTCCACAGAAAGGAAACCTACTTAAGCAATTTTCAATCACGTGGTGCTTTGTGATAATGTTACCCCATTCCCGTCTTTTTGCTGATTGATCCTTTTCAAGCATTTTTTCTGCCAGATCGCAGTAACTCTAAGCGGCTGATAACTTATTCAGTATCACCAACGTGATTACCAAGGGTTGATAAAGTAAATTTCATAGGGGCTTCTAGTTCCTATGGCCCAAGCTGGGTACGAGCTTATGCTACAAGCAGTTTGCAGTTTTGAATTCTACTCCCAGCATTATTCTGCATATGCTGAAAGTAATCTAAATATCGATTCGCTTGACGCCAGGGATCTTGTTTCAAAAGGCATGTGCCAGCAACTTTTAGACATTTTGTATTTATCTTACTAGGTTGGTGGCATTCGTATTCTAAACCTGCCAGTAATATGCTTAGAACGCAAAGTTTGTTTCCAGCGAAACTCATTGCAAACAAGGTCCATGCTGTATCTGTATCTGTATCTTTTTTATTCATGACCACCACCATTACACACGACACTGAACAACAATAATAATGAGAGAAATGGAGTCAAGAAAAGGAAGAAGCGACACAACGTCAGACGTTAAAACATGCAAATAAAAACAGTGGATCCATAAAACTAGAGCAATAGTTGCATGGCCGCTAAACCCTAAATTCAAGCAATTAAAGAACAGTTTAATTGAATTGAAAAAAAAAACAAACAGAACAAAACAAAAACGCAGGAGTTTTTATAGTTGTAGATCATATTATTTTGTAAATAAGAAGTAAGAACATTCGAAATAGTAAGGATCAGAAAGATGACCAGTGCGAGACACGGCTACGTAGGTGGTCAATGGGTGGCGCAACCGGCCTATAAGGCTGTTTTTTTAGCTCATCTGAGCATGGTGAGGAAAGAAAAACCACCCTGGAAATGAAACCTCACCGGGTCCGGAAACCCTTTCATTAAGTAACTGGTCGAAAGAAAAAAAAAAAAAAAATCTACGAAACACATGTACATTATTAACTTACAACACGTAGCTTAGCTCACCTCAACACAAAAGTTTTAATGTGTTACCTGAGAGTAACAGTTCATCAATAAGTAGTTCGTCCTACAGCCCCAGTTCTTACGTTTGCGTGAATGTTAGTGGTTTGTTACTTGCAGAATTAAAAGAGTAAAATTTTACCTTCACTTCGCGTACCTGTATTTTTGATGAGAAAGCAGTGTTGAGAGGAGCCAAGCGTAAACATACGACACAACAACATAATCATTTAAACAGATGATAATCCTATTTTACATTAAGAGATGATATCTGCAATGCACATACTATACTTGATTATAATAATGTGGTTGTCATGTTTCAAGCACTAATTGCTCTGCCAAGTGGTGTTACATATAAAAATAGCACTGTTCTATAAATTGTGAATTTAACAACTGCCAACCGTTGTGTTAAAAATTGGCCTATTATGTTGTAACATATTAAAATGTGGGTAGTATTACTATTTTTTTACAGTCGATAGAATTAAGAAGGTGATGATGCTCACAATATAAGGTTAGAGTATACTAAAATATTCAAGTTTAGGTAGTAGTAATTTGGTAACATGAGTTTCGATTGTTATCTTCTTCTTCTTCGTATGGAGGCGATGTTTCTTAGATTGTTATTATTATAATCCATTGCTGCCCAATGTCCAATGTTACAAGAAGTTGTTGATGATTGGTTGTTGTATTTGGAAGCCTTAGAAGAATCGCCCCTGCATGATGATGATGATGTTTCCTTCGATCGCACCGCGTACATTATCTGTAAGCAAAAGAAGCGAACCAGCAATCTGTTCAAATACCAATGGAGTTTGTGCACAAGTAATTTCGCAACTTTGCGCTGAATGTGACAACAGACATTTTTTCATTTTTGAAAAAAATTGGCAATTTGCTCCAGATGGCGGGACCTTGGTACGAAATAGACTGCTGACATAAACTGCTAGAGCAAGGTTTTGGTATTAATTTAGATCTATTTCTGGTATTATATTGTGAAATGCTTTTTACAAATACATTTCGAAATACGTCAGGATTTTTTCCAGAGTTCTGTTTGAACATAAATACTGCAATCTCCTTAGTTAGTAACTGGTTTATAGTAAGTAGCTGGTGAGTTTTTCTTACATCAGTTACATCTCTGTAGTGCCTTAGGTTGCATGCCATTCTTATGAATTTGTTGCATGTTTTTTGTAGTTTATTTATCAATGTTTTATTTCCAATGCACCAATTAGTAATACAATATTGTAAGTGACTGTTGATTAGAGAGTGATACAAAGTTAACATGGAGCCTTGCCTTAGAAAAGGTTTGATTCTGCTTACCACGCCAAGAGTGGACCTTAATTTATTTTGAAGATGTCTAATATGTCCTGTCCAAGTTAAGTGCTCATCAATATGTACACCTAGAAATTTCATTGTAGTAACCTGTTCAATTTTCATATTTCTAAGTGTAACAGTTAAGTTAGTAGGAGGTGGTTTAGATTTAGAGGATCTGAATAGAATGCATTTAGTTTTAGATACATTTATTGAAAGATTATTGGCTACCATCCATTTGTCAATATAGTGCAACTCTTCTTGAGCACGTTCATAAAGTGTTGCTATGTTTTTATTTTCTAAAAATATGCTTGTGTCATCTGCAAACATAACGGGATCGGAGAATTTTAAACAGTTTTGGAAATCATTAACATAAACTAGAAATAACAATGGGCCTAAATTTGAACCTTGAGGAACCCCTCTTGTCACTGGGTTGATTATGGTTGATAGAGTGCCATTACATTCCACTTGCTGCGTTCTACCAGTCAGGTAACTCTTAAACCAGTCATAAGCTATGCCTCTGACTCCATAATGTTGCAATTTGTGAAGCAGTATATCATGATCTATTGTGTCAAAAGCCTTAGACAGGTCAAGAAAAATACCGAGTGTGGGTACTTTATGGGAAAGGGATTCGGTTATTTTGTGTACCATAAACGTTATTGCATGTGAGGTGTTATGATGTTTTCTAAAGCCAAATTGATGGACAGAGAAAAAATTACTTTGGTCCAAAAATATGCCTAGACGCCTATACATAATTTTTCCAAAATCTTTGAAACATTTAATAACAAACTTATAGGCCTGTAGTTATTAATGTTGCTGCTGTCACCTTTTTTGTAGATTGGACATACTTTAGCAAGTTTGAAATCATTAATGAATTCTCCTTTGCTGAGCGATAAGTTAAAGATGTGGCTTAGTGCAATTAATATGTTATCTGGTGACGACTTCAATAGCTTTGATGGTATTTGATCTATGCCAGCACTTAATTTGGATTTCATGCTATGCAATATATTTGAAATTTCCATGGGACAAGTAGGCCATACAAACATTGTCGAGCGTGAGGATGGTTTTAAATATTTTCTGTATTTGGCTTCACTAGGTGGAAGTTCATCCATCAGTTTGGAGGCTATGGTGGAAAAGTGGTTGTTGAAATGATTTGCAAGAGCCTGTGGTTCATTAATTTCTTTACCATCAATTTTGAGTTTTTTGCAATCAGATTTTCTTTGTTTTCCAAGCAAGTTGTTAATAAGACGCCATGTATTTTTTATATCACCCTTGAATATGTTAAATTTTGACTTATAATAAGTCTGTTTTTTCTCTTTTATGATTCTGTAATAGTAATTTCTAGCTTGGGTAAACAATGTTTTTGAGTGGTTTGTTTTGGTTTTCATGTAGTGTTTAAAAAGGTTTTCTTTATTGTCCAGCAATTCCTGAGCTTCTCTATCAAACCAACTCTTGTTTGGTTTGTTTTTAAAACCGACCTTCTTTAATGGAAACGATTTTTCAAAGTCAGTCATATACTGCTTTTTCAGCTGATTGTATGCATCATCGGGATCAGACTTTTCCAAGATTGGAGTAATGTCAAGTTCAGATACACATTGGGTAAACGAGGCTATTTTTGTGTCACTGAAGGAGCGGTAATACTCAATATTTTTAGTCTGTGATTTCTTGATGGACATGCATATCATTGTTACTAGATGATCAGATATTGAGTAAGTAATTATACAACTCTTTAGTTTTTGTGCATTGCAACAGTTAGTCCAAATGTGGTCTAGGAGTGTGCCATTGGTTTGTGTGATTCTAGTTGGCCTATTGATTAATGACCTATATCCATTTTCCAACATTACTTCAATGAAGTTGCCAACATTAGGTTCATCGCAGTCAAGGAGGTTTATGTTGAAGTCTCCAAACAATAAGCATTCCCTTTTGCTTATTTTGTGCAGAGTATTTTCTAGAATTGATTGAAACAAGGATTGGGCATTAGCATCTTTACTAGGAGAGTGGTAAATATTTCCACAAGTTATTGTTTTATTTTTGAACATAATATCAACAAAGATTGCTTCAAATACTTTTTCATTCATTATTTCTAGGTCAGTACGACGAGAGTAAACCACATCATTTTTGATATAGAAACCTACTCCTCCACCTCGAAATTTTGATCGAGGGTTAGATATGAATATGTAATCCTGTAAGTTTGTGTGTGGTCCTGATTGGTTTGGCTTTAGCCAAGTTTCTGTTACAGCAATTAGGCTCGGCTTAAATGCTAGTGATGATAACAATCCTTCAAGTTTTGCCAAATTTTTGTACTTGTTTAATGATCTTATATTCAGACTAATAGCAGTGAAGTTGTTATCTGAGGAAATATTAATGTCATTCAGTAAATTGGTATGAGCTTTACTACTGGTTACGTATCGATCATTTGTATGAAACAGACAAATTTCATCAACGTCTGTTAAGTCATCACTTTCAGTGCATGTGATTTCATTGAAACCACCAAAACTGCCATCAAATATTTCGTTTAGTTCATAAGCAGATAGCAAGGTAGCATTAGAATTTGTTTGGTTAGATTTGTACAATTCATCAAATTCAACATCAGAACAAGAAGAAAAGGGAAAAGAAAAATCATTGCACAGGTTACACTTCCAGGTGCCTATCTCATTATTATTTGTTTGACTGTTCTTACCAGTGCATTTAACATGAATTATCTGTAAACATTGTGAGCAGATTAATGATTTTTGGTTTTTTCGAACTGTTTTCAAACAATTGCAACATGTTTTATCAGGTTGTTTTGGCATAAGATAGTTCAAAACTCAGAGAAAAATAAGTTCTGTAAAGAAAAGAGCTTGCTGAAGAAACTGTACAGTTGGCTAGTAGACCAGGCTATGATTATGTAACAACTACTTAGTTTAGTTTGGCTAATTTGCATTTATCAGTTGCAAAAATTACGTAAATATTTCTGGCATATTCGCTAGTTACACAGAAGCAGCATGATGATGAGCAATGCATAACAATACAACACTAATGATATGAAATGAATACAGGATTTAGTGCTAATATCTAGAAACTATTTATATCTTATCATTAACAATAGCATCAATATCACCAAAGTCTTCAATTACTAACCTTTTGTTGTCCTGGATGCAGTATACATTACCATTGGTCGTCCACACATTGAAAAATCCAAATGCTTTCCTGGCCTCCACCACAAGTTGTAGTCGACGTTTCGTGAGGGACTCTGTGATCGACAGCTTTTCCAGACTTCCATCAGATTTCAACCTCCGCTTGTTGTTGTACACCAGGTCCCGTACTGATCTCCTCACGAATTTGATGATGATAGGTATCACTCCCTTTTTTCTGGAAGGAAGTACATGACATGTATCAATATCATCAGATTTGACCTTATAATCAAGTGTTAGCCTAGCATTTAATTTTCCAGTTACATATTTTTCAAAATCGACGTAACTCCCCTGCATTGGAATGTTCTTGCATCCATGGAGGATCAGGCAGTTGCGTCGGCCGTACTGTTCCAGGTCATCAATTCTCATCTCATTCTCTCTTGTCGCTCGTGCCACCTCCTTCACGATTTTCTCCAACCTGTTGATAGCCTCTTCCATATTCTTGAGCTGCTGACCTTGGGTGTCGTTTGCAGTATTACCATCACCTGCAACAAAAGACAAACTGGCAGAACCAGCAGTTTGGGGTTGCAGGTACTGTTCAGCATACCTTTGTTGAGTAGACTTGATAGTCTGGATTTCCTCCATCACACTCTCCAGGGTATACTTACCTCCGACCACAGCCATGACAGATATCAAATACTTTACAAAATCAAGATATTCTCAAATTTAGCCTATAGGAATATTAGCCTAGTACTACTACCAACTTAGCATAAAACTCAGCAGATCATCTGAAACTTATTCAAATAGAATTTAATTGATAGATGTTTATTAATCTAATTACAAAAAGTTTAATTTGTAATTTTATCTTTAAAATAGAAAGTGTTCATTTAATCTTCATTCATTTAATGACAAGACAATAATAGCAAATCGAATAGGTCGACGTAATTTAAAAAAGTAAGTCCCAATTAAAATTTAGTTTGCTGGCTTTGAGATGTATCGAAGCCGGTCTGTTGAAGATCGACTCAGTTGCAATTATCATCATCAATCACTATTGCATTACAATCGCATGGAGCAAAACACGGTTCATTTATTTCAGTGTTTCTCAAACTTTTTCTATTCACGTACCATCTATTCGTTTTTTACTACAGCGCGTACCAAATGACTCAAGATTACCTTTTTTTGTTCAAATCTAGCACCATTTATTTTACCATAACACCAACAAATAACAAACGATACAATTTAATGGGATAGATGCAACTGTTTCTTCTGCACAAGCTGATCGATTCGAGGCGCAACCTTACTCACAGCGCATCTGAAATCATGTTTAGGCTCAGTTATACGATTTCGGCTCTTGGATTTAATGGGCATTAAGGCTGAGAACCCTTGCTCACATTCCCATGTAGAGGGGAAAATCAGTGACTGTCGAGCAGCATTTCGGGCCAACGTTGGGTAAGTAGAACCCATGATTAGCCAGAAATCTATGAGAGAGCATTCGAAAGTTATAAAGCGAAGAAATTGTATTAAGGAAATTGTAAACCTTGCAACTAATTGGCAAAGCAGCATACGGGCGTAAGGGGCATTAACAATTTATTAAAATGAATATGCCAGGAAACAATAATGTTTAGGCTTTCGTTCGTTCAGCTTTGATTTTGCTGTATCGTCAACTTGAATATCAATGATCTCTTCCTGTTCTCCTGTTCCCACGGGTAGGAGAGCTGGGTCGATACAGAATGGATTGACTGCGTAGGTCCAACTTACTAAATCTGGAAAGTAATGCAACAATTCCATTCGGAGCAGCTTGAGATGATCATGAATTTCTTGAGATAATTGATCATTGGGCTCCACTGAAAGTGTGGTAAGGAGTTGGAACATTCCAAACTGTTTGCTCTCTACATTTTTGGTCCAGAAATCTAGCTTCCGAGTAAATGCTTCCAGCTTTGAAATAAAAACTGCAATATTGCTGTTTGATCCTTGAAACGAAAGATTTATAACGTTGAGAGCCTGGAAAATATCAGACAAGTAGGCCATCCGTGAGATAAAGACATCGTTCTCAAAATAATCTTTAAATTCGTGGTTTTTCTCTTTGAAAAATGTCAACAATTCATGCCTAAGTTCAAAGACCCTTCGGGTCATATTCCCGCAGGACAGCCAGCGAACCTCCGTGTGGAAAAGGAGACATTTTTGAGCAGAACTGACGTCTTCACAGAGTCTTGCAAAAAGTCGAGAATTCAGAGCTGAGGTTTTTATAAAATTCACAATTTTGATGATTTTGTTCAAGCGCGACATTAACTCAGCAGGGAGCACTTTGGTACAAAGTGCAAATCTGTGAATAAAACAGTGGACGAAGGTCGTGTTTGCTGCAACATCTTTTATATATGTTTGAAATCCAGATTTTCGCCCAAGCATGACTGGAGCGCATCTGTCGTGTATCCAACTAACTTACTCCAATCTAGCTCATTCTCTTTAAAAAAATCCGCCAAAACATTGAACACATCTTTCCCTTTTGTTGTGGCAGCCAGCTCCTGATTCAACATCAGCTCTGTTTTCACTGTGTAATTTTGAATAAAGCGGACGTAAACGAGCAATTGGCTACATTTCGCGACATCTGTCGACTCATCGAGTTGAATGGCAAACCCGAACTTTGAGTCTTTTACTCCAGCCATTACTTGATCAGCAATATCACCCGACATTTCTTGAATACGGCGTTTTACAGTGTCATTGGAAAGGGACACATTATCCAATTTAGCTGCTGCCTCGTCTCCAATGAGGTTCCTGACTAGTGTCTTTGCTGCTGGCAAAACGAGGGACTCAGCGATTGTGTGGGATTTTATGTTTTGGTCTACAAAAGAGAGACTTCATATGATGCTTTTACTACTCCTATCTTCGTTTGGTGAAACTGGCCTGTCCGGTCTAGGTGCTGTCTTTTTGCGTTCTCGCCCAGCCGCTCAAAATAACTTTGATCTTTGTCCTTTTTTTTTGCATGGTTTGATTCAAGGTGCCATTTTAACAAGCTGGGCTATATGGCTGCACTAGAAAAAGTTTTCATAGAAACCATACACTGTGGCAAACATTCTCCTCTATGCTCGATAGTAATGAAACCATACTTAATGTATTCTGGATTGTACTTTCGTTTCGACACGGCAAAAACTTTTCTTGCTAACTTACTGATAAATCAATTTTATGCAATTTCGACGTAATAGTATCAATGTTTAATTGCTGCCAATTAACTAAAACAAAATGCACATCTTAAACTTTAATTTAAATTAAAGTGCGTTTGTTTTATTGCAACGTCACACTCTTAATTGTGTCGCAATAACGTAAAACAAACGTATTTTAACGAATATTGGACGTCCTTCCTGACTGCTAGAAGGGAAGGCATATCGCCTTCTGCTAGAAGGGCTAGAAGACTGCTGCTAAAAGGCTGATAAACTGCTAGAAGACTGCTAAAAAGACTGCTAGAATGGACTGCATATCGCCTTCTAAACGTACTTTAATTTAATCTAATTCCTAGTCTAAACGGGTCTTTAGTTTTGCTATTGTCACATCATGGTCATCAAATAACATGGTCACGTGAAGGCAGACTATAATAGTCACTGATGAATATCTTCACGTACCACTAAAAAAGCTCTCGCGTACCACTAGTGGTACGCGTACCACAGTTTGAGAACCACTGATTTATTTGGTCTTAAAGAGGCGAGGCAAAATTTTTTTTTTTTGGGTGCTGGAACTTTTGAATACAAATATTAAAACCGCAAGTAATAACAATTTGCTTGGTACCTATATAATTAAAATCTATGAACCAAACGGAAACACGGCTAAACATTCAAAGTTTAGCGATAAATTATTTCCAATTTATTAGAAGTCAACAAGTTGCCTTGAAATATGATCTTTGTAAAATATTTGCATACAGTAAAACAAAACATAAGCGTTTGAAAACAACAAAAACAAGATTGCTAAAGCAAATAAAAAAACAAATGCATAGCAAAAAACAAAATGAGAAATAAAACAAAAGGCACATTAGTTAATACAACGAGCAGTATGAAGCAAGATAAAATTGTACTAAATAAAGTAGGTCTGTTGGTTCTAGCTTGATGAATTTTTCTGTGGGTGATAGACAAGGGGAATCAAAAGCTGAGTTGTATTTTTCTGTGAGGACCGAAGATGACAATGTGCCGGTGGTCCACCAAGTGGTAAGAACTTCATCAAAATTACGAGATGTTGCCTGACGCAGCATGCCGGTAAATTGGAAAATCTGGCTCCATGCATCGAACAAGATTGTGTGCATTATACACACAGGCCCTCTTCCAAATTAGTGTTGGATTAAGGAAAATGAGCAGTGTCGTCACAAGGGAACGTGTCATCCGGGACAAACTCGAACACTGTTACACCAAGAGTTTAAAACAACGACAGATTTTTATTAGAAGTGAGCAGCTTTTGCGTCCGTGCACCACCTACAATAGCAACGTCACTGGCACAGAGTAACTTTCATCAAAAGCTTTGATTCTTTGCGGCACTCACCAGTACTTGCTGTGGTTTTTTGAAAACCGAACATTTTCAATTGGGCAACCCTCGAAACCAGCGGTGATAAAAATTTCTACTTTAAAAATCTAAATATTCTTCCCCTTAAAAATGGTCCTTATTGTGCTTTGAAAATAATTTATACTTTGAAAATTAAGGTAAAACAGAAAATTTTGCTCAATAATGTTCACCAACGTCCAACGGTACCCATTATCTTATTAAGATGCTGGAGGCAAATCCCTCTTAATAGGAGATCGCCTTGAAAATTGCAACCTAGCAACTAGCAACCTCTATAATTTGTACTTCAAAAATTTAAATTTCCCCAAACAAAAAAAAGTTTTTATCCTGTTTTCAGCATGAACTTCTGCTTTGAGCGTTTAGAGCTCCAAAAAAAAGTCTTCACCTTATATCGTGGAAGCGTTCATCACTTTTTTTCTTTTAGAACCTGTTCAAACAATTTTTGAATGTCACCAGTGCCCGGGGCCCGACTACAAATTTCATCCAGTCCTGCTTCAAAAATAAAATCTGAAAACCTTTAATAAATTGTTTCTTGACACCTAATTATATTTATTTTTTGGTTAACTTTTCCTTCCAGTTTGATCCCAACCTCCTCCTCCTCTTCTTCTATTCGTAATAGCATATTTTGAGTGTATCGATGCCACTGTAGTTGTAAGATTGCAATTTCAATTTTTCATCTTTGTTTTTGTTATACATCAAATTTTGTTTTTCGAAGGAAAACACGATCGTTGCACCATTGATGATCAATGGGCCAGTTTCTAGACAGTTTGCTAGTCACTCTGAGTCCTACAAAAAAGATATTGCTTAATTTGAATAGGCCGGAGGTAGTGACGTCGAACCGTTTTCTGATTCTGATTGGATAGAATATTGATCCTGTGACTCAGGTGATTCAACCGATTGAGCTGCATTTGTTAATTCAATATTTTCTCTATTATTAGACTGATTTTCAGCTGTTTTATTTTTTCTGAAGTTTTCTTCCATGTACTCCTCGTAAGTTGGAAGTTTGTCGGAGATTATTGAACTTGATCGCACACGGAATGGAAGGTCCGCTGATCTGTCATCCGCCACAACTGCAAACTCAGGTAAAGAGGAGTTGCGATCTTCTGTCGCAATGTAAAACACGGGTTCCGGTATGGAATCTTCACAATTAGGATTATCATAGTTCTCATCGCAAGAGTCCGACTCCCTTGTGCTGCGTTTCCAGCAGCGCCGACATTTACACTTGTAAACTAATCTAACAATGGTGCCGTAGCAAAGAACAACAAAAAGAAGAGAAATACCAAGTAACATAATTGGCAGAAAAATGTCAATCCATGCACGATTTGAAACAATTACAGATTCAGAGCTGGTTGAAAAAGATTCGGAAGTAGATGAACCAGAGCTAGCTGGCAAAACTTCAGTGGTTTTTAGGAAAGTTGTAAGTTCCCCCATTGTTGCATTTATTCAAGAAAAATTTAAGTTTTTTTATCGTATATTTCAACATTTATTTTTAGGTAAACACATTACAAGCAAAGTCTATTTAGAAATAGTGATTTGCTCAAGTGATCAATGTTAGAATTCAATAGCTAGTACATGTTGCCTCTCTGTCACTTTTGCTTATCATCTGGGACGACTGAACTTTCGTTTCTGAACAACGAAACACTAGGTGGCTCCTCGAAAATGGGCGCAGCTATCTGGCCCCCACAAGCAACATTCTCAAACGAAAGATGAGACGATTGTTGTAGAACGAAAGTTCGAATCCTCAATCAAAAATTTTTTGCAAAAGATATCTCAGCATGATAGGACATTGGTTTTGGCAAAGAAAAAAAGCGGGCCTGCTACCCACTAGAAATTTTCGTCAGTGTGCCTTTGCGACAGACATTTATTTGTCTACAACATCTGTTGCTTTATAACAGTATTTGTCGTACAATTGCACTGTGCAGCAGTAGCCTTCTCGCCACTGTGAAGTGAATCTGAACAGAAGTTATTTGGGGCAGAAGATGTGGTTTGTCTGGGGGCCGAAAAGAAGTAACCAACTATACAGTGATATTGCCTTGATTATCATATGGAAATACTTCCCTGTTGTTCAGTTTTGATCTCGATGAAATTCGGTTGTGCTCTCTAAGTTTGAGACTGCTTTACCGTAAAAAGTAGGATCCCTTGGTCACAGGGGTCTCGCGGAATAGCTTTTCTACTGAAGCAACCTGACCAACCCCTTATTGTTTTAACTGCGACTTCAATAATCACCTTCACTAAAATCTCTCCCGCTGGTCCTATTTCAGCTGTTACGTAAGAAGTTACTAACTGTAGTTACGCAACAAATTTCTATTGCTTCGAGGGCGTTGGTATCGATACTAGGTCCTGTAGGTCTGTTATACAGATGCCAATAAAAAATTTTGAAGGCTACCTGTTTTCAATCTATTTACGCATTACATTAGTTAAGGTTTGCCGCTGACCAACTAATTAAGTCTAAAATAAAACTAGAAGTCTGCAACCCTGTTGCTGCTTAGTTGTGTTTTCAAATTAAGCGAGTTAAAGCTTAACTAGTTTCAACGTATTTGCTAAGCGAAAGGAAAGTAAACGGAAAATATTGATGACCAAACAAAGCAGCCATCGCATCCATTTGTTTTTGTTTGCTTCATCAGCCTACACTACTTGTCAGCAGTTAAGGCTGATTTTGGTGGTAAACTTGGAGTTTCACTTGGAATTTTGTTTGTTACTCCACCCAAATACAACCAGGGGTGTTGGAAAAGGCAACAGAAGGAATATACCTCCTGAAATTATCGTGCATTATGAAAATTTGGAAAAATCTAACGCTTAAAAACTTGAAGACCATTTTTAGAGCATATTTCTGACATTAGGAAAAAATTTTATCTCTTCGAAATTTTAGTGAACATCATTTTTTCCCATTTCTTGAAACAAAAGCCTGGTTAGATCATTGAACACAGCTGCTACTGTGAGCATAATGCATTCATAAGTTTTTGCTATTGGTAAGTACTTCAGATAATTCGACAACGTATTTGTTGAGGATAAAAACCGACAGGATTTAATTTAAGATATTTACAACAGCGTATTTAGGGTGAGATGAAAGTTTATCTTCTCACAGATGCATAATGACTTGATTGTTTTTAAATATTTGCATCTTCATATCACTTGATCAGTCTTTTTTTGGATCAACTTTTTTTCACTGGGTCTCAACAATTGGCGTAGCAAATTTGCTTTTTTTAGGGGAGGAAATATATTTTTCGTTTTTGGTGTTCTTTAATTTTCATAGAAGATCTAATTTTTTTCTTTTGGCCAATCTCGAACTTCAGTATTTTAGAAGGTATTTGTTGAACGTTAATTTTCACCATTTGTGTCTCAAACTTGTTTGATAACTTTTTTTGGAGGATGACGTTTTGTAGACGCTTTATCTGATCCGGCTTAACAAATCTAGGAGGTCTTAATTTCTGGTGCTTCAGGCCCTATTTAGTTCTCAACTAAAATTCATCTTCTCGGTAGCTGAAGTTTTTTGTTAGCATATCTTCTTAAAAATCTAAGCTGGAGTAGCTTTATTTTGTTGAAAAGCATGAACTGTGATTAACGTGCTTTTATGAAAATATACTAACAAAAAATTTCAGCTACCGAGAAGGTGAATTTTAATAGAGAGCTAAGTAAAGCCTATGGCACCAGAGACCATAACCACCTTGATTTGTTGATTCTGATCAAGGAATATCGACGTTTTTAGATACAACGGCTGCAGAACTTCAATCTCCAAAAAAATTAAGAAACAAATTTGAGACATTTATGAAAACTGAGGTTCAGCAAATATTATCCAAAACATTTATGCCCGAAATTGGCCAAAAGAAAAAATTAGGTAATCCAAGAAAATTGAAGAACACCGAGAACGAAAAATGTATATCTGGCCCTATTAGCTATGTTCTTTAAAAATGTGCAGAAATTCCAGTTTTGGCCGAAAGTTTTGGGGCAGCTTCGATAAATTCTGGTTCCGGCCGAAACTAAGATTTACAGTTCCGGTACAATCCTAGTTAATAAAGCTGCAGCTCAACTCCAAGCCGAGCCGGATCAAAGACTTACTGATTTAACATATACAGCTTTACAGCGTTTATCTGAAGCTTGACATTAAACCAAGGTACTAAGAATTTTATGCGCCATGCTGGGATTCTGTTTGTCTCAATTTTCCGGTGTCTCTTTTTGGCCTTGCAATTGACCTAGAAAAGGTTTGTATATTGCCTTACAACTTTATACCTGTAACTCGAAATGTACTTAATTTATCTTATTTTTTTAATTAATGGATGTTTAATTTTTTAATTAATGAAAGGGCCGATGGCGGAGTGGCATAAACCGCATGAAGCAATTCATGTGAACGTCGGTTCAATACCTGAGTCCACCTGACGAGTTCTAATAGGAACGAAACCGGTCGTGGAAGTGGTATTTTATTCAACTGATTGCAGTCAGCCTATATGCCTTAACATCCATTAATTAAAAAAAGTAATATCTTAAACAGGCTAACACCAGCTCCTATAATTCGCATTATAATTTATCTTAGTTTATCTAAAAACTCCTCTCTCAATATTTTGTTCCATTCCTTTCCTGACGTGAGAATCATCACAAAGTGCTTAGAACTAGCAATAGATTTGACCGTGCCTTCAAAGTTTCAGGGAATAGAAGTAAAAAACAACGTTATCTTTTAAATGCAACTGCTTGCACTTCAATCAATGACGTATTGAAAAAACTTGCACAAACAAACCAGCTTGTGGACACAACCCCAGACGTGCTTCCTGACGGTTACGTGTTTGAAGCCTCATGGAATAGGAGTTGTCAGCTTGAAAGAAACACTTTTCAAAATATTTTTATTTTGCGTTCAATCGCAATTACTGTACGTTGTTGTCCAGGCAAAATCCAGGATTAAATATTTTAAATACAGCAGGCATTGCTGGTATTAATAATTTTTGAACAAAAGCGTGGTTTGGTGTATCAAATTTCTTGCAGGGATTGCAATGCTGTGTATGTAGGTGAAACAGGACGTAGTGTTAGAACCAGAAAACGGGAACATGTTGATGCAGTCAAGACTTTTAACACTAAAAAGTCAGCGCTGAGTCAACATGTTATGGAATTCGATCATAGAATAGATTGGGATAATGTCAAAATTCTGAAGTCAGAATCACATGCATACAGACGTCGCGTTGCGGAAAGTTTTTTGATAAATCAAAAGACTTGTTTATGTAATGTTATTAATCGCAATGATGGTGCGAATTTTCCGACTGTTTATAGCGTGCTTGTCTCCAATAAATAATATCTTATGTTTCTCACAACACTTTTCACTTGGCCATTCCTGTATCTGTGATGTAACAATGTTTTTGTTATTACGTGTTTGCCTGCCCTGTTGATAAATAATTTTTAGTGTTTAGTAATACAGGTAGTTTTTATATTTTTATGTTGTACAGTTTGTATGTTACATTATTAACATCTACCGTGTTCTGAAGAAGCTCCCCGGTAACTAAGAGGAGCGAAACGTTAAATTTGAATAATAAATTGTCGAAAGAACGAAGTGATCTGATTGAAATATGATTAAATATTTACCAAAGCAGATATCTTGCAGCAAGTAGGCTACGTCGAGATCCTTTAAAGCAGGATTTGATTTGGCGCTAAAAATATCTTAAGTTAGACTTTCAAACAATGGCTCAGCCAGCCGAAATTTTTGGAGAGGAGCAAATATTTTGATCTTAATCGAGCAGCAGTATTTGGTTTGGGATACTGCCTCTCGAAGCACACAACGACAAGATATACTTAGCAGGCAAACTAATTTAACAAGCTAGAACTTCAGTTTCCTGCCCTGGTCAAGACCAAAACCAAGATCATCAAACCCAAGGCCAAGATAGAGCTAGAGTCTCGATAAAATCTTCGAGACCGAGACGAGACAATGACGTTGCGAGACGAGACGAGACCGAGACTTTTAGCAAAAAGTTGAGACGAGACCGAGACTCGAACGTGCCGAAACCGTGACGAGACACGAGACTTTTGAAACCAAACGTTTACAAAATGTCGCGAATATTTTTAACACTAAATTTCGGACACTCTGATGAATTTCCAAACTCGTTGCAATATACCAGGCTATGTGCTATTTGATATATGAAAAAGCTATTTAATAAGAAGTGCGTGAAATTGATTATATATCTTGACACACGCATTCACCAAAACGCTACAATGTGTAAAGCTGTTCTTTTCGGTATAAGTTACAATTATTGTGGGTTTCACTGTAAAGCAAAACTGTTGAAAATTTGGGGTTACTTTATTCAATTTTGAAATAAACCTTTAAATATGGCTGAGACACGCCCATTTTCCGAGACTTTAAGGTGCCGAGACAACACCGAGACCGATGTCTCGAGACACTACAGCTCTGGTTAGTTTTGTGTAAAAATTTTCCAAGTCCTGAAAAAAGCTTGCAGACGTAATATAGGTGAGATTGATATCCAAAAGCAAAAGTTCTTCACCAAAATTGTGAGATAACATTTCCCGAAGTGTGGTTATTTGACGTCAGTTAATTTCTTGACTTTGGCTCAGAAACTGCCAACAATCGACTTGATATCGGGTTGATCCCCCCCCAAAAAAGGTGGCGAAAAATTTGTTATCCTTTGGTCGGTTTCAAAATTAAAATTACCTAGGTTCTCTGAAAATTACTAAGATTCTGGGGTAAATTCCCAAGGTTTGCAACTACGAAAACAATAGAGAAAACTGATTTTAAAAGCAAAACCGAATAACGGAGCAACAAAACTAGGTCGTTTGTGACGTTGAGTGTATGGCGATTGAGCAACGGCTGAAAAGATATGGCAAGCCTGTTACTGGCTGCTCTGGTGCTGATCATAAACATTACAAAAATTATTATTTAGAGTACAAAACTCAGAATTGAGAGATCATGATCCTTACACCCCTCCCGGCCACGCCTGTGATTCCAAACGGCTTTCTGCATGTCTCAGTCGTAGCTACGACCATATAGTTGCAAAAAAAATATAAAAAACAGCCATCTGCATTAAGTTGATTGTTTTTGAAATTTTAGAACGTACTGTTTCACGAGAAGTAGCTAGCTGAATTATTCTTACCATTATTCTCACGAATACGTGAGGTAAAACACGGAGCAGTTCAACTAACATTTCTCCATTCGTCATGCACTGCAATTAACACGTATTTGATGACAGACAAAAGGAAATTTTACCATTGCTTCGATAATAAAATGTTTTGCAAAACCTACTCGATCAAACACAAATTTGATTCGAGTGGGCGGAGAGCATTTTTTTTCCTTGTTTACGTGGCTATGCATGATAAGGCGCCGGTTTGCAACCGGGTTCAATGCCTGGATTGGTTCATGTGAGTGTGCTTTGAGAAATGCATGTTGTGGCACGTTTTTTTCGCTTGACAGCCGTTTGAAGTAAGAGTGCGTTGCGTCATCAGTGGTGGTAACTTCTAAGCAAGCCAATTAATCAGCTATGCAGTCTGAAAATTTTTTAAATATAATCCTTATTTGACATATTTTTCTGAACTCCCCTAATCAGCCATATTTAAAAATTGAATTTTTTGAAGTGGAATTGCTGCATGGATAAAACGTTTTGTGACAAACAAAGACAACAGGTGCCAATTCTAAAAGAATAATGTTTATACATTTTGAGAAGTTTAAACCCCTATTTTTTCCTCCCGATAAATAGCTTAAATTATTGAAGACATTCTGGCACCCCTGTAGAATTTTTCTTGTCATTCAGAAAAATTAACTCATTATTCAAGGCTGATTTATATTCCCGCAATCTACCAGCGCACGGTAAAGGCCTAAGCATAGCCAGGATGGAAGCCAAAGAATTCAAGTCCCCAACATTCCAAATAGTTTTTGAAATCCAGCGGTAATTAGCTTTTTGTAAATAGCGCCTGAAAGTTTTCAAATTAGGCTGCCAAACGGTGGTAGTTTGAAAGTACGGCTGTCAACCCCTCTACACCCCTCTTCTGCCTATGTCTCTGTTCTAGAATAAGGTAACCTATGTTCAGTTCTTTTATTTTGTAGCCAAAAATCCGAGGTTGAAGTGAACGAATTTTCAACAGCATAACACAAACATAAATACGCCAGTTCACCCTTGTAAAAATTACAATAAAGTCGGCGAAAAAAGGGTCACTCAATTATATTAAGATCGACCTGTTTATGTATCATGGTCAGAATGCTTTGAACGTTTTATTTGTCATTGAAAAAATTCGTCTAAACAGTGCTTACAGTTTTAGATGGTTGGTCAGAGCACTTACTCTGACGATGACACAATGTCTGATCATAAACTAAGTAGTATTTACCAGCAAGACACGTTTGTAGTTTGATTTTTAATTGGCTTCTATCTACTTATTAACTTGCTTTTAACATTGCCACTAGTTTACATGTAAGGTGGGAGTGATGGTGTTTTGAGATTTATTGAACGAAACGCCCGTTCAAGCCAAGAAATATTGTAAGGTTGATTAAGATCTGAAAAATCGAGGTTTGTGAATGACGTTGTTTGGTTAAGTCTTATTGCAGAACAAGTTGAACTACCAGGTGTAGTCGAAGATGATGAAGTATAGAGAGCATCTTGGGTTGAAAAACAATGAGGAAGGGGGATGAGTCAATCTATCCTGGTAGTCCAATTGCAATGTAACTCAGTCAATACCAGAGACTCGTTTTTTAGTCCATCTCTTTAGAAAAAATATCTGTAATAAAGGCTACCACTATTTTTGAGCGGATTTAGCTAGTAATTGTTAGAGTTGGGGGGGGGGGGGGGGGGTTGGGAAAGAAGTTCCATAAATGTTCTGTTGTTACCTATGTTTTTGTTTTTGACCAGAAAGCCACTAAAATTTGCATTTTGTATTACAAAATGGTGGTTCGAAAGCAACACAAAGACTAAGCGCCAATCGTTCCCCTAGAATCTACCAGCATTCAAATAATAATTTGGGTCAAAGTTTTCCTAGACTGGTCACGTCCTTGTTGAAATTTTCTACTTCACGCATTGAAAATCGGTTTTAAAGTAGTTTGCAGATCTGACGGTAATTTATAGATCTACATAATTAATAACCAACTTTTTAAACAGGAATCAGAAAATTTTTCAATGCTAGCTCCAATCAAAAGATAGTCTAAACAGAGTTTAATAAATTCGTTTTATAGTCTTTCATCAGTTGTTATGGAAAAAGGTTTAAAGTTTCTTTTGCTTGGCCTGATTGCTGTTGTTACTGAAGTGTCAACTCAACAAGGTAAGAAAAATTAAACTAGCTTGCTGGCGGAGGAATTGAGTTAAATTTTATTTTGTAACTGTAGTAACTGAAGTAGCTTGGTCTACGGCAACCGCTAAAATATTCTGCGGTATTCTGCGGCAACCGCTAAAATAAATACCTTTGATGACAGCATAGGTCAATCTGCAGGTAAACTGAATGCGCTTTGCAACATCAAGCAATGAGAGCATTACGACAGCAGCCGTTTGGAAAATACCAATGAAGCGTATATTCAATGTCACCAAGTTAAAAAAATATCGCCGCTACCTTGCTGATTCAAAAAGAAGAGATCATTTAAAGCTTAAACCGACTTAGTATGAATAACTTTTTCATTAGAATAGCTGAATAAATAGGGACCACCGAAGTCTCGCATATCCCGCCATTCTAATGATAAAATTCCACCTGCCTACCAATGGGTAGAACTCGATCAATTTCTATTCATGACGGAGTTTACAAAGATTTTGTGTACCGAACTTCAAGTTCGAAAGCTTTATGATAACTGTAGGCCTTACTCTATTTCTAATCTGGTGAAAAATATTCTCTGCTCGCCCCCGAAAAATGGTTAGTTCAGCGACATGCTGAAAAGGAAGAAATAACGGAAGATTATCTACTCAAACAATCTTGAAACAACCACTTTTAAATAGTTATCTCCGAAAAAAAAGAGAACGATTTTGACGCGCGATTTATAGCAATATCGAGAAACAAAAGCTTTTCAGTGACTGAAATTGGCAAAACAATCGCTTTTGAAAAATTTGTCACCAAAAAGGCGAAAAAATTTTTAAGTTGGGGTAGAGCAAATCATCAATTTCAACAGACCATTCACAGAAAAATTTGTATCTGTTGCTCCCAAATTTGCATATATCCCTACTCAGTGGCGTATTTAAAGGAATAAAGGCAGACGATCCCTCAAACGGTAAGACAGTAGCAAAAAATATAAAATTAAAAAGGGCCTTGTTGTCTTTGGGGTCCTAATCGGATAAAATTCTCTGCTTCAATGAGTTGGTTTTCAAAACAAAAAAAGTTCTTCACTTTTCAAAATCTTCCGCCCCTCCTCCCAAAACAATATGTTTACATTACGTCAGCGCCCCTTTTAATAACAACATTAAGCTGAGTTAATGCCTAACCCCTCTTACAAAGAAAATTTCTTAATACGCCACTGGAAACTTTTCCTTTTTTTATTATTTTGGCAATGAATTGCAAATCCACAATTGAATACTTCTGGGTTCAAGGATTCATATTTTTCGAGTTTGAGTTCAGAAAAATGATTGAGCTCTTTCGAATTTGCTGTCCTGGTAGAAATCTCATCAAGATTTCTTTGTTTCAGGGACATTCTGCCACCGCCCAGTCACTGTCCCCTTCACGTTGCCCATATTACCTCCGAATTTGAGCGGCCGTAGGTACAAAAGTGGTACTGTTGTCAATTTCTCATGTCAAACAGGATATAAGCTCACAGGGTCGCGAACAGCTAAGTGTGACAACCGCAAATGGCTGGTTAAGGCTAACCCTGGGATTCCTGCTTGCACTAGTGAGTTGTTTAAAATACTTCAAACTTCTGTAGAAAACGTAGATTTTTGCGAGACTAATTGGCTTATGTGGTACGTCACCGACACCTGCACTAATTTGACAAGAAAGGGAAGCAACACACTTTGCGACAGTTTGTTCGTGAACTTGTTTATAAAACAGTTAAACGAATGCCTGCAAAACAGTAATAAGGAGAATACCAAACAGCCTGATTTTTAACATCTTGACAATAACAACGTTTTAACTTTTGCGGTATCCGTATTTAGGCGTATTTTCAGGTAGCTTCAATTCTTCCGCCAGATAGATTTTTATCACTGCTTATGTACAATAACGGCAGATGAGCAGTATTTTACTAACTGATGCCTTCACAATATTTTTTAGGAGATATTAAAACACCTTTCTGCCCTCGGGGCTGTCCATTTCCTAACACTACTTGTGCTTTTATTCGGAAAAGAGCTCGCTGTCTGTGTCTACCCGGATTTACAAAAGTGGAAGGAACTTGTGTTGGTAAGCTTCCATCATCAGCATTCTTGACCTGACTGAATTAAGAACTCCTATGTAAGCGAGGTTGACAAACACGAGTCTAACTCGGCTGATACTATCTTAAGAGAGATCTTCCCAAATCTATCAATGTCCTGGTGCGTTATTTTGATACTGCAAGGGCGTGGCTTACATATTAGTTGACCTCTTTTTTTAGATTTACTTGTATTGAAAGCCTTTTTGTCCACATTTTGGACTTGAAGACCTTAATCTACATGTTTTTTGATGATTAACTTATGCAGTGTATTGTTTTGTTTTATGCATTAGGTTAAAGTGTCTAGAGTTTATACAAGTTGGAGCCCATTGTTTTAAAAGTTATAGCACTTTTTCAATTTACCTCTAAAAACAGTTGAAAGCCAATTTTGTGGGGCACGTTTCGAGGCTTTTTCCAAAGTCACTGACTCTAGTTACGCCACTGCCCGCCGGTGAGAATGTAATTCACTTTATGTATGAATGCAGAGGTTTTTCTGACACCGTTAGATGAATATTGTAATTCATAATCTACCTTCCTTTTAAAAGTGTAGCTATTCTTGTAACAATTAGATTTTTACTTTTTCAAGAAATTGAAGTGAAATCATTGCGGTATTCTTGAAAAATGATTAGAACTCTAACGACTAATAATGTGTTTGCGAAGAAATAAAGATTTTTCGCTGAAAATCAATCCCGCAAACATCTTCTCCACTCAAATATTTTTATGTTTTCCTTTGCAACAACAGATAGAAATGCGCTGACGCCATCTCCTGGAGAATGCAGAGGATTTTGTTCTTCGATTTCAAATGCTTCTTGCTATAGACTCACCAGCAATCGACTCGCATGTATTTGCGACGTGGGATATCATGTTTATTTCAGGACATGCGTGGGTAAGCCAGTTTTAAAAAAGATGTGACAGTCTAGCTCTCATAATTGACGAAGTGGTCTAATGATCCAGATTGTAATTAGGGTAGAACCAAAATTCATTTTTTCTGATTTTAAAACTCACTGAATTGGCAATAATGCTGCGCCCATTTCACACAAACTAGACTTTTGACGAAATATGCTAAAACTCCCAGATCCTAAATCAAATTCGAAAAAAAGACTAAAAACTAAACAAACGCAAGAGGCCGGCAAGAGGTAGCAGTGTTTTAAAATCAAATTATTTCTGCTTCTTTTAAATAGGCTGGAGTATTGATCTTCTTACCAAAATGCAGGAGTTAACTGTCTTGACATCACTTAGTGTCATCATCCAGCTGTAACACCAGGTATGTCCCCGGCTGTAATTTTAAGACCTAGCCAAAACTTTTTTTCTGATCACTCACCGTGTTTGGCCGTTTCACACAAATCAGGTTTTTTTAAGTTATATTTTGAAGATTTCCAATTCCTAAATGCAGAGCCAAAGAAAAGCATCAAGATTTGACATAAAACTTGAAAAACTAGCATTGTTTAAGATAACGTTAAAGTTTTGTTTTTCTAAGAGCTGAAGTAAACTGACCAGACATTAATGGCTGTTATTATTTCAAACTAACTCCAGAAAACGTTTACTTCTTCTTGCTGTGTGCTGTCATACAACAAGCTTATTCCATGATGTAACAAACTTGAAAGGACTTTTAAAGATTTTGAGATCTTTGTAGTACTTTCCCTTTTTGTCATTTGTGATATTCAGCAGCATCTCTCTATTCGATTTTTCATTCCATCTGTTATCTTACCTTCCTCATGATTCTCTTAATAGTTCATAATCTCATAGCATCGCACAAAAAATATGTTGAAAAATATTATTACATTGTAAAATAGCGTCTGTAATATCTCTCTACCGATCATGTAGTCACTTAATAATAGGCCTACTCACAAACAAAAATTGTTATTGTAGAAGCAGACACAACTTCACCTATTCCAACCGCAACATCCAACTCAGTATCTTCCACGCCTTCGCCTACACTTTGCTTTGCTCTCCCGCCTGCTCCACAAAACGGCTTTATACACCCTCCAAACAAATTTTTATTCCTTGAAGGTGATGTCATAGGATTCAAATGTGATCCCAATTTCCGGCTTGTCGGAGCCCGCGCGACGGTTTGCTTAAATTCAGGTTTTTTTGCCAAAGCCACCCCACGTTGCGTTCCAGGTAACTTTTAAAAAGTCTTTAAATTAGTTTACTAGATTAGTTGAAGTTGTTGTTGTATTTGCTTCGGCGCCGATAGTGGCTATGTGTTCAGATTGTTGAGGTCCATTGCTCTCTTGTGGATTATTACCGAGTACACTCTGTTTCACATTTCACCTTTCACATTACTGATATTGCTGAGTGTCAAGCAGGATATCCGAAAACACCAATTTTAAAGCCTTTGGCATTACTCGACAAAAGAATTAAACCCAGGTCCACCAACTGCAAAGAGGAGATTCTAACCCATGGGTTCTTCATTAGAGATAAAATCCTTTCCTGTGGGGAATAACACAGTTGCAGTTAGGTAATTAAGAATTATCTTAATGCAGAGTTTCCAACTGGGAGTTGCAACTCGTGCATCGTTTAGTGTCGTTAAGGCCGTTACAAGCTAATTGTCGCCTCATTTTTCAAAATCAATCTGTGTTGACTTGATGATCTTTTTTTTGGACATCAACTCGTGTATTGGACAGTTTTGTCCTTATTTTTGGCAAAATGATCTGTTTTCGGCGATCAATCGGTGTAGAGAGCTTTTTCATCCCTTTTTCTGACTTAATGATCTTTCTTTTGAAGATCGATGATCTTATGCAATGCATCGTTTGGTTTTGCGCATGGCTGAGATGAATTCATCACCATTGACCGAGTAAAAATTGTTCAATTTGATTGAGATTGGGCAAAATAAGGGTTTAGCAAAAGCTGAAAGCGTGTAATGCCAAAAAAAGTTTAAGGACCTTGTTCTAACCACTACAACATTGCGCCGGTTAGTTTAAAATGTTACACTCTTGTCAGCAAAACCACGTTAAGTTAAAACTATATCAATATGTCAGTCAATCTGTTTCGTTATCTGCAGATCCATTTATTTGATCAGCTCAACATGAGCGACAACATTGGTAATTGCTCACGATGGTTAATGCAAGCATTGAGGAGAAATATCAACACAGAATTTTACCTCCCTAATAGAAAAAAACGTATTTCTATTGAAGAATCTGACATAGTGCTGATAATTTTTAAGATTTTTTCCTGTATGAGGATAATCATACACCCCAGTATTGATTGCTAAACGCAGTATGCTTTGTATTGATTGATAATTGGTAATCCCCGAATGCTTTGATATTTTGTGCAAAAAAATGCAAAAGTGGAATTTGCAGTCCTTGTTGAGGTTTCCTTCCCAAAAGTCAAGGAGTCCCCCTCCCCAACAAAAACAAATTGCGTAACATTTTCTTCTGCCTTACATCTGTTTTTAGATGTTGTGTGTATACTGTCGGAAGTCCCCTTTGAAATTCAAATAATCAGTTCAACAAAAAGGTTTTACTCACCTGGTGATGTTGTCCTCTTCTCCTGCAATGAAGATCTCGTTTTATCCGGTTCCTCAGCTATCACTTGTGGGAGAGACGGACGTTTTTCACCTTCTCCACCTTCCTGTCTTCGTAAGTTTGAGAACCCGAGCATAGAGGCGCGCGCACAGGGGACGAACATACATGCTCGTTGTTAGTTTTGATTGAAAATTACAGGTGGCACAAAAATTACCAAAAGTAATTAATAGTTCAATTTCAATCCAGATTTCGTCACACCAACCCTGATTAGTGCTTGTGATGAAGTGCAGTGTGCAAAACTATAGTTCGAAATTAGTATAAAACAGAAGAATTGTCGTAGGCTACAGCCGACAAAAAGACCAGTTTTCCTCACAACATCAATCATAAAATATGAGAATGACACAGAATTTTGAAAAAATACCTTTTAAACTATTATGAAAACATAGCATAGAGAGGGGCAATAGCTTATAGCAAACAATAGACTAATTTTTTTTGGCAATAGCAGTTATAACATATCAGAAAATTGCAGAATCTTGAAAAAGTAAATATTGAACCATGATGAAAAGTAAGTTGAGCAAAATGGTCGTCAGAAGCAGGGCGTTGAACTTGCAGATACTTTAGGAAAATCCACAGTCCGAATTTGATTTCCTTACAATAGCTCAAGTCTGACACAAAGTTCAACCACAAGCAAGAATTATATTGACACGACAACAAATTATTGTGCGACGCCCTTGCAACAGTGAAATGGCGCTTAGAACGTCGCAACGCACAGTTTCAAATTCATTGAATTAACGAATTATCCAAGTGTATATGATCACATCGGGTATTAGCTATTATGTCTGGGGTAAAGACTTATCATTTCGTTCTACATGTCAACAAATTAATCTTGGACTTGTCTGCAAAAACTGCTGGTCCAAGTTTGAAATAAAAACCGGCAAGTCTAAGTATGATACCCGGTCAAAAATGTAAAAGGAACAAATAACTAAAGCAAGTAAATTTTTATAATTTTAAGCGCTTTTTCACACTTTAAGCGCTTCTTCATAGACTATTTCCTCTCGTACTTCTGATTTCTATTTTAAATTTCTTACAGCTCCTCCTTTTTTTGTCACGTGCTCTATTCCAACTCCGCCATCCAACGGGTTTGTACTCCAGCGGAATAAAACGACGTGGCATCCAGGAGAAAAAGCTGCTTTCGGCTGCAAAGAAAATTTTATTTTGGTTGGAGATAAGGAAACAGAATGCCACAGAAACGGTAGCTTTCCAGCCAGCAACACGTTTTGTGTTGGTAAATATTTTTAATTTGTTGTGGTTTGTTCGAAGTCGTACCTATCTTAAATAATGTAAATTGGAGGTTCCTTAGCTTTTTTAATACATTTTTCTCTTATACGTTGTTAAGCCTATTCCTTACATACACGAAGACAAAATACCTTTCTTATAGCCTATACTAGTACAGTTACAAAACCAAAATAGCACTACGTCAAAAATATGCAGAACAAAGAGCGTTTGTTAAAGTAATACAAGAGGTCAGCGATGCACATTGAGCGAACTGCAAACAGCAACCCGATGGGTTGAAACCAGCAGTCGGGAATCTACGCATCCGCAGCATGCCGCTTTTTTATCTTTTTTTCGGAGAACACTGTTGCTAACAAGGTGTGAACCAGGTGTGAGTGTCTTGAAATACGGCTTTTTTTGCCACTAATTAGTGGTGAAGACCGTTTTTTGAGATCACATTACCCTTGATTTGATGGGTTAAGTGAAACAAATTAGCCCAAGTACAATGTTTTGCGGCCCTCATTGTCCTTTTTTTTGTAGAAATTGGGCCCAAATGACACTTCGGTTATTTAAGATTGCCGATCCCTAATGAAGACAGTGTCACTGACTGCAGATTGCTCAACAATGTGTTTCATTGATGTATTTGAAAACACATTTACGCCATCACAATGCTTGACAACAAGACCAAACTACAAGCAAAACCCTGGAATAATCTTAAAGCTAAGGCTCAACCAGTGGTGATCTTAAATTCTCTCTGACAGTGATAATTGCCGCAGAGACAATATATTTTTGCAAAAATGACTACTGGTAAAGCAGGCTTTAACACAGAGAGAAAATTGATGATTTAAATTAATTTAGGGGATTTTCTATCGGCAATACTTTTGATTTAGAAAATTTTGGGTGAATGCAAGGGTCATACTATTTCATAAATTTTTATTGTTCGAAAATTTTTCTGCTTTTAAAACTGGGCCTGAACTTACCCCAGATATACTGGTTTTCCTTGATTTCATCATTCTTTTGCTGTATTTTTTCAGCAATACTTGCCAGTCATGAGTGGCGCTCTCTGGTTTCCTTTCCACAGTTTCATGAATTTTTGCCCACGCATTAACCTGGCGCACTTTGTCCTTACTAGTTGCGTCGCTCTTGTCATATATGTTGGGGAATATTCTGACTTCCTCCGCAAATTTTTAATCTTGCTCCTCATCACACAGATTTGTCTTGCCCATGACTAAACTTTTTCAAAAATAGCTATTTACTGACCTTTCATGCCAATGTAAACTAGAACATTTTACTCAAAATATCTGCTGGAGCGCTTCACTACTTCTATCTTTGTTACGTCATTATGAAGATTTAGCATTTTTTGCAGGTTGTTTTCAAGTGACAATTTTAGTAATAATTCTAATGGTAATTTATCAAAACTTTTCGATAAATTGTCACTGGAATTATTACCGCAATTGTCACCCAAATCGACAACAAGAAATTGTTACCGGTTGCTCCATCACTGACAAATCAAAATAATCACTCAGTGACAATTTTTGCTTTGCAACCATTTTCAGTAAGAATCTTAGCACTTACGCTGACAATTTTCGAATGGTTACAGGCAAAATTATCATCAACCTGCTCCACCAGCCCAAATTTTGAAATCAACATTGAATTTTATTGATAATTGTGGGGACAATATGAAATCACCACTCATGGAAGTTTAGCCATAGCTGTACGAGACATAGGAGCAGGAAGAGCACTCACTCACCTTCTCCCCCCAGTTTGAAAAGATTTGATAAAACACACAACGGTTCAGGCCAGGAATTCAAGTACATTCTATCTACCAGCTCAAAATTTGTTGTGAAGTTGAGTTTTTTCAGGCCAACGAAAGCGAATACATAATCAGGTTTTTAGGAATAGCCTACATAAAAATGAGATTTTGTAGTTACTTTGATGCAACAATATTCACTGTCGATAGAACATACATTATTTAAAAATTTATGCAGATTTGTGTCGATAACAACATTTGGGCAAAATTGACTTTGCTCCCAAATTATTCAGGGCTCGTACGGCTATAACCTTAGCTTTAAAGAATAAGTACTCTTGCGCGTGCAATAAAGTTAGAAAAATATGAAGCTTCTACTTGCACATTTTACAATTTGGAAACTCTTTCCTCTCAAACGTTATAATTCCTCATTTGAGAGGAATCCCTTTCCGAGTGAGAAACACTTCTTGTAAACCAGAAATCGGCAACCCCAGGCACGCGAGATAATGCTTCACCGGGTGGTTTGACTCTGGAAATTGCTGCAGCTTACAACTTATGTTATAGATGCTTAATATATGACAGCTTGCTAGTTGTTATAGTTGTGTGAATACTTCTAAAATCTGTCTTATAAAAACGAGAACCTATAGTCGCTTGAAAGAGGCTAACATCAGACGCCAGTTCATTGCAAGAAGCCTGAACAGAAGATTCCTACTTCGTTTCTCGAGGTGGCAGAGCTGTGTGCGCCCTCTGTTGTGTATACGTCTTTTGCCGAACATCAAGCAAAAAACGACATCTTGAACCAAAACAGGCTGAGGTAATCGAAGCACGGCAGAAGGCAGCTGTCCTGTCTTGCTAAAAATAGCAAAGCAGCATTTTTAAAAAGGTGATTCGAAGCACAAACCGAGCAATTGAAAGTAGCAGGGGGCATTGCTACACATAGAAAACCATTTAATAACCGGGTATTTCTAAAAAAAGTCTTTTTCAGTTGCTTCGATATGTTTGATAATTTACCAAACAAAAGCATCGTTATCTCGAAGGTCAAGGATGTGCCTGATTCTGCCAGCTTAGCAAAGATACGCATTATTGACATGGCTATAGATGTAAAGGAGCTGCAAACTGTTGCATTAAAAATTGCGAATAGCTTCAGCATACCTCTTCATAAAAGTGTAGGTATAAACAATATTTCACGTTTAGCAATTGTAGCCAAGAACTGGTTTAACCGTGTGGCGCATGAGGAGTAATATTGCTTGAAACCTACGCATGGTTCTGAAGGAAAATTTATATTTGGCACTTTCTCCAAGCATTTTGAGGAGTGAGGGATTGGTATACAGAAGGTATTTGAAGTTACGGAGGGGGTGCACCTGCGATGGTGTTTTTGTTGCTCTTATAAATGAAGCAATTTGGCACCCTGTAATGAGATTGCACTGCATTGTTCATCAAGAAAATCTTTGTGGAAAGATTTCAAGTTTAGCTCTCAATGACGTAATGTCAACTGTAATAAAAATAGTAAATTTACTTGTCGCACGCTCTGCTAAGATGCACAGAGAGTTTCGGTCTTTGCTTAAAGTTATGGAGAATGCATAACATGATGCGCCCCTGCACTGTAGAGCCAGATGGTTAAATGTCAGTAACGTTTTGTTGGGATTTGTGAAATGTCTAGTGGAAACAAGGATCTGATTAATTGGGCAAGGCAGATCTATCCTGAACTACGGATTAAAAGTGACTTGTAGAAGTAATGTTTCTTGTAGACGGTACAACTCCCTTCAACAATCTAAATTTTCGTCTGCAGAGTCCAGAACAGTGATGGATGTGTTTGAGGAATGGAACGGTTTTGTAGCCAAACTGGATGTCTGCAAACCGGACATTCAAACCACCGCTTTCCGCTTCTGTATACACCTGAAAAAAATTCTTCTTGGATCACCAAGTTAACGACGTTGAAATGGATGTATATATTATATGCGATCTAAATTTCCAATGTTCTAATGAAACCAGACACCAGCGAAGACTAGGATTTATTTTGTTTTGAATGAATGGATTTCAGTGATTTTCATATGCAGCTGATCGATTTCAAGGACTCCTTATTGTGGATGTTTAAGCTAAAAACGTTGATTTGCGGAAATCGCCGGAAACAATTTAAAACAAACACGAGACGGTCACCCTAGAAGGTTTAGAAGCCTTATCAAAGGAATTTAGCTGTCTGCAGGAGGAGGCAACAGCTTTGCTGTCAGAATTTGGACCCCCCTTTATATGAACAAGTATTTTCACACATGAAGTTCATTTTCAGTTTTTATCGCAACCAACATGCGGTAGATGATGTTGAAGCAGTTTTTGTAGCGGTAGATGATACTGAAAAATGTTGTCAGCCCCTGCTGTAAACTACGGCAAGGCAAGTGTTTTTTGAAATTGATTTATAAAGAAACCAAATGTTCAAAGCCCAAGATGGTGGTTCCCAACAAGGGAGGCCAACTTACTTAGAAGAGGTAAAATCACCTTTTAGTGGAGATGAACGAAGACTATTGCTGTTTTTAACAAAAAGGAAAAAACTACAGTTATTTGTGAAATATGATATGTGGTTCGCATTGTTAAACACCGTGTCAAAAATATGTGGTTTGCATTGTTGAACACCGTGTCAAGTTTGTTTTCACGAAACTTGCGACTGCAGAATTCCTATTGAGATTACGCATAACGTAAGTTAATTTTTCACTGTTGGTGTTCATTGTGTTGTAATTAGTATGAATGTAAAGGAGGTAAAACATGACTTCAAATAGGGCGGGGAAGGCGACATATTGTAAAGGCTGGGAACCACTGGCAAGGTAGGATGCTTTTGTTTTTTGCCTAAAATTTCGTATCATCAAACTGCAGATATTTTTTAAAACCACTGTTTTGGCTTTACTTTCAAATTGGTCTGATAATCGGTAATCACTTATCCAATTGTGAAAGTAGAATAATCTGTTCACCGAAACTAGAGCTCAACTTATGCTATCCAGTATCCACAGTAAAAACTAAAGCTCATCAAACTAAGCCTCGGGCCAGCGTATCGGATGTAGCCTACACGCATAACATATTTTGAAAGTAAACAAGAATAAACAGAAAACAATGCATTGAAATACTTTCTACAAAGATTTAAATTATTATCCTTTTTCGAAGTGGCGAGCCAGGCTGCTGGTTTGGTTTGCTGCCCTTCTTTCTTTTTCCAGTAATGTTTTCAAGAATGGTCTGGATCTAATTTTTCATATATAGACTCTGCAGTGCTGATGCAGATTAGACTGGGAGATTATTTTGTGGTTATCATATTTCGACCATCAATTATGATATTTTTAGTGACATTGAGAGGCCGGCTCGTGCCTGGAACCAATATTTGGAGGCTGTTTTTCTGCGCTTTTTGTGGCCTTCTATAAGGATATAAACTACAAGAAATCGATAGTTTTCCTTCTCAATTAGAGGTGTAGCCGGTCGGAATATTCCCGACCCAACCAGCAAAAATTTGATTTGTCCGCTAGTTGACCGGCTGTTTTTCCAACTGATTGAATGTATATTTGCTACAATTTTTCGCTGTTTTTGTAGTACGACTATATCTAAGGAGTGCCTAACTTTTAGCATATAAACCAATTTCCATTCAAAAGCAAAACGTTATAAAACGATGCTATTGTTTCTAAACGGTCTTTCTAAAAGTTTTCAATAAAACTAGGGAAAGACATTGCAGGAAAGGCGACACGGGAAAGAGCTCGCGTTTGCTAAATCGATTCAGCATTCCAACTGCATACTTGCCAATAGCATTAACAATTTTAAAAACTGTCTCTTCTTTTCGTAACTTAAAAGTTGTATCTCTTCAGCCTTTGGCCTTCACACCTAAGTTAATTATTACTGTACTTTTAGTTCTGTTTTTAGTTCTGCTGTTTAATAACGGTAACCTTGGCAATCAGCATCTAATGTCTGACAGAACTCGTACTTTATGACGCAACAGTTTCCCATCGCACGATTAAAGGCTGGTTTCCATTGGGCGCAGATTGCAGGCGTAGCGTAAAAAATTCTTTGTTTTTTATTTAGTTTTATGCGCGGAGCGAGGGGAGCTTCTACCAAGCTCCCCTCGCTCCGCACATAAAACTAAACAAAAAAAACAAAGAATTTTTGACGCTACGCCTGCAATCTGCGCCCAATGGAAACCAGCCTTAACACTTTGCTTGAGGAAGCGTGCTGAATGCCGAACAATATTTCATCCAAGTAAAAGTATTTTTGTACCCAAGGACGTCTACAGGGATGTACAGGGAGTCCAGGGCCCTCCTCTAGTATTAAAAATTTAAAATAGCTTATGTTGAACGAGTTTAGGCTACCGGCATATGGGATGTAACTCTGTAAAACGAAAAATAAATCGGAGCAGCCTATATAGGTTTACCCCACCCCCTATTAAAGTTTCTGCCGGCGTCTTTATTTGTAGCCAATGTTTAGTTTTGCGAAAACGTATGCTCTCCATTTCAAAGAATTAAAGAGACTTTGAAGCAAACTTTCGTCGGCAAAAAAGGTTTTCGTCCGGTTTTTTGACCGGTGTCACCTGCCAGTCAGAAATCTTGGCCCCCGACCAAACCAGCTTCCATCGCTTAAGTTGAAATTCTTTTGTTTGGAAATTACCGTATTTGCCGGACTATAAGCCGCACTTAAAAACTTAAAATGTGTTTTAATTTAAGGGGTGCGGCTTGTAGTCAGGTGCGGCTTATAAGTTAACTTTAAAACCAGAAAATTTTTAAAAACCTGAATCTATTTTTTAAAACCAGAAAATTTTAAAAAACCTAGTAGAAGTACAAGAAGAAAATGAAGTACCGGTAGTAGATTCAGATGAATTGACTGATATTAATTCTGAATGTGATGAAAATTATGATGAATTCTCAGAAAACTAATAAAATAATTTGGTGAATATACTATTTGGTGTTGTCAGTAGCTTTTTTAAAATGATTTATTTACGATAAAATGGGGCTAAAGTCCTTACATTTAGTGTTTTAAAAATGCGGCTTATAGTCCGGTGCGGCTTATACCGCGGTGCGTTTTTTTCTGGGAAAAATTGGTGAGGTGCGGCTTATAATCTGGTGCGGTTTATAGTCCGGCAAATACGGTAACTGTTCGAAAGCGATTGTTCGAAAGCGTTTGATTGTATGGTCTGTTTCTTCATGTTTCCCAAATCTTCGGTTGAAATCGATGTTTTTGTTCTTCCCAACTTGAAAATTTTGATAATCTTTTTGAAGATTAAGGGTATAAAATCAAATTTTATACCTTTTTTTTTTCAGAAAGGCGCACATTAGTAAATCTTTGGACCCCCTAAAAATTTTCGGACCTGATCCATAGCTACCTCTTGGCTCCTGTCGACGCTATTGGATACTTTTCATGACGATGAGCCCTCGCTTGTATTCGGCATTGATTGCTGAAAGACTGCTGGCTGACAGATTTTTAACCCGATCAAAACATTCGCTATTGGCGCAAATTTTTTCACAAAATGCGGTATGGTACGCGGAATTTGGAAAACAATCCTTAAAATTTTTATAATCCTTAAAATCTCGCTTTTTCTGTCTGGTTACACTTTTATCTCATTGAAGCGTCATAGAAATGATGTGTTTAGACTGAAAAAGAATGCCCGATTGTTGATATTAGTCTACAAGGTAAAGGTGCCAAGCGAATGATAAACGCATTTCCACGATTTTGAGGGTGATGTGCAAACTACGAGCACATTCGCTACAGAGCTACCGCTTGTTCTTGACTGACTGGCGATACGAAGTGCTTATGTGATGACGTCACAACTGCAGAAACGGTAGCCTTTCAAAGACTCAACACAGAGTAACTTACAAATTTTCAAGAAATGTCTGAAAGTCCTTTTGCCGCTAGCAGCCTAATGTGTAGCAGTTTATCAGCAGCAACTCTAGTCGCTGTTTGAGAGAGTGCTACGTTAATATACGAAGGTATTTAATCTTGTATCGTATGATGGCACTAATTTCTAAATAAAAGTAACTCGTTCTTTACAAAAGCAACCGGTACGCCGTACCGGCAAGCATTATTTTACTGGAACGGCGTACTTGTCCGTTCCGCCTTGCTTTAACCACTGCTCATAACACCGCAAAAATTCTATTGATAACAACCTTAGTTGTGATTTACCACACGCAAACTGTTTAAAAACGGATTTAAACTGGGGTGTAGTGGTGTGAAAACGGCGTTCTTGCACTGTTTTATGCTAACCTGACTGAAAGATGTTTATTTCTTGCCCGTGCATGCCCACACTTCTTTTATTACTACATCACTGGATTTTATTGCTACATCAGTGGATTTGACTCAATCTACTGTAGATGCCTGAAAAACCAAACCTATTTACCGAAGAGGCTCACTCAAACCAACCAAAACAAAAAAGTGTTTGAAACTTTTTTGAGTTTTTTCAGCTTTTTAACATTGAAGAATGTTTTGAAGGTTATTTCATTGTCAAATTTTGTCAGAAGTACCGGTATTTTATTAAGTACTTTTTGTTGAAAAGCAGCACTTCTTACTATCAGTTTACCTCTCGTCCAAAATTATGCGACATTATTTGGGTACGTAGTTCATTATTTTTTAGAGCTCAATCCAACTCCGCTTGTGGTTATTCCATGTTCAAGACCAATTCCACCTAAAAATGGAAGAATATTTGGTGATCCAAACAAGACTTTTTGGCAAATTGGAGAGTCATTGCTGTATGTTTGTGATGAGTTCTATTTTTTACGTGGTTCGGTAGAAGTTTTCTGCTCACCAGACGGAACTTTCAACAACGAACCACCCAGTTGTAGTAAGTAAAGAAGTCTAAAATATAACATAAAGTTTGTCGGTAAGTTACAACACCATTCGTGGGTGGAAACTGGGACGGTGACTTCTTTCCCTTCCAAATAATTTCCAATGCCTCTTTTTCGTTTTTATCTATTTGCCCATATTTATCATCCATTCACGAGAAAGCGAATTGTATCTCCATCTTTCGGATGGGATGTCTACACTCCCTTGAAAGTTGTCGTTTCCGAGGTGTTTGGGCACCTTCCTTCCACATATAAAGGTGGGGCCGTCCCGTTAAGCACCTTGGCCAAGGACACAACAAGCGAATTTGCCGGCTTGTTCTCCACAATCTCCCTAAATGTCGAGCACCGTGCAGAGAAGCTGCGAATACCATTTTTAAAAGTTTTTTTGGTATGGTTCGACAAGCGTAATGAACCCCAGGTCTACCGACTGCAAAGAAGACGCTCTAACCACTACCCGTCGCGTCTGCGTTATCGCTTTCTGGTTGCGAAGGGGGACGAAAGGTAAATTTTACTAATAAAAATGTCAAAAAAACATGTGTGTTTATTAGTATTATCTGCTCACTGGAAAAGTGGGAAATGTATGCTATATTTAATTGTTTATGTTGTCACAGAAAACTTTTGTTGCCATGCATAGAGCATCTTGCGTTCAGGTTATTTAGGGGTCGCCAACACAGCTGGAACAGTTTATTTCGGAGTCACTGTGCCAACGCAAAAGAAATGGCCTTCAAGTGTTTCCTTAGAAAGCTAAGGAAATTTAAAAGGGTTGATACATGTTATCTCAAAAACTTCGGTATGATGTTTATGAAAGATGCCTTCTAGTGAGACTCTGACGTGAGGTCATTCTTGTTTTGCGACTGATATATTTTTAGTACCGATACCGACTACTACCATGAAGATGCCGACAACAAAGCCAACAACAACTACGACCACCGAAGCCACGTGTTTGCGGTTGCCTTCTCCCACACATGGGGTAATATTAGAGGACCCATTTAAAAAAGAATGGAGGGTAGGAGAAACTTTGTCGTTCGGTTGCTTCTCTGGTTTCACCCTCGTGGGTAACAAGTCAGTGAGATGCGGCAACAGTGGTGCATTTGAGGGCCAGTTTCCAGGATGTATAAGTAAGTAGAAGTGTTTGTGTTAACTACCAAATCTCAAGGTTAAATCTTTAGAGACTAAAGAGAGGTAGTAGCTCTTTAATGGTGTAAAACCTTTTAACCCTTTGACGGATACTGGGTCATATATGTCCCACAATTGTTAATTGTTATGCCATTATGATGTAATAACCACATTTCTAAATTCCATTATTTTTCTATTGTTACCAACAATTACGGAATTGTTTCAAATGTTATCTATTAGAATCTTATGATCCTTAAAGGGTAAAAAAAATATAAATTGTGCTTGATGAAGGGTCGAGGGAAAAATTTCATTTTACTATCAGATCAAACACTCTTTTGACAAGGTCATGGCTTTGGCCTTGATAATAAAAGTCGACGATTAAAAAATTATTGTAATGCATCCGATAATGTCTTGATAGTGGAGAAACTAGAAGGGAAAACAAAGCGATTATTTCCTCAATAGCTTATTCTCTTTTCAAAAGCTTGAAGTCTAATGTTTTGAATGCAAATTCGGAAAAAAGAAAGTAATTCAAATGATTGGTGTGAAAACTTCATCCTCTTCAAATTAGGACTTTGGGGCTGGAACCGAGGAGTAGGAGATTTTTGTAGAAGCCAGAACTGAAATTTATTTAAATTTTAAGAGGAGCTGAATCAGTTTTAAATTTAGGCTTTCACCAAAACCCTGCTTTAATTATGTTCTACCTGGTCTTCCGGCAAAATTCCTAAACAAGCCAATATGCTTCCAGCATTGATTTTGATTTGGTTATCCAATAGTGGCCTTAAACCAGACTAGTATTTTAGTTTCAAGCTGTTACAAAATAATGCTCTTTGATTAATTACGAATTGTCTATATCCATTTACGTAACGTTTTAGGAATCTCTGGGCCAGCTAGCTGCAACATAACGCCCCCTGATTACGGATTTGTGGCCAATGGAGTCACCAGTATTGCTGCCAATGAAGTTGTCGAGTACTTCTGTAATCCAGGATTCACAGTGGTAGGGACTAATAGAGTTCTCTGTCTACCTACCGGAAGTTTGGCTTTGCCACCCCCACAGTGTTCGTGTAAGTTTAAATTTTTACGTTCCGCTGTGCTGGTTTCGTACTGGTAGAGACAAAGCGTCCTGCAGCCAGCTGATAGCGTTCATAACTTATCACAAAGCAATTTGTTTATGGTTGGCCAAACAAGGTAATCTACCATTTTACCGGGTCGGAATATTAAAGCTGGCCACCCAACATGTTGTAAGAAACAACTTTTGGGAGTCCATCAATCACGCTCCTTTTTGTTGAGCTACCAGGCTGCAACTTGTATTCATAATTGGTTTGAAATAAATTGCCACTTTTTCTTACTCTGATATTGATTGAGCTTGCGATGTGAACTTGGTTATGCGTTTTACGCCGTACTTCTACCCCTCGCCCCATTCTTCTTTGCCTCAAGAAAAGAGTTACACATCAACAACAGCTAAACACAAAAAGAAGTTAAAAACAATTTGTGTCTCATTGTTTACATGGCACATAGGTAGCTTTTCACAGCCAGTTTTAGCCATCGGCAGTGTGACGTCACGGAAATACTGCTAATTAAGCGCTCACAACTTTACGCTGCTGGCCACATGGCCAAGTGAACGAGCGGCCGGCTTCAACCTTAGCAGCTTGCATTGGTGACTACCGGCTCAAAGATCGCTAGGATATCTTGCAATCTCCTCAACTCTTTCTTCTTCAAGTGTTTGGTAGGTTGCATGAGTGCTCATCGTTTCATTTTCACAAAATCTACCTGCTAGTTCTTGCTTCATTTATGTAACCATAAATAAATAACTGTATGTACAAGCATGTTGGTGACCTGTTGACTATAAATTTTTTGCACAATCTGATTGTCTTATGTGGCTGTTGTTGTTGTTGTTGTGATTACCCCTTCTCTTCCTCGGGATGGAGATACGGCACAAAAGGCAATTCAGGTTCATGCCGTCAATCTAATCGAAATTAGGCTAGGGGAAAGAAGGCAGCCCATTTCGAACCAGTCATGAGTGACTGGTAGCCCGACCACCAACAAAGCGGACTGCCATTGGTAGGTACCCAAGAGTCGCCTTTACGACATGCTGGGTGAGCAACGTCTTATTTGGTTCGCATATGTTGACTGAGATTAAGGTTTGTTTAACGCTTGTTATATTTCTTTTAGTGTGCATGCCTGAAGCACCGGTCAACGGCTACTTGTATCCAAGAGAGAAACGAGCGTGGCACGCGAATGAGTTAATTATTTACCGCTGTAATCCTGGGTTTAAATTAAGAGAATTTGCCACCCGATTTTGCCGCAGCGATGGGGTTATAGAGGGTAGCACTCCTAAATGCATCGGTAAATAGTAGGTTTAATCGAATCGACTTGTGTATGCGGTGTTAACTGTAAAGCACGTGGTAAAGCAAAATTTTGCAGAGTTAAATCATGCAGTAGCAAAAACGTTTTTCCTGGTCAAAGACAAATCATACAGCAACGAAGCATATTTTTCTTGCATGGCTTCGCGCCACGCCTGCAATTTTCGCCTAATGGAAACCAGCCTTAAGGACAAATCATACTGTAACGTGATGTAATGTGCTACTGTGACGTCATCACCAAGACACAGTTTGCACTACGAATTCGCAGGGGCATACTTACCTCATACTCCCACCGCTGAAATTGACGATGACCTGGTGCAAGTTGTGCATTCCCTTATCACGAACTTACGCGTAACTACCACCAAACTTGAAGATATTCAGCAAGTTATCATCGCTGCTAAGACGTTGCAGAAAGTAAAACTGAATGCTCTGGCCAGGCAGTCAAAAAATGTTATATTTTCGGTACGTCCTAATAGGAATATACATGATAATTTATACGTGGCTAATGGTATTGTTTTTAGTGATCAACTCATTACAGTGCCACTGTCATTGAAATCTCAAATTCTCGGCTTGATTTACGAATCGCACTTCGGCATCGAAAAAAGTAAATCTCGTACACGCGAGTTGCTTTATTGGCCTAAAATGGGTGCTGGCATAGAGCGCACTGTCACTAATTGTAAATTGTGTATTAAATACCAAAATAATCTGCAACGTGAACCAGTAATATTTCAGACAAGCATTTTCTTAAAGATGGCATTGATGTATCTACATTAAAAGGCAAGGATCACCTTGTGATGGTTGATTAAATTATTATTCTAAATATCCTGAAAAACCACCTCTGCCTGATGAAATCGCCAGTGCCATTGTTGAACAGTGTAAAAGTGTGTTTGCACGTCATGACATTCCAGTTGAGATTGTTAATGACAATATGCCATTTCTGATTAATGAAACTCGTTCGTATTTGGTGCGTAGCCTAATGAACACGGAGTGCTGCGTAGAAATCGCCGCCACCTCTATAAGATTAATTTGAGACCTCCTGTATTTAATCAGTGCCATTCATCTCATTGCTATCAAGGTAATGGACCTGTGCAAAGCTCAAATGTTGTTAGTTATCAAACTGATTTGCCAGTACGTGGTAGCGATACTCAATTGTTTAACTTCACTTTTGAATCCCCGCACAGCAGTGTTGCCAGATTTTCTTCAAGTTTCCAGCCCAAATGGTAATTAAGCTAGCTTAAAAAATTTGCAAAGTTCCGCAAAGTTCAGAGAACCGTCTAGGCCCGGCATCAACACAATGGTTTAATATAGCAGGCATTTCTTGTTTGTCGAGTATAACGAAGAATAATAAGTAATCGAAAGAACGAATTGATGTGATTGTAATATCAACACAATGATTGGATTTCCATCAATATGCACAGCCAAGTTAGCCTGTGCCTCAGTTTGATTTTCAAAGAAAAAAGATGATCGCTGCTACAGTGGTTGTATTGCCCCCACAGTTTAGGTAACTTCGCCATTTGCTTGACCTTGAAAGAAAAGGTCATCACCTCCCGATCGGTGTCAATTTTACCTGTCGGTTCAATGTCAAGTAAGGAAATTTTCGGAATGTGTTGCAAAAGTAAACAATAAGAACCTCCATTTGAGACACTTTTAACTCTTTGTACTTTTTTATACTTTTACGCTTGTTGTCACTCCATAACTAGCCCAAAATAGGGCAACTGCATGTCAAAACCAGCCCAAAAAACTGCGACTGCTCAATTTTTCTCGCAACGCCTAATCCAAACTAGCCCAATTCCGCGGGAAAACCGTGGAACTGACAACACTGCCGCACAGATCAACATCGCGCTACGGAAGGCCAATCAGATTTTCTGCCAAGTATAAAGATTTTGTGGTGTCATAATTATACTGGAGATAAACTGTTTTTTATCTCTGCCTTAGAAGGGATGTGTAACATTATGTAATGTGCTACTGTGACGTCATAACCAAGACATAGTTTGCACTATGAATTCGTAAGCTCATTATTCTTGTTATGTCGAGCTGTAAATACTATAGACTTCGCTTTGTGTCGGAATATTACACACACACACACACAGCAGCGAAAACACAGTGAAGTATAGTCTGTAAAATAGCGCTACTTGTAAAACATTGCTTCGTTCAAAATATGTTCGTAAACTTTCGTGGTAATTTAGAAGAGGCAAAATTTCGTTCACAGCAAAACAAAACCCAAGCCAACCTATATTTATAGGTGATAATATAAACCGAACCTCGTGCTTCCGAATTACCACGAAAGTTTCCGAACATATTTTGCATGAAGCACTATTTTTCTGTAGCGCTATTTTACAGATCGCACTTCATCGTATTTTCGCTGCTGTATTTTTTGTCCTTAAAAAGAAAAAATGCTTCGCTGCTGTATGATTTGTCTTAGGAAACAAGAAAATAGTTTGTTGCTGTATGATTTGTTTCTGGAAAGGAAAAATTGTTATATTGCTGTATCATTTGTCCTTTAAAAAGAAAAATGTTAATGTTGCAATGGGATATGTTCTAAACTCTGCAAAAATTTACTTTACCATGTACTTTACAGCTGGCAACCCACATTTGTGTGATATTTGATTGGAGCCACAGCAAGAGCTGTTGCATAGTTGTGCCTTGAAGCCGTAATTATTGTGTTAGAAGTTACTGGCAGCCTACTCACAATTGTAACTAGTCGGCAGCATCACGTGATAGGCTGAATGTGAGATTTGTCGTCGAAAGAATGCGAATCAAGTGCGCATAGTGTACGTTGCTTGCAGCGTGTCCGAGCGGGACCGACGTTTGCATCAAAGGTCGCGATTCGGGTCCAAACTATTGCATGCATCGACTGCAACGAAAAAGACCACAGAATTAAGGCTGGTTTCGATTAGGCGTAGATTGCAGGCGTAGCGTGAAAAACATTTTGTTTTTCTATTTAGTTGTATGCGCGGAGCGAGCATAACACTAAATAGAGAAACAAAGAATTTTTCGCGCTACGCCTAATGGAAATTAGCCGTAACTCGAAGTCTCCCAAACTCTTCGTTCCTCTTGATTGCGATGAGATCAATACGTTCTCATTATTTTCATGGTTTCCTGAAAGCATATTTCGGTAATAAAAATAAAAACTTGTGTTCAAAACCGCTTTGGATACTAGTAGTTTAATGTTGTCATCGGTGGATTTTATAGCAATGATAATTGAGATGAATTAAAAGGCGATTATCAAAAGCACAACCTTGAGGGCATTGAACTCACAACCTCACGATTACAAACCAGCTTCCTCTCGTTGTAGTCCTCTATTTTTTGCGAAGAAGAGCAAGTCCAGGCTAGTAAAATAGAAAAGTCATCACGGAAATTTTTGAAAATAAATGTCCGAAAAACAAGTTTCACATGATGGCGGTAATCAGCTGAAGGCTGAGCGTTTGAATCTTTCAAACTACAATGGCTCTTGAAAAATCACTTTACAATGAACTTTGCTTAGCACATTCTGACCAGCAATAAACTTATTGGGAGCAATGCCAAACAATTTGAGTAAAATGTTAAAATCTGGAAACTCCGAAAAAAGGTCTAATTACTCGTCCTCCGCGCGGCATCATTGCAACTCGTCTGTGAAGCTTGAGGATAACATGTAACTCAATAATTAGGCCTGAGATACGCTTAAATTTATTGTTATCATCAAATATGGCATCTGATTATGCTACTTTTTTGTAGAAGGGGGCAGAGAAGTTGATCTGTGCGTGGTTAAACAACCGAACAATGGGTACTCAGTGCCGAAAGGAACAACAATGTACGAAAATGGAGTTATATTTGAGTTTGAATGTGACTTTGGTTTTCGGTTAAACGGAAGTTCAACAAACATTTGTCTAGATGGCTTATTAGCTCTGAAACCTCCAACCTGTGAACGTAGGTTTATTTCTGAGAGAATTAGTTTTTGCCAGCTGTTTTTATCAGTTGTTGATTCGGAATGATAGTAGTTGTGACTTGCCACGCTTTAACCAAGACATAACAGCCGTAGATGTGAAATTTGTGTTGTGCTAGCCTGATAGATAAAAGATGATAGGATACATTATGGCAATATTCTGATGTGAAACCCCTGATATTCAATCTCAACAGACGGCCTGAAAGATTTTTCTAAAACCATCACATCAACCAATTCTGTTTTTATTACTGTTGTGCTACACTTGAAATAGTTTAGTGTTTTTGCTGAAATATTTTTGGATAACTGTTTTGGTGTAGATTTGCATCAAGGTGTTGCGGGTATTATTGATATATGTCAAATAACTTTAATTTTAAAAAGTGCTCTTCAAAATAAGTTTATGACCTTCATAGGCCTACTCTTCAAAATAACGGTTCTCAAAGCTTTTATAGCCCATTGGTAGACTCCCTTCATTTATTTGAACTAAAGAAAACCCACTTCGTTGTGAACCTTTTTTTTATGTTGATGCCTTTTTTGAATATTAACTTGTGGTGGAGCACCTTGAAGTCTACTTATCACTTAAAAATTAAAGGTTGTTGCGGATGCGAAATTTGTGGAAATTTCTCACAACACCCAGCGGTGCGCTGACCCCAGTTTGAAAATTTATGTTTTTATAGAAAAATTGGATTTGTGATCATTCTAAGATATGTATCGTCAAGAAACAATTTAGGCATTTCATATTTAACTTTGTTAAATCCACATTTTTTTTCAGGTTTGCCAGTTTTGTGAAGATTTTGCCAATTTTGTAATACGACTGATGGGACTTTGCACTGTTGCTCGTTATGAAGCAATCAAATTGCTTAGATTGGTTTTATGTTTATTTTTGATAAAACGATCACATGAAAGTTTTTTTTTCATGCAACTCTAGTCACTACCAGAGTCGATATTTGTAGCCTTATTTTTTGATGTGGTAAATTAGACAAACTAAAGAAATGTTAGAAAAAAGGTTTGAAATTGTCAAGACAAAGCTTTATAAAAACAGGGTAGTATTTACTTTTAGAAAGTCGAAACCTTGCTTGCTTTCCTTACAATTACCCTACTATACTTGTTTAAACTACAGGCTATAACTGTTGGCCTAATTAGGTCTATACCGGAAAAAATTGTTGACAAATTCAGCTAACACCCTGGAGCGCATAACGACTGCAGGCTGGTAAGTTCAAATTACAAGTTAGCAGCGAAGTTTGTCCGTGCAAAGGCCATTTTAGGCAACTTTGTCCCATCGGGTTGCTTGCCGTAGCTTAAAAGGGTGCTATACTTACAGAAGAATGGCAACTCTTATATCGACGATGACTAGTTTTAAGTAGTAGCACGAGTGGGAATATGCTACTTTAAAACTACAACGTCAATATCTATCAAGAAATATTAAACTTGTAAGGGTTACCACAGCAACATCTGTTCGTGCTGTAATAAGAAACCGCCTAGTTCCCAACAGAGATAATCAAAGTAGCCTAAAAATCTACTCGAGTAAAAGTATTGTTACTTACCGTACTCAAAAAAATACTCAAGTAGAAGTAGGAAGTAATGATAAATATTTTACTTGAATAAAAGCAAACAGGATTAACGAATTTAACTACTTAAGTTGTAAAAGTAAAGTGTATTTTTATTTTTTGAGCAGTTTTGTCCAGTATCTCTCTAAACCAGTGTTGGAGTGTTCGTGCCACATAAGATGTGCAAAGGAATTTTAAAAGATGCAAACTTCTCTGCCTATTTATGGCTTAATTTACATTATCGCCTATATATGGTACTACCCCTTTTTTATAATAAAATCGTCTGGACGCTTGTGCAACCTATAAGTCAAAAATCAAGTTTTCAAAAATTGATTAGTTTTTGAGTGTACGTGTGTGGTGAAAGTTTTTTATGGTTAACCTTTGTGCTATATTCTTACAATCTGTCGCGTTCAATACAAATTTTTTGATTCTATTTCAACTTTAATTTTCTTCTTAAAATTGAGGCGACTTGTAGTATCGATCGAATAGTTAAGTCTGATGGCAACTTAATGGCTAGAAAAAGATTGGCTTCCACTAAGATACTTTAACCCACGCACTTCTCGATCAAGAACAGAACAAATATATTCACAAACCACTTTAAAACTTCGAATTCCTTCGGTTGTCAAATACAGAAACTAAAGCACTTTAACATATAAATATCAGAGACTAAGCGAAACTAAAACCACCAATATAATCGCTTGATTCCTGTTACAACAATCACCACAGAACAACGCCCTTTTACTACACTCTACTCGGCCACAATGCCACTCTCTGCCGTAAAAATTTCGTCGCCTTATATATACTGAGACGAGTTTCGAGAAAATGCCAGAACACCACGTAACACAGAAGAAAAAAAAAACCCTTTAATACCGTATATACTCATGTATACGTCGATCTCATGTATAAGTCGATCGGTATTTTAAGACAAAAAAATTGCATTATTATAAGTATTACTCATGTATAAGCCAACTCCGCTATTCTAGAATATTCTGGAACAATGGAAGCTGCCATGTTATGATTGAGCGTGCCGTCGTAAGCTCGTTTACTGGTAATATATACCGTATTTTTACTTATATTTGATATCGGTAATTCTGTGAAGTAACTTTAACTTTTATATGGTGAAACACCATTATTATGAGCGTTTGTTTAGGCTTCATACCGCAATGTGTATATTGCATGTATAATAACGGAGTTTTCTTTTCATATTCACATTCTATTCGACTCGGCAGCAACATGTCCATAAACATTACTCATGTATAAGTCGACCCCAAAAAAATTTTACCTTAAAATCGTCTTCCAGAAATTCGACCTATACATGAGTATATGCGGTAAATTACGTAATCGGCAATAAAAAAAAAGAAAATCTTCGAGAAGAATCAAGATTAACTAGAATACTCTGGAATTTGGTCGCGCAGTCAACCATTGTGACGTAAGAAGAGCCGTGTGAGTTACAAATCTAAATGCGAAAGAAAAAAAAGGTCTTTTTCGAAAACAGCCTAGATATAAAACCAAGTTTGGGCTCAGAAATTCAAATTTGCAATTAAAATAATCACGGCAGAATAAAACGACAAATTACACAAACTATATATAAAAACTATTCCTACAACATAAATTTACTTATTCGTGACACAGTTCTTTAGCCATATTTTTGGAGCCATATGCCAAATAATTCGCCGTAGGACATTGAGAAAACATCTACTTTTAGAATCACTCATTAGAATAGGCTTTTAATTTGTGCAAACTCCTTTTAAAGATAAAAAAATTTCTCGGCTAGCCCCCTTTCCTCCTAACGGACTTTTTTGCTGATTGCGTATCACATGGTATTTAGTAATTTAGCTCAAATCAGCTGTTGATTTATTAGCTTCTACCTTCAGAAGGCTAGTGATAGTGAGACTAAAGTAATTAGCATTTTTTTTCTCCAAGAGGTTTACTATATAATTCGAACAAAATTTAATTTGTTTGAAACCACCCAAAAAATAGTTTTGCAAACTTAACAGAGAATAGAAGTTTTGAAATTTTTGCTTCACGTCTTAAATGCGAATCACTTTGCTTTAGAAGTTCGGAGTGCAGGGTATGGCATCAATTTGAGTAAAACCTTATTACTATGTGATGTATAATTTTTTGATGAACCCACTTAATGCCTTCATCTTTGTCAATTAAGAGTACAGCATATAAAGTTTATTAGCCACATTTACGTGCGCTTAACGCAGGTAAAAAAATGGTCAAAATTGAAGTGGACAGTTTGCAGTTATACTTTGTGTGATTTTAAGTGTACGTTAACATATGCCCCTGTATAATAATCAGCAGCTCAAATTCTAATTTTCCTGCTTTATAAAAAACTACTAACAAAAAGTTTAAACTTTATATTTGTGAATCTTTTTTAATTAAAAAAATATTGAATAAAAGCCAAAACTCACTTCTTCCTGCACTGTATTAAAATTTTTTTCGTCACAGCAAAAGCTGAAACTTGCATTTTCCTCCTCTTTTTTTGAAAATAAATTGTTGCAATAAAACTGAAACTCTTTTGCTTCAACGTTCATCTCGTAATCTACAGTACATAACATCGACACAGTCCGACTAACATTTTATTATTTTATTGTTATACTCGGGATCAAACAATATAAGCGATAAACCAAGTAACTTTTAGAGATAAATTTTATTAAAGGTTTCTAAAAATTGGTGTTTTGTACGAAAAGCTGTTAGGCGTATAGCTATAAGAATATAGTTAAAGCGGGGGGTTTACCCCCAACCTCATGGTTGCGCCTTTGGTGGTATGCAACGACAGTAAAAATTTTACGGGTGGTATGCGTGTAGAAAAAATTTGAGTACCACTGTTCTGAAAAAAAACTTAGATTTTATGATATTTAAACTTAAGTGTGAATAACTAAAGCCAAATGATATTTTCAGCAAATAATTTGTGAGGGCATTGAGGCAAAGTTACTTTTATCTTGAATCTTTTATCTTGTCATGATTTTTAATCATGACCATTTTTAATTATTTAAGAGACCTCACAGAAATACAATAAGAATCAGTTATATTAAGCAAATTCGAAAGATATTTGCTAAGGTTAAGCTTACGCAAGAACTTTTTTTAGACAGCACTTATGAATTCAACCCAAACAAAGCTTGATAAATCTTTTGAGAGGGTAATTTCTCTTTTTGCTCCAGTAGCTACTCCCTTGAAACAAGCAGTTGCTGGTATGTAAACAAACTAATACATGCTTAAAAGATAAAACAAATTGCGAAAAATTAAACAAAATAGCTTTAAATAAAGCTTGAGATAACGGATTCATTGCCCTGTTTTAAAGTAATGAGTTACAATTACAGCGTTTTTGTCTGGCTCTCATTAAGAGTTACCAACAGAATAATAGGGTCTGCCCATCATGAATTCGAAAAATGCCTTAACAGATCTTTGCACTAGCGTTAAGATTTTTTCACTGGGCTGAAAATACGCAACTCCTTAACTTGGGTCCTGAAGCCATCTTTCCTTGTTCTTTAAATATATCTCATCTGTTTACAAATATAGCCTACCACTGAAAGAAATCCTTTATATCTGTGCTGATGCTTGTAAAACAGTGAATTTGTTGCGCCTTCTATTCCTTGGGCACTTTTCAGAGAGATTTCAACGGCATGTACTACTTCGGTTGATTCAATTTCAACTATGCAATGCACAAACAAATTGATGGTATTGCAATGGACTCTCCACGTGGCTCAGCTCTTGTCAATATATTTCTGGTACACTGCGACGAGGAATTATTTCGACGACCAAGAAAACTGTCCTGTATTTCCGCTACGTTGATGACGCCTTTACCATCTTCAACGAGGAATCCCACTGCAGCAGTTTTCTTGGGGCGATAATCTGTTTGCATCCTTGCTTGGCATTCAGTTTCGAAAATGCAGTTAATGGCAAATTACTTTTCTAGACGATCTGGTAGAGAAAGCTGACTCAAAATTTTTCACGTCCTTAAATCAAAAATCGATTTTTACCAGACAATATACACGTCTGGATTCTTTAAGTCCCAAAAACGAAACGCGAACCTTATTGGAACCCTAGTGCACCGGGATCTGTCTATCTCCTCCAAACCCAGAGCCACAAGAGCTCAACAACATCAAAACTATTCTTCGAAAAAATGGCTGCTCACCTACAGTTATTTTGATAAGTATGCCCAAGGCCACCGTCAAACGTAGTGACCACCAGAAAGAATGTCTTCCAAAAACTCCAGTTTACCTAAAATGTCTATAAATCGGTGGCAGTTCTCTTAAGTTTAGAAGCTAATCAAAATCACAGTAAATAATTGCTAGAGTAACTGAACTTTGGATGATAATTTTTCACCAAACGTCTTCTACATGTAATCTTCAAAGATGCCGTGCCTTCCTTTCTTCTAAGCCAAGTGGTATATGAATGTCAATGCCGCTGTGACTGCCGGTACGTTGGTCGCACATTTCAAAGACAACAGCATAGAATTAACCAAATGTGGGCCTACTTAAATCAATTACACTTGACATGAAAAAAGAAAGGTAAATATTTATACGGAAAAGACAAATCTTTTTTCCCAGACTGCGACGCAGCAATCGGACCACAGTATGACACACAAGCTATATTCACTGTTGAATTGGACAATACTTTATTGAAAACCAGGATTATGCCGCCGCCTTCAATGTCAGTTGTTTATTTGTGTTGGCAACGACTAGATCGTTTTTCCGTCTAGCCATCCTCGAAGCCACCGAAATTATGCCAGAATTTGTCTATGCCAGTGGTTTTTAGCTAAGGTCCCGCCAGTAAAGTTAATGGGTTCCGCCAGAAGTAACACAAATTTTCATTTCATTTTATTAATTAAATTACATGCTGTTTTTTGCATAAGACAATTAAATTATTGCTCAGGGGTTCCTCGAGCCACTGAAATGTTTCCTTGGGGTTCCGCTCCAGCAAAAAGGTTGAAAACCACTGATCTATGCGCTACAATCGGTTCTCAAGCAACTTCAATTTTAAACGTTGACAAAACACAAATTTTTGATATCTTGCTTACTTCAAATAACGGCGCTTTCTCTTTTGGCTTCATTCTGGCGATAGCTTCTAAAAAAAAGCCCAACAAAAACGTACAAGTTTTTAGTCACTGCATTAAAAACGTGCAATGAATCCGTACTCTAAAGGTTTATGCAAAACTTTCTTGAATTTTGGTGCCACTAAAAACAATTGTTCAAAAATTAAACACCGAAGACTATTTGAATATACTTATATCCCTAAAAACTTTTTAAAATCATTAGGAATGAAATAACAACCCTCTGATGGTAATTCGGCGCATGTTGCGTGGTTACCATTACAAAAATTGATCTACCAGTTATTTTTCAAAGTTCGAAACAAGAGAGGCCTACTTCAATAAAGGGCTTGACCAAATGCACATAATAAAAACTGGAATTTAAAGCTGTTTTTTATGCTAGCTTAGCCAACTGTATTTCAATTCAACAAATATTTAGCATCAACTTAAGTAAAAGTTATAACTGCTCAAGCAGCGTTACTTCATACGAAATCTACTCAAGTAAAAGTAGAAGTAGCAAAATTGAAACTGCAGTATCCCGGTAAGTAAATGGTAATTAAAAAATCTACTCAAGAAGTTTACTGAAGTCGAACTACTTCGTTACTGACCGCCTGTGGTTGCCAACGGAGAGCATTACTGTTTTGAAGCCAGGTACGAGTCAGCTATGAGACCGAAGTCGATAAACCTAAATTTTGCGGATAGTCCCACATGTGTCAAGTTCAAGTTCGATATGTTGGGCAAATTTCTTATCATTTAAAATAATGCCATGCACCAGGTCAACAGAGTTTTTATGTGATTTAACTTGGCGTCCGTTAATTGAAACAATTAGCCTCTTTTACGTTTTTGCAACAGAATTAGATTGCAGCAACATTTGCTTTTTAAATGTCAGATTTTGTTCAACCACACCTTACGTCAGAGGTTGCCAACTTATATGAATTTCTGACGCGCTAATCTAATCTCTAAAATAAAATGACGCGCTCCATAAGTTGACCTCAAAAAAAAGCTCTGAAAAGGTCATTTAGTCAGAAATAGGCGCAAGAAAGCCCTTTAGATAAGATAACCAACAAAAAACAGCGGTCATCAAGTCAATGATGAAAACAAAAAGCTCTCAACGCTGGTTGATTACTCAAAAAAGTCATCAAGGATGTAAACTTGCGACCCCCTTACTTTTTCCAAACGACGCGCCAGTGCGTCGCGACGCCCCAGTTAAGAACCTCTGGCTTATGTTGTTAATTACAGACAATCTTTCAGCACCCAAACTATACTGTAGCCTAGATGACAGGGCAGACTTCTGTACCGTTTGCCATATGTTGGATTAGATAATGATGGATATAAGAACAAGTCCTTTGAATTTTTTTGTCAATAATGCTTGCACATCGGTTACGTTGATCTGTCAGATGTCACTTTTCCTTAAACATACTGTATTTTGGGCAATTGGCTTGGCTGCTAGACCAATAGACCAAGGATAATCAAAAACTTACGTTATTTTTAACAGAGGAATAAATGATTTTTGGATGATACTTACCTTAAGGCCGATTTTTTGGCCAATTGGCACACCTTACTGAGTTTAGACTAGTCAAGTGAAAGGCCTGATCTCAACCACATTGCTTTTGATTAAATTAATTTGTTTCCGAGTAACAAACTAGCAATAATTCATTCCAATTTTTAATTAATTTCTTGTCAGTTTTCAAAATAACCACTAAAGTTGGTGTTTACCTTACACCTTTCCAGCACAAATTACAGCTTTTGGTCAGCCACTTTTTTCGCGCCAATGATGTGACGTCATATGAAACCTTCCTATATGTATAATGTACTCTTCTTAGTTTTGTTTGTGAATGGTATCAGTGCTTTTACAGCCTATGTCTAGAGTTTTCGTTTGCATGATGAGCTCCACAAAGACGAAACTAGCTGGTCGCAAATTATTTGCTTACTGCGTAGGCCTACTGCATTATTGTTTTTGAGTGTTACTTGATGAATACTGATTTCCGCCTTTGATAGCAGCCGCCTTTTATAGCCAAATCCTTTGATTGGATTTATAATAAAATATGATTTTGGTATTGATTTTATTAATTGGTTTATGACGTCATATTTGGTTTTACATTTCGTATTTCTATTTGTTAAATATCTGACTTCGCCTACATGTCAAGAGCAGTTGACATAAAAATAACAGAAAACGAAGTATAACTAAATATGACGTCATAAACCAATTAATAAAAGTGAAAGGAACCGAATAGACTAACCTAATGTGGCAAAATTTTGCAGGTGTTGACTTCAAGATAAAACAGCATTGAGGACCGAGCAAATGAGTAACAAAATGCTAAATATCATCGAATTGTCGGTGTAATTTGGCTGATATTTAAGTTTTCGTTGTTTTTATTTTTATTTATATCTATCCGCTGTTTTAATAGTACAATCATCACTTGTTTCTTGCAAAGGCCAGAAAGATTTTGATGTACCCCACGTATAGTGGAGATAATTAATCTAAATTAGAGCATGCCACCTATTTAGGGTGTTTCATTTATTTCGTTTTTCGCGCTTTTTACAGAAATTAAAAATAGCTATTTGAGAGAGCCGCAATAAATTTTCCGTAATAAAAAGTAAAGTTGAATCTTCTTCTTCTTCTTCTTTCGGCTTCTCCCTATTCGGGGTTGCCACAGCGCAAAAGTATTTTCCATTTGGCCCAATCGACCTCGTCTCACTATTTAGCTCCAACTCTTTCCATGTCTTCTCTCGCCAAATCCATTTACCTTTTTCTTGGCCTTCCTCTTTTCCTTCTACCTGGCACCGCCATCTCTATCATCCTTTTTCCCACGTAGCCTTCTTCTCTCCTTTTCACGTGTCCATACCAGCGTAGCCTTGCATTCCGAAGTTTGTCCCCTAGCTTTGCAATTTTCGCAGTCCCTCTCACGTATTCGTTTCTTATCTTGTACTTTTTTGTCACTGCCAGTCCCCATCTCACCATTTTCAACTCTGCAACTTCCATTTTTCCTACCTGTCTTTCCGTCACTGCCACCGCTTTCATTCCATAAAGCATGGCTGGTCTAACAGCACTCTTGTACATTTTACCCTTAACTTTTGCTGAAAACTTCCTGTCGCACAGAACTCCAGACACCTTCTTCCAACTCATCCAGCCTGCTTGGATCCTTCTCCTCACCTCTTCTTCACATCTTCCATCACTGCTAACTGTCGAACCCACGTATTTGAAGTTTTTCGCTCTCTTTTCTCCTTGCACCTTCAACTCTTCTCCATCATCCACACCCCCAGCCTTCAAATACTCGGTCTGGCTACGGCTCACTTTCAGGCCTCTTCTTCAAAAATTCAAAATTAAAGTTAAAGTTCAAAATCAAAGTTGAATGACAATTCAAAATTGAAGTTGAATGATTGCCTGTATTCAATGATGTAAAGGATGTAGACACGGTCAATGGCGTCTTCAGATGTAATTTCTTAGTCTTGAGTCTGTCAAAACTTTTGACTAAATCCTTATTCACTGAAACCACTTTCGTAGGCCTTTTGTATATCGGCTGGTTTTTATTCGGTCAGATCACAATGAAACAGTAAATGATCTCAACCGCGCAGCTTATGCTTCCGCGAGCCGGTCACCGCCAAGTGCCATCTGATGTTTTGATTAATTTTGCTGCATGTCGCCCTGGGCAGCTTCATTTATGTTCAAAGGAAATTTTTAGTGCCGAATTAACAGTAGTTTGATTCAATTCCGGAATTAAATTTTTGTCATTTTTCTAACTCCGAAATCCGAGTTGCCGAGCAAATACGATACATTTATGCACCACTGTCATTCTGGCAGAAAAAAAGATTCGCTTTTACTCTCAGGCAAACTTGCGATAAAATTGAGCGCAAGCAAGAACAAGAAAAAAGCTCTCGTTTGCATCCATTTAATCTATTGCAGAAACTATAAAAAAGCTGTTACAAAAAAAGTACACAATTGCTAACATATTGCAAAGTTTCATGGTGGGACGGTCATAAACCGCTAATCAGAATAACTACAAACTCGCCTAATGTTGGCCTTTCGTGTATGGCTCGCTAAACAAAATGGTGACCAAATATAAAAATTACTAGCCGGCCTTGCCGGCGTCCTCTGACAGGAGCCCTCCATCAGTAACATCCGGGTTTAATATTTCGGTTCAACCGGCTGCGAAGGCTTCACTCATCCGGCCCTTGTGTGAGCAGTAGCAAAAAAGTTAATGAACTTTATGCACTTTCACAATTCTTATACACAAAATTGTGATCATCATATTCTCTCAATGATGACTGGTAATGCTTGCAAAGAATCTTGCCACAAATATTGTTAATACTTGTGAGAGAGCAAGGATTGTGTATAATCAAAACTGATTGTAGCGGCAAAATGGTGGTTGTTTTCACAATTAAAAAACTATTTAATGGTAAGTCTATTTTGCCAGTTGGTGCTGGCCTTTTCCTATTTATATTTGTGGTATTAAGTTCCTAATTTGGCTGCGCTATTGGTCTTGTTTCCGGCATAGCGACAAAAGCGGCTATTGTTCTCTCTATACTCAGTTTTACAAATTGTTATGGTTATGATTTTATGTTGATTTTTTCTAAAACTTGCGATTTTATTACAATGCTGTAGAGTATAGACATAGATACCATAACAGGCAGCGTATCAGCGTAAGAAAAAAATCCTTGCTTTATAGAACATGCAACGCGTCACCCGAAAAGACCCCATCAGTAATGTCGGGATTGAGAGTGTCGGTTCAGGCGGCCAAGCCGGCTTTACATATCAGACTTTTGTATGAAGCGTTACCAAAAACTTATGTGTTTTCTGCACATAAGATTTCCACGACTTTTTGTACTCCTTTTTATGAATGAATATCTTATTTCAAAATTCTGGCTATGCCTTAGGTTTATGTGCTCTGTTCAATGCTGACACGAACCTAAGGGAGCCTTGCGTTTCCGGTACCGTAAAATGGGGTGAATAGCGACACTTTTGACGGTTTTTAATCTATAAAATTTTTTTCTGAATAAATTTTACAATCCGCGTTGGTTGATTTTGTGGCCACATTACTAGACTCTCTACAGAAAAATTTAGTTTGTCTCTAATACTTATCCATCTCCTCACAGGTTATAAAAACTGCTGTCCCTATTCACCCCTCATTTGGGGGTGAATAGGGACAAAATGCAGATGTGATATATAATCCCTATTCAGTCTTACTATGGGGTGAATAGAGCCATTGATAGAAGCGTATATAATGTGCTTCTTGTTTGAGTGACACTATGAGTGAAGCTAACGCTTCATCAAGAACGAATGAGTGAAATAAAACAAACAAAGGAGGCCAGCGATGCACTCCGCTAACTGCAGTCAGTGACACTGTTTCGACCTATCAGGTCTCTTTAGTGTAGTTGGTAACCGACAAGAAGTTAGAGGCTTTTAATAAAGCACAGCATAGATCGTCACATCGTCACATTTCATAAGCAAGGAAGTTAGAGACAAAAACTTTCCAAGATCCTGATCACAAAGCATTTGGTCTAGTGAGCCATTGTTGAAAGACACTGAGAATATAAATGCCAACAAACTCTTGTGTTATAGGCGATATTACATTTTTGTTAGATGCTGAAAGGGAACAACTCAATTTTGGCTACAGCACAATACACAAGCAATCGCAAAAAAAAAGAGTTCATTTTCAACCAAATTTTCCAACACTAAATTTTTTTAATGTCCCATCTTTCTTTTAGTTCTTCCACTTCCATGATTCAACGCTTTAGTTGATTCGGAGGTTTAATTTTCTTTTTGATGTCTTCATTGCTATAAAAAATCTCGTCTTCTACTCTTGGCCATTTCCAATCTATGCCACTCCTCCTCATTGATTTAATGCTACAACCTCCTTTTTCTGCAACTATCCCTGTAACAACCCCTGGAAAAGTTCTCCTTCATACTCAAAAATAACATAGCCACCGACATTCATCTTTTCTCCATTGTCTCCATTACTACTATTGACAGTGCAATCTTGTGCTTTTCTTTTTTGTAGTTGTCTTGTTTGTTCTTGGCAAGCATGTGACGTGTTGCTTTCTTCTTCGCTCTTCTCATTATCACTAAAACTTGCTTTCTCTTCCCTTTCGGATACTTCTCGCTCTTCAACAACTAACTCTTCAGCTTCACTGTATTCATTTTCAAGACTGCTCATGTGTTCTTCCACAAAATCGGCACCAGTGATACTGTTTCTAAGAGGAACATCAATTTTTCTTTTCGTCTTCCTCTTTGTCCCTTCCTGATCTCCATTGCCATAACACATTTCTTGCAATATTTCCAAAAACAAAGCGTCAGATGCGGAAACTCCTTCATTTGACACACTTTCTCCATTTGTGTTTTCAAGGTTGGTGTGGTATGGAATGTGATCTATCACTTTACTTTTGTTCAGCGGCACCAAACCACTTTTTTCAAAGCCAGCTATTAGATTGGCAACGGAATTAGGTTTTATTTGGTTGGTGAGCTGCATCAAAAGTTGCGGAAAAGTATCTTTTGGAATGCTCGCTTATTTGCGGCCCGGACCTTTTTTCCACCTTCCTAAAATATTACGCCTGCGCTTTTTTAGGGTCGAAAAAAAGCAACGTCAAGTGGCTGCAGCAAAGGAGTGGAGTGGGACGGTAAAAAACAAAAAGCAATTTTATTTTCCTCGCATTTTTGTATAATTTCTGCAGAAAGATGCGAACTCAAATTGTCCCCGATTAACACCTTTTTGCCTCGGAGTGTTTTAAAGTAAAGAAGAGCGACACTCATAAACCAATCCTCAAAACATCGCAACTCAAACCACCCAAATTTGCTGCGATTGTATCTCGGGCCTTGTGGGCCTCCAAGAGTCCACGTATCGTACATGTTTGTGGCTTATACACAACATACGGTGGTAGTAATAATCCATCAGTGCAACCAGCATACATTATTGAAGTTGCTGATTTAGTGGAGTTCATTACACGCTCCGGGTATTTTAGGCCTCGTTTTGAAATGACCTTTTTTCTTCCTGGGTCAACGCAAAGATTGGTTTCATCATAATTCATGATGTTACCAGGTGGAACATCTTGTTACATACGCAAATAGTCCTTTTTTCTCGATCTACGCAATGCAAGCGGGATTATGACGTAATGTTGTCGTAACAAAGACTCACAGCTTTCCTCAGCGCGAATTGCCCCGAGGTGAAAACGTTAGATGCTGGTTATCTGGAATTCTCTGTTTAAAAGTGTACAGTTATTATGTTAGTTTGTTGAGTTGTCCAAATAATAATCTGATAATAATGCTAGGGTGTATGAAATTTGAGATTCAGATGCAAGTTTAATGTCGTGCTGAATTGTGCAACTGTTATCAAATTTACGATTAATTATGATGAATTCGAGAGCCTAGTTAACCTAAAATTGATTCGTTCCAAAGGGATAAGAAGCTGTGCTAGGGTCTTTAACCGTGGAAATTACTCTGGTTACCCTGGGTATACTGGTTATACTATAAGCATTTTTAGTATTATTATTGTGTGTTGGGTTGTAAATAGTGAATGAATTTGCTGGATTATTTGATTTGTAAATATAACTGTTCTATTTGTAAAAGAAACTCTGCTCAGCATACAATAGTGCCAGGTAATCGCTACTTGTAGAAATTGCAGCCTGGCCCATGTTCAAATAGATTCTACACATCTTTCAAAGTATCCCTGAGGTTATCAAAAAAGTCATTAACGACTTCCGGGGAAATCGCAGCTCTTGATCTTTTAATATTTTGGCACATTCTATGAGCCAGAAGATGCTTGTTTCGTTTTAGAAAGGAATCAACCCAATCCCTTCCTCGCATATTATTTTTAAAGCATTTGTGCTAAATGCCTCTCCTGTCTAAGTGAGCTTTAACGATGCAGCGCAAATCAAATTTGTCCATAGGATAGCCCCATAGCGCACAAAGCACAAGACGCCCAACAAAGTGTTTTTCAAGTTGCTCTCCCAAGGCAAGCTGCCCTCCATGTCACTTGATATCTTTCTTCTTATAATGTCTTACCAACACACTTCGTGGAATTTTAAATTTTTTTTTTGCCTTTCTATAGGGAAGTCCTTTTTCTTAGCTTCTATAGCCTTTACCATAACTTCCTTATCGTATTTTCAGTACCGCTTGGCTCCCGGTTTTGGTATATAATTTCTTTGCATAGCGTCCCGATTCACCCCAAAAAACTTTCAAAGACAGCTCTAAAAAATAAAATAAATATTTTTCAGAAAGTAGATTTCAAATATGTTTTTGTGCGGCTTTAAGACATGTGCAATAAACAACTTGAAAAAGTGCAAGGGTCAAGAGAGCAAGCTTTAATGTAATTACATTTACAGAAACAAAGTTTTGACCACCAAAAAATTTACCAAAAAAACTTACCAAATTTTATCCTCTGCAGCTGGAGTTATGAAAATCTATTCAAAATGACAAATACCAATGATTACTTATTACAACTAGATGCACCTGCAAGTCAATTATCAGTTTGAAAAAAAAATTATAACATAGTTTGGAAATAGAGGACACATTTCTGATATTAAGCTATTCTAAAGCAAAAAGGCAAAAATGTCTTTCGTGTGGTGCGATTTGACACAGTAATGCTGTTTTCTGTTGATTTCCCTTCAAACTTTCTCAAGTCCTCGCTGGCTACGCATTATGTAGCATGTTCTTTTCTCCCTGCGTGACGTGCCCTGGGAGGTTTAAAGTGTCCTTGCTTTTCCTCAAATGTTTGATTTGACCCCGGTAGCTCTATAAAGCTATTGTAAAGCAAAATACCAAAAATATCTTCCATGTGGTGCGATTTCACATAGTGACGTTGTTAATTTTGATTTCGCTTCAAACTTTCTTAAGTCCCTGCTGGCTACGCATTATTATTCATATTCGTTTTTCCTTGCTTAGGTATGCTCATAGAAGTTAAATAAGTTCTTACTTTTCCCAAATTTTCAGGTTTGGTTTCGGTAGCTCCATAATGCTATTATCAAGCAAAATAGAAAAAATCTTTCTCTTTCGATCCCGCGCCGGTATCATTAACGGCAAGCGATCTTTATGCGTTCGCTCCCGCGACGGTATATATACCGGCAATAACAGAAATGGCGGACATGCGAGCAATTGTTTGCGTTCATCTTGATCAAGCAAAAACGTCTATATATAAACCTTTCTAACATTCTGTTTGTGGTTTGTAATTGAATTTTTTGAATTTTGTTGTGTGCTTCGCTCACGCGACGGTAAATATGCCGGCAAAAAAATTTTTGATGGACGCTCTTTTTACGCGCACGCCAGTTTTACAAAATGGCGGACGGGACCGAAAGAGTTAAGTATGGTGCGATTTATCCACAGCAGCCAGTACTATTACCCGTGCCGATTTAAAACGTATTAATTAATGCAGCCGCACCAGCTTCACCGTACAAACATTTGTTAGAGCCACAACGAAATGTTTTAGTAAATACAAACCATAGTTTCTGTACATGTAATGGTGATCATGTTGGTTTGTTAATGAAGACTGGAAGTTTTCAGAAAGAAAGAACAATGACACAAACTACCATTTGTAATTTTTAAAAGTGTAAGGGGAGGGGGGGAAGTGAAGCATAGTCAAAATTGATGGCGTCGCCCAAATGGTGGCCGTTTTGACTCATAAAAGGGTGTTTGGTGGTAGGCATGTTCGACGATTTGGTGGGCTCTCTTTTGTATTGATATTAGTGACATTAAGATTTTGCCAGCGCTGTTTGCTTTACTTTGGCCATAGCATAAAAAGGGGCCCTGCCTTTCCTTTACGTCATACAACCTAATGCAATAGGCGTCTATTACGCTCTTTTCAAACAAAAACATTTCCTCTTATAACAGTGTTACAGATTGATTCTATTATTGCTTCGTTTTGATTTTTTCTTAAATTTGGGATTTGATTACATTTAACTTTGCCCCTAACCCAGTTCTCCCTACTTCTAAATGAAGATTAGTGTTTTGTACCGATAGGCCTATCCTTGCAATTACAAATATCAATAATGGGCTTTACCATTTATGCTTGCTATCAAAATGATAGTGGATATTTTTGCTGCCTGCTGTTGTTTTTAGTAAATACATGTAGTAACTTCTCAATATAGCTCTTCTGGTGTAATCGAAAGTTTAAATGATCTTTATTTAGATTTAAAATCTACACAAAATTCACAAAAACTCAACGTTTCGAAAAACTAAAATCAGTTTTTCTTCGTCAGGAGTGACTAAAGTTTAAACACAGACAACGGTTACATAGTAATCAACAGGACGATAAGGAGAAAAAATAAAAATTATGGCAATAAACAAGTGCAGCAGCGACAGCTGGCGGTCAAAAATTTATAAAATTGTATAATCCGGGATAAAAGCTGTTAATTTTATCGTTAAAAGAAAAATCAGTTTTGTGTATGTAAAATGATTCTAAAAAACGTCTTTTCTTATAGTCACTTTCAGTAGCTAAAATTTCAGAGCTTTCCCAATCAATCCGGTGTCCATTTAAGCAAACGTGTTTCACTAGAGCAGATTTCTTTTTTAATTCCTCATTTGTTAGTTTGGCAATTATATCAGGTTTGACGTCCCTTTGATGTTCTTTGCGTCGTGTTTTAAATGATCGACCAGTCTCACCAATATATACACCTGTACAATCTAAACATGGAATTTTATATACAACACCGCGTTGATCAAATTTGTTGATTTTATCTTTTAAACTTGGCAGCATGTTTCCCACGGTGCGTAATGGTTTTGTTGCCACTTTGATTTGATGGTTTTTCAAAAAATACATGTACATTTTTCAAAAAATACATGTAATAAAAATACATACAAAAAAAATACATGTAGTGGTGGCAAGCATTGCGATGGCATTTAACATTATGACCTCGCAATGCGTTTTAAGCCATTAAAAATATGTATCGCTACTTACCACTTTTTCGTTATTGTGGGCGAATTAACATGAACTAACGTCTCTGACTGCGTGCATGTTCCTTGGTCCTGGCATAAAGTTCGCCATGCAAAGAGCAAATTAACCCGAAATGAAGCACTCACAGTTAGGTTACAGCAGTAGCGGCAGCCCATTAATAAAATCGAGGTTAAGAACATCAAATCAACTGGCTGCTACGACAGCCTTGCGCAATTCCAGAGGAAATTGCTTCAACATTTAGATCATATATAGCTCGACACTTACATTTTGTTGCAAACGATAAGAAAGGACCATCTTTACCCCATTGTCTTGTTCTTGGGTGATCATCAAGTGTTTTGCTTGGAGTAGACTGCATGTTAAAACTTGTAGACTTCATTTTTAGATAAGCCTTTTGAAATATTTGATTGATAATGCCAAAGATCCATGCTATCGAGAGAGAATAGACAAAATGTACCAAAGGACTTAGTTTTTCTAGAAATTGCAGTTTTGTGAACTGCAGCCACTAAAATTTTACGTGTTTTTAACCGGTAGACTACATTTCATAAATATTTGGAGACTTCAGTTTTTGATAGATCTATTTGAAAACGTCCACAGGTAATGCAAAAGAACCACGCTTGTGAGGAAAAGTAGTCAAAATGTATCAAAGAACTAACTTTGTCTAACAATTGCAAGTTTTAATACGAATTATAGGAGCTGGTGTTAGCCTGTTTAAGATATTACTTTTAATTAATTGATGTTAAGGCATATAGGCTAACTGCAATCAGTTGAATAAAACATACCACTTCCACGACCGGTTTCGTTCCTATTAGAACTCGTCAGGTGGACTCAGGTATTGAACCGACGATCACATAAATTGCTTCATGCGGTTTATGCCACTCCGCCATCATTTATACAGCATCAGTTGAAAGGACCGATGGCGGAGTGGCATAAACCGCATGAAGCAATTCATGTGATCGTCGGTTCAATACCTGAGTCCATCTGACGAGTTCTAATGGGAACGAAACCGGTCGTGGAAGTGGTATGTTTTATTCAACTGATTGCAGTTAGCCTATATGCCTTAATATCAATTAATTAAAAGTAATTGCAAGTTTGTTAGCTGTAGGAGGATAATCGTTCAACTGAAAATGGAACATCATGTATGGCAACCAAGTTTTGATCAGCAATTATAAACTAATCCTTAGCCTCAAGTAATTGGAGTCACATATTGCTGGAAACAAAGGGGCTTACCTTTCAAAAGACAGTAATTGTTAGTACTTTATGATGACGTTTTTGTATTAAAGTCGCCTGTTTTTACTGAACTCACCACTTTTGGGAGGGATAGAAAGTTACAACACAGATCTTTAAGTTCAGTTTTTTCAGTATAAAAACTAATATTAATTGTACATATTAATATTATACCCTAACGAAATTGCCTTGAAATAACCTTTAATTTGTTGAATAAAGTTTGAATATCAGTTAAAAAATAAGATCACAAATCAGTTTTTTAGTAAACTAAGTTTGTAAAAAGGTTGCACGTTTTGATGACATTTTCATATTATGATCAGTGGTAGCGAAGATTTGTGTTAATCGTACGGGACATCTTATGACACCATAAAGCCAGTTTTAAGCGTGCAAGCAAAATAAAGAAGAAAAATGCTTAGAGGGCTTAAAGTGCTTAAATAAATGATTGCTCTAAGCATAATCAAAAAAACATTAATTGTTGTAAAGTTGTTTTTATCAAAAGCAGCTAGTCAATATCTCCTGAAAGAACGATTACTCGCGTTTCTGCGATGAGTACTTTTTGAGAAAGAACAAAAAGCAGACTGTTCAATGAATCGTTGATTGTGACGTCATTTTAGACACCCAAACAAATGAAAGTTTTTGAAATGTGGTAAGTCGGAAGCTGGTTTTCGCTTGAGCAAAAAGTGGTCGTTTTTTATTGAGTAGCCTAATCCAAATTCTAAATAATTATTTTTGATTATGACAGCACCAATACCTTATGACACTCATCACGGGGTGGTGATTAATCGTGCCAAGTTTGATGCTTGTACCTATAGCAGTTTCAGAGGAGGTAAAATAGACACACAGACGGACAGACAGAAATGCGCTTTATAGTATAGATGCGCCTAAGTCTAAGCCGAATTGAACTGTGCAATATGTTAGCAAATTGATATCGTTGTCGGGTGCCAAAATTACATCGAAATTTTTTAATGGGATAGATGTTCAATTCGAATTAGACTGAGCGCATGTTTTCCATAGTTGGTCGCTAGTCAGTTTAGCAACCTATACACGCACGGTGATTATCAAGGGAAATTGTAGTTATTCTAATGAGCAGTTTATGGGGGCCCGCCATGAAACTTTGCAATACGTTAGCAAATTGATATCGTTGTGGAGTGTTAAAATTGTATCGAAATCCCTAAATGGGAAAGATATTCTATTCGGCTTCGACTGAGCGTATGTTTTTCACAGTCGTTCGCTCCTTTGTTCAGCGAGCCATACATGCCCGGCCATCATCACGCGAGTTTGTAGTTATTCTTATGAGCGGTTTGTGGTGGTCGTTCATTTTTTGAAACAACTTTTTCTTATAGTAATGCAAGAGGCTAGCGATGCACTTAGCAGACTGCAAACAGTGACAGTGGCACTGAAGAAACCCGATAGGTTGAAACAGTGTCACTGTAAGCTTTTTCTTGGTTACCACGATAGATTTGATTCGTGCAAACGAGAGAGCTTTTTTCTTCTGCTTGCTTGCGCTCAAATTTTATGGCGAGTTTGACTATGAGTAATAGCGGATCTTTTTTTCTGCCAGAATGACAGAGGTCTGCTATGCAACTACTTTTGTAGTCATTCTTCTAATCATGGACGAAACGCATCCAGGGATGGTCTCGTCAAATTGGGTTGGGTACATTGTTTGCAATACACACTAAATTGTTTTCAAGATAATGTTTGTGGTATATGTCGGTGTGAACCTTTTTAACCATCAACTAACCTTGCATAACTTTATCTAATTAATCATGTATTTGTATTCTGAAGTTGTGTCTACCAGTCTACTGTGTAGGTGTGGATAGGTATAGCGAAATTGCTAGAAAATTATTGAACTGACGGAATTATAAGGACTGTTTAGCCTTGAGTTAGAACAGAAAACCTAGTTACTGAGCGTATTCTTTGGCTGGTTGTGTATAGCCTTGAGTTAGAACAGAAAACCAAGTTACTGAGCGTATTCTTTGGCTGGTTGTGTAAGCTTGGATAGAGTGGATACTGCTAGGACTAAGTTACAAGGTTGATTCAAATTTTGTAATGTAAATTTCCAAATCTGACAATTAACCAGTAAAAACTCCCAACGCAAAAATTTAATTTCAATTATTTTAATTTTTGAATTAAATTATCATTTTCGAGCCAAAAAATTGTTAACCAACAAATACTAAAAACTTAAAGCTTTTTCTAGTGTTAACTTAGATTATAAATACTTTTTCCTGTTTTTTGTTGTGCTTTTCTGTTATGCATTAATCCTAAGGTAGTGGCTATTTTGCCATCAACAGCTTTTTACCCGTGGAGGCTATTTTGCCATTGACAGCTTTTTACCCTTGAAGGATATTTTGCCATCAGCATTCACCAGTTGACATGTGTTTTAATAGTCATGTTTGCTACAGGTGCAATTCTGGCAGTAATTAGGCGATGCTGTGGCATAGGGAATAGTGCAGCTCTTTAAAATGCAATGGTTGTGGGTTTAAATCTGTGCTGGCAGGGTACTCAGACAAAGGCAGTCTACACTGGAGGAAACACAATATGTGAATGTGCATTGGGACAGAGTGTACAGTGTGGGGGAGTGTACACTGGGTGTGCAATTTTTTTTTAATTCATCATTGAAACTGCCCAATCAGAAACAACCAAAAGTTACATGTTTATTATGTCATTAAAGTTGACCAATCACAAATATCAGACTCAAAGGTAAAATGCTGTAGACTGCAAAATAGTCACTGCTATATGTTTAAAATAAGCCAGTGGCCATTTTGCCATTAACAACTTTTTATCCTGGAGGCTATTTTGCTGCCAGACATTTGTGATTGGTTAGTTTTAATGATGTATGAAACGTGACTTTTGATCATTTTTGATGGCCAGTTTCAATAATGAATTCAAAAGAATTTGCACACTTAGTGTACACTCCCCTACACTGTACACTGCCCTGCGCATTCATATAATGCCCCCCTTTGAGTGTAGACTACCTTTCTCTAAGTGCCCTTCCAGCAAAAATTCAAATGTTTAGCCATTGCATTTTAAGGCAGTTACACCACAGCATCACTGCCAGAATTGTGCTTGTAGCAAATATGGCTATTTGAGCACACATAGCCTTCAAGGGTGAAATGACGTTGATGGCAAAATAGCCACTTCCCAAACATAAATGCATGGCACTTGCTTGGACATAGAGTGTCACAGTGCCAATCAATTACCAGTAGGCTGGGCATATAGCTTCCACAATAGCAGTTACTTGTTTAGTTGTGGTCAATTCATGAGGGTATTTTTTTGCGTTTATGTTGGCTCATCTTCACCTTTTCATTGTTGTATCTAATCGTTATCATCATAGTTCACTTGCACTGAATTTCTGCATCAAGGAAGTAACTTTAACTAGAAAATCTTATAGAGAACTTTGTTGCTCTCTGGCTTATGTCAGATATGTTCACATGCTCTTTTTCATTGTATCGTGATGTTCATGTTAAAATGATGGACAATCAATTAGTTCTCAAGAGATAGCTTACTGTCTACTACAGGACAATTGTAGGTCATATCAGCATCTAAAATGTTAAGTGTCAGACTTCTGAAATTATTTTTTTAGCTACTTTAAATTGTAGTCACCTTGTGTCATAGATTATTGTAGTAAGTGGTCAGGTGCTTAAGTTAAAATGAAAAGAATTCTAACTGCAATATGTCAAATCATTGGTACAACTTTGTTTATAAATTTAGGGCAATTTTGTGTGCTATGATTACAAAATATGAAGGTTATAACTAAACAGCTAGGTCGACTAGTTTACTTTCACACTTAAATTTTCAATTGTAAAGTCCCATGATTAGCCATATGGTGTTGGTTAAATCAGTTTGTGAAATCTGAGGTGAAACTTCTGGTTAGAAACTCAAATGGGCAGCACTAAAATACAGAATTACAGAATTATGTAAACAGGAAAAATGCATCTACATAATTAATGGAAGTTGCAGATATTCGGAAATTTAAGGGAATGCTAGGTTAAACTCAACTCAATTATCTAATTTTACACAATTGGGTGGTTATATTTTTTTATCAACTTTCGTGAATTTTTGAAGAGAATGCTAGGTTAAACTCAACTCAATTATCTAATTTTACACTATTGGGTGGTTATATTTTTTTATCAACTTTCGTGAATTTTTGTTCTTGGTAGTTTTTCACTTTTCTGTAAATCAGTAATTTTTTTTGGGGATGATTTTTCTTTAATTTATGTTTAATATAAATTTTCATTTTTCCATGATTGAGTTGTTCCATATCTCACAACAATTCCTTTATTTTCGTAAATCTAGAATTCTATATTTTAGTGTTATCTTAGATTCTACAAAAACCCAATTCAAAACACCATATAAAAAAATTTTATTTTAATTATACTGAATTAATAAATCATTGCTTCATTCATTTATTCCTATGACAATCTCATCAGAAGTTGCAGTTCATCTGATATCATTTGAGCATAGGGTTGTCAACATCTGTTAGGTTGCAAGGAGGTCTTGTTGATTTGCAGTCATTGACAATGTGGTATGCAGTTTAGGGTTCTCCACATTGGCATAGATTGATATCACCAAATCCCCATTTCACCGTTTAGTCACCAAAGTTTCCTATTCCAGTTTGCAATCTATTTAGTTGGACCCAGGCTTTTTAAGGGAGGCCATATCCTAGGGGTTTGTATGACCAGTCTTGGATGTGTGGTTGCAGTTTATGTGGTATTGGTTCTTGCTGGGGGTCATAGCCTTGTAGTGATTCCAGAAATGGGCAAAGAGGTTTGCAAGATTTAAGCTCTTTGGGAGGAGTACAAAATGCTGTGTAGAAGATGATCAGTGTTATCTGCTTTATAGTAAAAGTGTTTACAGAATTTTTTCCAGGAACAGTTTGGTGAGTGTGTTCTCGAGAGTGGTGGTAAGAAGTTCAAAGGAGTGGGGCAGATGCAGCCTGAGACAATCTGCATTACTTGATTTAGAGGTACCTCTAGTGTTTTTGTGTTGGTACCTTGGCACCAGACATGGGCACAATACTCAGCTGGTGCTAGGGATGGGCAATTCAGAATAATAAACTATTCTAGAATAGTTTACCCAAATCCAGAATCTGAATCCGAATCCTTTTTTTCGCAATTAACATAATCAACATGAAAGCATTTATTACAAGTTTAGAACAAGGGCATAATCAGAGAACAAGTTTATTGCAGTGCAATACATTTAAGCTTTCTACAAGTTTGTCTGTGTGAGCGAGTTAGTTTTTGAATCATTGCGTGCAGTTGATACTTTTAGAAAAAGAAAATCTATGACCAAGCAACGTAATAAAGCTTGTAAGCAGGATACAACCTGAATCCTATTATTTGGTTTAAATTGGCATTTTGGATTCAAATAGTTTGGAATTCAAATCCTTTGGATTTGGTATTCTGAATAGCCCATCTCTAGCTGGTGCAAATGCAAGTGCTGTAGTGGAGGTTCATAGATTGTCAAATGAGGTACCCCAGTTACTTCCCATCAGTTTCCTCACCAGTGCCACCCAGGAAGACAATTTTTGTTTCAGTTTGTGCAAGCGGTTTTTGTATGTTAGACTCCAATCCAGGGTGATTCCAAGATATGTGGGAAATTGCTCACAGCTCAGGATTGTGTTGAGGTCCGAGGTTACTTTTATGGATTTCAAAGCCAGATGGTTCTTACGGTAGAACAGTGATGACACCGTTTTTGATTGGTAAAGCTTTAAGTGACAGTCATGTAGGTACTGGCATATGGTCTTCATGTCAGTAGATAGGTTTTCTTTGACTTTGGCAATACTTGATGCAGAATAGGTGATTGCTACATCATTTGCATACATGAAGCAGTTGCCAGATGTTTTCACAAAATTAGCTGTGTAGATGTTACATAGAGTAGGGGCCAGAATGGATCCTTGGGCTATGCCATCTTTCAGTCTTTTTTGTTTTTTGTCCATCACTTGGATGGACCAACTTTTTTGTCCATCACTTGTGAACAGGGTGAAGGACCTAGTGTACAGTAATTCCATTGTGAAATTGATTAGGTGGTTGGAGGGAAGCATTTGTTGCAGTTTCACATGCAAGCCCTGATGCCAGACTGTATCATAGGCAGCGATGAGGTCAATGAACACTGATCCCATTAAAATCTCTTTTTTATCAAATGCATCTTTGATTGTTTCAGTAAGTTCTGCCTCTTGGTCGACAGTGCTGTGACCCTTTCGAAATCCTGCCTGTTCTTTGGGTAATAGCTTGTCTACTATGGGGTCAATTTGTGTTAAGAGTATTTGTTCAAGCAGTTTGTATGTTGTGCACAGTAAGGAAATTGGGCAGTAGCTTTGAGGGGAAGTTTCAGGTTTGCCTGGTTTGAGAAGACTAATAACATTAGCACGACGCCACTGCTTTGGGATCCGTATATGGTGATAACATATATTTAGAAATTCATTTAGCCAATGTACCAGTTTAGTTCTGCAATTCTTAACAAATTCAGTATGGATGCCGTCTGGACCTGGTCCTTTGCCTAACTTCAGTGAATTAATTGCAGATGACACCTCAGGAGTTGTGATGTCGTTTTCCAAGTGCTTGTGATCTGAGTGGGTGTATCTGTTTTTTAGTTTGTCTGATTCTTTTAGGATTGCTTTCGTAAATTTTCTGTTTGCGTTGGGGTATCTTCCATCGTCTTGCAGTTGCTTTGCTAGTTGGTTTGGTGGTACAGAGCATTTCTTGGTCATTGTTTTCCTTCCTGTAATTTTGTTTAAGGTTCTCCAAGCCTTTCATGATGAGTGTGTGAAATCTATGCTTGTAATAGTGTCTATCCATCGTTTGTGACGTTTGCTGTCAAAATAATCAAACAGCAGCAGTTGCATTCTTCTGTTGTTTGCTGGTCCCTTCAGATTGTAGGTATGCTTTGTACCATTTCTCTCCCTCAGTTTCCCAATTGGGTATGTATGACTTTCTGTAACCACGTGGAATGGAGTGCTTGGCAGCAGCCTGTAGTTGTGTTGTGAACTCAGAGTAGGTCGGTCAGGTTCAGGTTGTCCTTGGTTGGAGTTGATAAGTTGTCTGCACATTAACTGGTTTACTGCCTGAACTTGTCCCAATCCGCCTTGGAAAAATTCCATTGGGGTATGTGTCGACTTTTGACAAATGGTCAAATAGGAGGGGTAAATATGAGAGAGGGATGATGCTGAGATCTTGGAAAGGGGTTTAGTACCTCTCTCATGGGAATTGCACCATCTGTATTTGAGCAAAGGGTTAGATCAGGGTTTGTTCCTCTTTTCCACCTCCCAGAGAAAAAAGTTGGTGATTGTTTGGGGTGGCATAGATTATGCAAGTTGTTGAGTGAGTACCAGTTAGCTAGGTGTATACCGTTCTTATCTGAGTTTGAGTAACCCCAGATTTCATGTCGGCAGTTGAAATCACCAGAGATAACGCACGTGGGTTTTGTGTTTGGGAGTTGTAAGGTGTCTAATTGAGCAGCTGGGGGATGGTAGATGTTGATAATTTGAGTATTATTGATTTCAATGCTAGTCTATTGTGTTGGGCTATTTTCTGCTGAGCATCCAGTATTTGTAAACGAAATTGAATTCCAAAAAAAGATGACAATTCCATGGTGTGCATCAGGTATGTGGTTAGCTCAAATGAAAACACTGAGTTTTAAGTTCTGAGGGATATTTTGGTGAGTTTCTTGAACAAGTACAACCATTACATTTTTGTCAGTAGCAATTTTTTGGAGGACTTTTTTTTAGAGGATGCCCAGCCTTCAATATTGATTCAGAGTATATTAAAAGGGAGTTTGTTTGAGATCGGTTCATGGCCAGAATCAAATGATTCTTGTCCTGAAAAGACCAGTTTTGCTTGACTTGATGCTGGGCATCATTGTCTTTCACAGCTTTCCAACGCAGTTACTTGTTGATTCATAAGTGTAATGAGATGAGATTGTCAAGTTGCTTCAAATTTTTCCAGTTTATTAACTGCTCAGGGTGGACGATGAGAATGTAAAGCAGCTCCCATCTCAAATCATTGCTTTGTACTACTTTATTTTTAGCAAAATTTAAGATATTTGGATAATATTTGCAAAAATTAAAGATTTGCATGGCTTCATTGTACACAAACTCCAGTATTTTGCTTTCCTTTATAATTTGCTTTGTTATGTGTGTTTGAAAATTTTATTTGGTATGTTTATTTTTTATTTTTTGCAATTTTTTTTGAGGTGGCAGTGGCTTGATGAGTGACTGGTCTGTTCACTGTCTCTTTATCAAGTGAGTTGTATCTATATTTTGCAGTGTTTTGTTTTGTCACTTGATAAATAACTGTTTTTTGATTTTTGACCTAGAATAGTGCTTGGTGATAATTGTGACCAAATACCATTAGTTCTAATGTTTTGAAGTTAGAACTTTATGATGAAGTGATGCAGCTTTTGATCTAGTCCAGTCTCTACTATGCTATGCATAAGAATAATCCATTCTCTGAGAAGCTATTGCAGCTTTAGTTCAGTTATAGCATGGTGCAGTGCAGTGTAAGCTGTAGCTAATATTTTGCAGAAGTGGTGCCTACTCTGTGGCTGGTAAAAAAATGTATGCAAGCAGCACACACAAATAGTTTTGAAAAAGGCTTGCGCAAATGAAAGTATTGTCAGATAAAATTTTTGGTACTTACGTATTAACGGGAGGACCTTTAAAAACACGACTCAAAAATTGAAGTAAATTATTTATTGAAACGGTTAAAACAATAAAATACACCCTTCCAGTGTACACTGCCCCGTACATTTACATACCGGGCCTGCCCCTTCAGTGTACACTGCCTTTCTTTTAAATAAAATAACATTAAAAATCAAAGGTCCTCCCGATAATACGTAAGGACCAAATTTTTTGTAGAGAGTTAAATTTTTGATGATAAAATTTTTCATTATTTTCAGAGTTCCCACTGGATTTTGGTGAGATGTTGTAAAGCAAATTTTAGAGATATTTGCTAAGGTTAAGCTCATATGATGACCATTTTTAGATGAATATCCATCAAAATTAGGATTTTATCAGTCTTTTGGAGAACAATTGTTTTTTGTCTCCCTTATCCTGGCCACTTTCTTGACCAGATTAGTATCTAATGTTTGAATAAAACAGTGAATGAAAACGAACTTTAAAACATTAAACACTGTAGAATACTTTAATTTACTGGAGGCCATTTCACTGCATCTTGTATATTATCATTAAACAGTACCACCAGTTGATTTTGAAAGCTTTAATCAAAAATAGGCTAAGCTTACGTCAATAGAATTGCAGGAAATATCAACTTGAGTTTAATGCTGCTTTTTTGTACTAATATACCGCATTTTAATCAAACTAACATCAGTTTTCAGTGTCTACTTTAAAAGTTATTACTACTGGAGTGGCATTACTTGCTACTTAATCTAGTTAAGTAAACATAAATTGAGTAGAATGGCAGCGGTAAATTAAATATGTCTAGCCCACAGGTTTCCAAACTAGAGTCTGTGACGACTGCACAGGGATCCGCAGCTTTGTCCCAGTCAGTCAATCAAAAGTGCTGGTTAGGCATTCAGTCAGACAGTAAAACTAGACCTACTATACGTACCAATTTCAAGGTCTGTCCTGGTTACCAAAAAGTCTTGGAAACTCCCTTCAGCAAAATTAAAACGATGAATTGGATCGCGAGTGTCACAATAGCAGCAGCAATACTGATTTGACCTTTTTTTTAGAGGACATCTTCACTATTGTAAGTGAGTTGGGTTACAAAAGTAATTTCACTTGTAATTAGAATTTGCAACAAGGGTCTGCAAAGCAGCAGATTCACAAAAAAGGGGTCTGCAAAGCAAAAAGTTTGGGAACCCCTGGTCTAGCCTATTGGATTGCAACCGTAGGATCATCAATGCAACCATGTCATCTGTTTTTGTGATTCAACCTAGCATCTTAGTGTCAAACTGCCATACGATATAAACACGAAGCTAGCCTAGGCAGAATGTATACTGGCAAAATGCTTGAATGGGCAAAACAACTGAAAAGACCATGCACACACAGTTACGCCTTAAAGAGAGTATCTGCGCAGGTAGTAATATCAAGCATTCATACTTATTTGCCAAGTAGAGAAATTGAAATTGAAAGTTTAGACAGCTAAATAACAAACTGTGACTGAATTACTGCAATCAGCTACAGAAATCAAGGTTTTGGCTTCAAGTTCAATCAGAAAAACTTCATTATTGTCTTAATAATATTGATGAATTGCTTTATTTATAATACTTTAGGCTATTATCCAGGTCAGCGTTCTCTAATTTAATTAACATTTACCTTGAGCTATATCTACCCTGCGAAATTTGTGTTCTAAACTTTCAATTTCATGTTTTCCATCTTACAATAATGTGTGTGTGATGTGTATATAAAGCATATTTGTGTAGGGGAGGGACATTTCAGGCTTTTATCGTACAGTGCATATCTAATCACAAATATTGTATCAAAAATACCTTGGATTATACAACTATTGTCATTTTGTAGATTTGTAAGTAATTGCTCTATTTATGATTAGATAAACATTGAAAGACCAAATGCCCTTCTCTCACACAATTTTAATGCTGGATAGCAATCAGATGTCTGTTGGAGCACCCTACTAGTCCTGGAAAGCTATCAGCCCATTGCAATGCTAGTTTTTGAACAATATTAATTAGAGTCTATTCAGAACAACGCTGTACATTTAGCATCAAAGCTAATTTTATACTATTTAAAGGTTAATATTCTGTACGTGGAAGTAGTCCTATTGTAAATTGTTTTAGTTTAGATTATAATCACAAATTCCAATACTTTTAACATGGGAGATTATGATGAACCGATAAGTGATACTGAAAAGGTAAATCTACAAACTGTGTAAAGTAGTAGGCAACTGGTTGTTTACAAACATAAAAAAGCTAGAAATAATTTATTAACTTTGCTTAGAGTTTGCAATTTACTAAACTTCTGTTTCTTTTTATGTTTGATGAGTTAAATAAGCCCTTATATTTTCTTTTTTATATACAGCTCAAACACCTGTTTGATAAAAGACATTTAGAGGGCTTTTATTTTGAGTTCTAAAATTTATTGACAAAAGATATTGAACATATTTGTTCTCTGAGCAAGGCCATGCTGAAAACGCTTAAATTCGATATAAAGTGTTCATGATCTCTTGTTTGTTGATTTTAGTGACTTCGTGGAATGAGAAGAGTACCTCTTTACCAAATTTTGCATATTTTTTTTTAGCGACACTGGTTATTCAGCTGACATAGTGTATCTGCTTTTGTCTACTACTTTAAAATGTTTGGTGATTAATTTCGCTCTATTGTAGTACTGGTACATACATATTTGCCATAATGTTTACACAGACATTTTGCACTTTATTATCTTTATATCATAATTTACAAAACATTGTTTTTAAATTAATGTTGTACTTTTTTGTCTTGGTTTTGTACTGCATAACGCAGCTTTGCATTCTGAGAACAATTTTGGTAATGCATTGCTTTTTTTCATCAAATTGCCGGTTTTGGTGGGTGCACACCCACTTGATAACAGCACATATGTTTTTATGACACAGCAGTTGTCCTTCTTTTGTTCCTATTTGATGCGTTTGGGATAAAGCATGATTAAATTTGTATATTGGAAGAAGTAATGTACTTTGTAGAGGTACTACGCTACATTTTATGTTGAGAACTCATAACTTTCTACTTAATCATAAACTTTGGGTGCACTAAATGTCCTTCACTTGGCCAAAAATACTGTGCATCTTAAGTTGTCAAAAACTCAAAGGAACATTGATGGGCAATTAATGTGAGTCGGGGCAAACTCTAATATTACTGTAGTCTGCTTTGCAATAGAATCGAGGGGTTGTTGTTTCTGCTAGCTTTATAGGTTTAGCTCTAGAGTTTCCGCTACTTTTTGCTGTTTTAGTGTTTTTTGGTTAGTTTTAAATCTACGATTCAGTAATAAAAACTTTGGTATTGTTAAGTAGTAACTATAATAAAGATATTCTTCATTGTGATCAGCAATTACATGATTTTTCACTAATCTTAAGTTTCACTTATTGTAAAAACATGAAAAGCAGCCTAAACTTGCATAGATTAATGATGATGCAGTTTTTGTATTTCATTTGCTTATGTTGTTATCTTTACAAGTAAACTAACCTCAAATAGTGAATCTACAATTTGCTCATTAAGTTTTTATTTTAGGCACGTATTGCTCATGATTTTATTACTCATGCACCACCTGGTGAAGTTGAAACTGTCATGAAAGGTAAACATAGCTTATTAGTTTGTTAGCTTTTTAAGCTGATGCTTTTTGTCTCGCAATCGATTTATGAAATGCTGATTAAATCTTTTGACTCTGTTTTTGCGACTGTTTTGTTTATTGAAAAGCGTTAGACATTTGACGACTGTAGCATTAAAGTTTTGGATATTGCAAATTAGGCTTCTGCAAATGTAGTTGAGCTATTTTTTTGCAGAATGAGCACTAATCTAGAGTAGACAATGGTACGTTACTATTTCTATTCAATACAAGCTAGACAACTTCATTTCTATGGCTAGAACACTGTCACATCTTCTGCTCATTAAATGCAATTGTGTGCAGTTACTTACTAGGGACTTCGATCTAATCTAGCTTATCCGGAGACTATCACATACAAAGTGTAGTCAGTATAAACCACAGGTACAATGGTATCAACAACATTTGTAATTATATTGACTCTGCACCAACTGGAGCACCACAACATAAGTTTAGTACAATTGTTATGTTATATGTACGAGCTAATTGTTATGTACAAAATATATTTTTTCTCACCTTAAAGCTTCAGAGAACTGATAATCAGCTCTTAAAAAACTTGCCAAGCTGTTTTTAAATTTTATCAACCAAGCACGCAAAAATTTCTCTTTTGTTTTATCAACAGATTTGCCTTTTATTTATGATGATATTGCAAAAGTCTAGCGGGCAATTTTATAGCTGTGGCTTGTAAGGAAATTTTGAAACTAAGCAACTTGTGCAAAGTAACAAAACAATAGACTTCATGATCCTGTATTCCATTTTTCAAATGTTGAAAAATGCAAGATTAAATTTCTTGATATCAACACAATTTTGAGTGATAATTGAGACCACAAAAAGCTGTATATCAGGAGACGTTTTGCTTTGTCAGTTGAAACTACCCAAATATTAATAGCAGTAAAAGCGATTGCACTGCAGTTGTTGCATCAAACTTTGTTTCTGTCAATTTCCCCACCTTTATTACAACTAAACAACTTGCTGAAGTGGAAAATCCAACTAATTTTTTCCAATCGACTTGAATAAAAATTTTTCAGACATTTTGCCGAACAGTTCAATGACGTGCGGAAAATAGCAGGTCTGAGCCAATATTTTTATGTAGTTTTAACAAAGGGTGTTTTGTTAGAAGCTTTTAAGAGCACACTTATCGGTGATGTTATCTCATCAATGAGATCACTGTTTGAGATTTTAAATATTGAAATGTTTACCAAGCAGGTGCTAATAAATGAGTCAATATGATGCCACCAATTAATGCATTACAAGCATGCAGGACAAAGCAGATTTCATATGGTTATATTACAGTTTGTACCACTCATGATTTATTTGTTTACATGTTGTTGTTGTTGTTGTTACTCGACCCTTCAGAGGGATGGGGGCATGGCAAAAGACCATGGAGCCCCCAAAGCCAGGCACTACCCAGGGCCTGGACCAGAGGTTGTGAAGAGACATAGAGTTGTCAAAGAACGAGCGACGCAAGGAGTCCATAGCTGGACAGTGCAGAATGAGATCAGAGATGTCCTGGGATGAGTGTTCGCAGGCAATGCAGGAAGGATTTTCAATTCTGCCAATCCTAGAAAGGTAAGATTTTAACAGAAGGCTGTGTCTGTTGCAGCATAGATGAGAGAGAACACACCAAGCGTGATGGGGAAGCACAAGTTTCTTGGTGGAAATCGAGGGAACCTGTGTGTCAAAGAATTTAGATGAGTCAGTGCGCCTCCAGTCTGAGAAAAGAGAAGAATGGATTCGAGAGGTAAGAGGAGAGAAACTACAAGGGATTGCAGAGGGCACAAGTAGTGCTCTCTGTCTGGCCAGCTCATCAGCCGCATCGTTCCCTGGGAGAAACGAATGTCAAGGGACCCATTGTAGCCTAATAGAACAGGAGGAGAGAGAAGACAGTTCCTGCCAGATCTTTCAGAGAGTTTGGGGTAAAAGGAAAGACGGAGGAGAGAAAAGGGTAGCAAGGACAGAACGAGAGTTAGATAGGAGGAGAAGAGAAGTGAAGTGGAAGATTTGTTGGTGCTTCTGAGACCAGCAAAGAGCGTGCAGAATGGCGCAGGTTTCTGCAGAAAAACTTGAACAAACTGGGCCTGCTGAAAAGGAGTGGCCTCAGTGCCACAGAGAGAGCAGTTGGCTAGTACGCTAGAGCCGCTCATGCCAAAAGGAAAAGAACAGAGCTGTCAGTCCAGAGTACCAGATCATGAGAGGGGAGTGAGTCAAGGTGAGCAAGAGCCACACCTTGGCAAGAGAGAGGGAGATCAGAGTGAGAGAATGGAGAGAAAAGGGTGGACTCCATGGTGAATGAAGGCATGTTCCAAGGAGGAAAGGGAGGGCAAGCAAGGAGAGCCTCCCTAGGGGAAGTAGAAGGAAGCTTGAGTGGGTGAGTGCATGCAAAAGCTCTCCAGGACGATCTGCAGAGTCTTGGCTTCACTCCAATTCCGGCCAAACCTGAAATGGGAAAGGAGGTTGGGAGAGGAACAGCCTGCTCATAAGAAGAAAAAGTGAAATGAGTCAGGGTGACTCGTAGGGGAGAAAGAGAAGCCTCAGAGAGAAGAAGAGGAATAGGGGAGGACAAGAGGCAGCAGGTGATGGTGCAGCTAGCTGTGCAATGGAGGCATTCCAATTTGGTGATATTGGTAACGCTTAAAGTAAGGAAACCATCTGGGAGAGACATATGTGAGAAGGAGCCAAAGAAAAGCTTTATATTGTACAGAAGAAAAAGGGACTCCTTAGAGGGGCCCCATGAGGAAGCAGAGATACAGCATAAGGCCTTGAGATGTTGGAAAAACTTGGCCTTCAGCAAAGATACTTGTTTAGAAAAGGAAAGAGTGTGGTCAAAGGGGACCCCAAGAAAAGTTGGAGTGGGATTGAAACGGAGGTGGGAGTTGAGTAAAAGGAGGTTGGGCTAGAGGTTAGCTTGGTGGGGATCCGCTGAGAAGAAGGAGGTCTCACATTTACTTTCATTGAGAGGAAGACACCAGTACTCAGACTAGTGCTCCAATCGAAACAGAGCTCCTTGTGTGGCTTCCACCACGATGGGGACCAAGGGGAAAGAGAACTACATTAAATGGCCAGATTGTCAGTGTAAAGAGAGCAGGTGATGGAAGAAGGTAGACAAACAGGAAGATCTTTGATAAAAAGAGAAAATAGTACAGGGCCAAGAATGGATCCTTGCGGAACACCTCAACAGATTTGAAAGGAACCACTTTTGTGATTTTGATAAACCACGCAAGCGCACCTCTCGGAAAGGAAAGAATGAGTTCAGTAAGCAAAGCAAGGAGGGAGGCTAACTGAAATGAGTTTATGGAAAATGGCGGGATGCCAGACAGAGTCAACAACTTTGGAGAAATAAAGAGTAGAAAGAATCGTTCGAAAGCCTGGCTTGTGTTTGTTAAACCCATCTGAGATGGACTGAGAAAGATAAAAAAATTGATCTAGAGTAGACTGTCCATGGCAGAAACTGGCCTGGCAGGGAGAGAGAATGGAATTAGATTCCAGAAAGAAGAGTAGACGGGATAGAATGATGCATTCAAAAAGCTTTGATACACAAGAGGTGAGAGAGATAAGTCTTAAGAAAGCTGGAGAGTTGAGAGGCTTTCCCATCCTATGAATAGGAATAATACAAGATGTCTTCCAGATGGAAGAAAAGGAATGCAAAGTCCAGGAAAGGTTGAAGATGTGAAGAAGAAAATCCATGCCAGAGCGAGAAAGATGCTTTAGCATGGGATAGGCAACTTTGTCTGGGCCAATGGCATTGGAGGAGGAAAGATTTTAGGCAGCCGCAAGAAATTCATCAGGAGAAAAGGGAGAGCAGAAGAATGAGTGAGACTCCTCAGGGCACATGGCTTGGAGAAGCTTGGAAAGGTAGCCTATGGCTCTGCTACACAGGGCCTTTGGCTGAGAAACAGTAAAGTGGGATCTCAGGTAAGCGGCATAGACTGAAGCCAGTTACCTGGGAGAGAAACAGTTAGGGAAGTTAGGAGAGGAGAAAGAAGAGGAAGAAGAGAGTATACAGATTTAGGGTTAGATTTAGGTGAAAGAGAAGAGCAAGTCGTCTGCCATGCTTCAGCCTTGGCCTTGGCAATGACAGACGAAGCACGTCAGGAAGTGGAGATGTAATCCTGGTGATCTTCATCACTTCTGTGAGTGGCAGCAAAAGCCTTGCGTTTTTCACTAACTACATCTTCCACTTCAGCAGACCACCAGGCTTTAGGAGGGTGTTTGATGCAATCAAAAGAAATGGAAGATTTGGCCACATTCAGTGCCAGACAGGTAAAAAGAGCAGCAGCAGAGGAAAGAGAAAGAGACAAGTATTACTCTGCGGAAGGACAGTGAGAATCAAAGTAGAAGGCAAAGTTATCCCAGCAAGCTTTCCGAAAATTGAAGGAAGGGGGAAGCTCGTTGGGGCAAAAGACCAGAGAGAGAAGGACAGATAGAAGAATCGGTAGGTGATCAGAACCTAGGTCCTGAAGCACCTCCCAGGAGCAAGAGAGGGCAAGAAAGGAGTGAGCAAAGGAAAGGCCAGGGGAGAAGCGACTGCCAGAGGAGCAATGGAGAATGGTAGGTATGTCAGGGTCATTGAAGGGGAGGAGGTCAGAAGAAATGACCCAGTCAAATACTTCCTCCTCACAAGGGTTGGAAGTACCTCTTGAGTCCCAGAGGGGGTGATGGCAATTGAAGTCTCCCAGAAAGAAGAGATTTCTGGAGGAGAGAAGAATGGAGAGAGAAAAGGAGTCAGTTCTGCCATCTATTGGAGAAGAGCAAATAGGGGGATCATAGACAATAAGAAATGAGTGCTAGGAGGAGTTGCTTAGAGAGATGTTGACCCTACATAATCAGAGTAGGGATCAAGCAAAGAAAGAGAGGAGATAGAAAGTTCAGAGAAGGATAAGCCCTGCCTGACAAAAATGATGACACTGCCGTTAGCGCGTGTGGCATTATGAGAGAAAATGCCAGACTGGGAGTGGATGCGATCAGAACACAGAGCTCAGAGAATCCAGGGATCTGAAAAGAGGAAGATGAGTTAAGATTGGATTCCTGAATACAGATAAGGTCAACCAGAAGGGACAAAAAAAAGTGAAGCAGTTCAGTGCTCCTGGCTTGAAGATCGCCAACATTCCATTGAAGAACCCTTAGGGATTCAGGGGGTGGAGCAGAAGCAGGGAGTGTAGAAGGACAGCCAGGAGCAAGGGACCGAGGTGAGAGGGCTAAAGGAGAAGATGCAAAATGGGAAGATGGAGGATAAGAGGTTTGAAGACAAGGATGGGGTAAAAGTGCAGCATTAGCAGAAGGGGGACCAGGTTGTGCAGTGGAGGTATACAAACCAGAGGAGTCTGAGGAGGAAGTCACAGTGTTACAAGTAGGGACAGCAGGGGGAAAGCTCCAGGAGTGAGAGCTGTAAGAGTTCTGAATTTGGTGAGGAAGAGAAGTGAGCACCTTAGATGGACCCATTTGGAGCAGGTGCAGCATTGCACTGACTTGCCCCACCAGGTCACATTTCCAGTGCACACTGAGCAGGAATAGATGGGACCAGGGTTGGGATGAATGTTACCCTCGTCAAGAGAAGCAGAATAAGGAGAAGAAGACGGGCAAGAAAAGGGCAGGAGAAGGGAGAAAACAGGTGACCGATTTTAAAGAAGCTGTGTGCAGCCCTTTTGTGGTCATTCAGGGGGCAGCGTGGCAAAAAAATGAAGGAGAGTGCCCAGGGTAACTGGGATCCTCGGAAAGCCAACAGCCATTTTAATCCAACTCAAACAGGGTCGGGGGCCACACCACTACGTTGATGCGGCTGTTTATTGGTGCAGATTTATTTACATTGTTATATACAGCAGCAGGCATGCTTTTTTAATTTTTGTTGCTCTGAAGTGAAAGACAGTTGAATTTTTATTCTGGCAAATGTAATAACGTTTTTTAGAAAATTATCTCTACTTTAGGGAACGTGCACTTTATCACCAATCACTTTAAACAGCACCAAGTTATCAAAAACAAGGTGGTTCAGTGTCACTTTGTTAAGTAAATCATGAGTGGTACTTTTATCCAGACTGTATACTTTCTGACTAAATTATTCTAATGGCTCTGCAACTGAGATCAGCAAGCTTTGATTTTGACCGCCAAAGCCTTTCTTTCACTTGTAATTGAGTTACTCGAAACAAAGCAGTGCAGTGACAGACAAAGGCATGCTTGATAACAAAAAACAATGATCTATTTACGCAACTATCCAACGTTTTAGTTTTGTATCTGGTGCAGCACTCTTTGTGTCGCATGCGTAGTGGCTCACAATGTAAGTGTGGCATGCATAGCCTCAAGTGATCCACAAGTATCTGTTTACTGCTTGATAGCATAGAGCAGGGATTGGCAATCTCTGACATGCGCCTCAATTGTGACACCCTTGGTGACTATGGCATGCCAAAAACTGATCAGTTGTATTCTTTTATTGTCTGCTGTCCGTAATAATTTAAATTGTGCACAACAAACAGTGGCAGGGTTCCAATCTTTTGAATGTGTATGACATATCACTCTACTCATTTTTGTTTGCTTGCTACTTACGCCCTATTTTATTATGGTTTATGCCCCCCTCCCCCCGTTTGTCTGACGTAGTATTAACTTTTTAAAGTATTTACCATTTAGCATTGTGTAACTATTTTGCGCCCTCTGCACCTGTTCCAACGGATCTGCAATTCGGAAACATTCATTTGCTTGACAAATAAAAGAAAAATTTTTTTGAAGGCAGCAGAGCATTTTGAAAAAGTAAAAACCTTTTCTGAAGCCAACTTTTTGAAAGCTGGATTTTCACCCATTTTGTTTCCAGACAACAACAAAGATCATTTTTTCACATTTTATATTACTATCATGCTGTTTTAGGGGACTATTGCTCTTTATCCCCGCCCCTTAAATACGCCATTGAGCATGGCGTATGTAACTACTCTACTTCCGCAATTCTCTAATATGTATTTGCTGTTACTATTTAAATCAGATATATCATGTGCTATTTAAATCAGATAGTAGAAAGAGGTTTTTTGAACTCGAAGTTGTTAACTATTTGAAAACTGGCACACTACTTTTTAAAGCTTTTTGACCTCTGGGATAAAATATAAAAGTTAATGTAATGCTACATCATTAAATCATTTTTTATATGGCTTTAGATGTTAGAACCTTATTAAACAATGACAACTCTTTTGTGGATGGCATGCTAAGGTGTGTATTTGTGTTTTTCTTAAGAAATTGTTAAATATAAAGTTAGTAGACTTTAAAAGATCGTATGGCCTATTTCAGATACTTGGAGTAACCACAAAGGCCTAATAATTGTTTTTAATGAGTCATTACTTTTGTTAGTTATATCAATTATGTCTTTTCTTCAATTTAAGTAATATCTGAATCTGATAGTATAGAACCAGCATAATTATGAACTCTCTGGCGTGTGCAATTGACATCACTTTTAATAGCTAAAACTAATGAACACTTTTTAACATTTGATTTTCCTTATGTTGCGAAAAGACTTTGCAGTTCTACATAAAACAACTTATGTGTAAAGCCATTTCAAAGTTGCCAGTATTGCTGGTACAGTATATTTCTATCACAATCATTCCCAGCAAGCAAGCGATGTAGCTGTAAAGTTTCGAGTAAAACTCGTGAGAAATCTAACTTACAATCCCCCAAATTGGCAAATTAGCGCCAAGCAAAACCTATCTTTTATTTGGCAGTGCTCTTTCTAAGTTCCGCCTTGATCAATTTACCCCTGTGACAGTGGACAATGAAAATGGCGTAATATCAAATCACGGGAAACTAAACGACGGAAGATTTATTGAACCAAGATCAAAAAAATCTTTTAGGTAACTGCTATTAAATACCTAAGGTAGTCAGTGGCAGTATTATTCTATAGTTTATGTATGCACAATGTACTGTGGTCAACCATAGTATTAGATCCAGGAAGTCAGTGTTTCTTTTCACAGTAATAGTTAATAGTTGCTCAGACATTGTTACTACCTAGGTCTATTGGGTGCTCTCTCGATTTCCTTAACGGTTGTGCTGTGTAATATCTGTAGTTTCCAGAGTGGGAAGCATTTTAGATATATAGTTGATGTATCTGGACAATCAAAAGTGCTGACTTTCCTTAATATTTAATTAATTTTCAAAAAAACAAAGTCACAATTTCATTAGTGGAAATAAACACAGCATGTATGCCGATTTTCTTTAAGCTGTATTTCTCTTTCAACTCGTAAAGTTGTGGAGTATCTCGACAGGATAACTAAATCTTTTTTTGATACTCTATTGCTTTTACATATGATAAATCTTTGTGTGTGCGTCTGTAGTAGTTGGGTAAAACAGGCAAAAACTTGGTACCCTTTTTGTGGTAGAGATAATTGTGTTATTGCTAGTACTAATATGGTCACCTTATCTAAAGGTACAGTTCACCTGATAGGTTTTTATGTATACTTCACTAAGCTACAACAGGGTAACTGCTCTTCGCAGTGTGTTAAGATTACTGATTTGCCATCAGCACAGTCAGTTTTGTTGGTTATATGAGTATTAGTCTTAAATTGATCACGATCAGCTTATTTCTAACGCTCACTTGGATTTGAAAATGGAATGTTCCATTTTACGCCAGATTATCATTCCATGGAAAAGCAAGGATAAACAGAACTGAGCAGTGATTATGTATTGCAGGTATAATTTTTCATCCAAAGCAGTAAGTGAAATTCAGTCTGAGAGTGTTGATGATGGCGCTGAGAGTTGGAGAAAAGAGCTTGATTCCGCACTTGGAGACTACGTGAAAGATTATTATCCTAACGGAGTTTATACTGTAAGTAAATGGGTTAAGCCAGTATACTAATGTCTTTATTGCAACAGCAAGAAGGGTGTGCAAACTGTTTTGCAGGTGGTTTAATTTAGCTCAATCGGGTGACGCCATGAGCCAGGTACAAACGCTTTTCAAATGTTCTGTTTCGGAGATTACCCTTAAAAAGGCAAAGTTTTTAAACTATAAACCTATTTTATTTCGAGTGATCAATCTGTAAACGCAGCTGCACAATTTTACTTCACAGGTTGCAGTTTGCACACCCCTGATTTAGGAGGTAACTTCTAGTCGGTAGAATTGACCCTTAAATCATTCGTGCATACAAGCTCACTACGCTCTGGCCCGAGCCGAATTTAACGAAGGCAAGCAGTATATGAAAAGTACATTTTGGTTTTTGGTGTACTTTAATAATTCGGTAAATTTTCTGTGGGGGGGCTGCTATTATTACTTTAGGTTAGGCAAATGAAATACAAACCAAACCTAGGACATGACATGCACTGAAATAAAGATTTCATTAATCTCTTCACAAATGTTTTCTTGTGTGAATTTCAGAAAATTAAGGAAGAAAGTGCCTCTCTTTACCTTCATTTAGTTACGGCCCAGGCTCATGTTGTGTTTGTCAGTTAGACTAGGCACCATGACAGCTGCAGTAGATTGCTCGGTTCTGCTACTTGTCTTGTATATTAAGATGGAGTTTTCTGCGAGCTGCCTTTCACGTCAAGCAATGGTGCTGGATTTTTTTTCGCAATCCTTTTCGTGCTAAGCGCTAAGCAGGGAAGCTGTGAATAACACTTTTTAAAGTCTTAGGGTTGACTCGACAAGGGAATTGAATCCGGGTCTGCGGACTCCAAAACAAATGCTGTCACTACTGTTACCTCCGTGCCTGTTAATAACGTTGATTATTAGCTTATTTACAAGTCTACATTGAACGTGAGCATCAGGTCTTCAGACATATGATATTTTGAGCTAGCTAAATGTAAACTGGGAGCTGGGAAGGTAACTTGAAACTGGTCAATAGCTTTTGTGTTTAGGCCAACATAGTTCAAAGTGTGAGAACCCAAAGGTGGCTTTTCAAGTGGACTTGTTAAATAAGCTAAATCGAATACTGTAAAGTTTTAGCAGTTGTTCTGAAAACGTCGTACATATACTGTGCTTTTGTACCTTGTAATATGAAATAATCTGAGGCAATATTTTTGCGTTGCGTTCCCATACTTTTCTTTCAAAAGCCAAGTAGTATTAATACTTTCAATGTACTCTGGTTTTGATATGCTTTTTATTGTTCCTGTTGTGCTATTAATTACGCTCCTAATTTGGCAATCAGTTACGATAGGCTTTAAAGGAATCTAAGTATACTTTTTACCATCGGGCTATTTTTGTTTTATGTAGGTCTATGGAAAGACTGTGCAGGGCGGCTCAACTGTGTTAATTGTTTGCATTGAGGACCACAAGTTCAGTCCTGAAAACTTCTGGAATGGGAGATGGCGTTCGGAATGGAATGTCTCTGTCGAAGGCAATAACGCGAAGGTTGTTGGCTTACTCAAAACACAAGTAAGTTGAATTTGAGGTTTGTGATTAGTGTTGGATGTCTTTTAAGATTCTTCATGTTTTCCGTTACTGGTGGTACTTTTAACCAATGAATTATATAATTATTCGTCAAGAAACCTTCATATTTGGACATGATAATGGTTACCAACCTGCTTTGAAGAAAATTACTAAAATCTGCCCAGTAATGTGTGAAGGTTGTTGTGAACGTTGATACCTTAGTGCCAGTAAGTGTTACGACGCTGTCGCATACTTACAAGCTGCGATTGCAAAACAGAATTAATGCGCTGTTGAACTTTTGAACTTAGTTTTAAGACCATCTTTCTTTCCCTGAAAAAAAACTGCTACCGTGAGGACTCTATCATCTTGTTTGGAAATTCTTCCGCAAGCGTCTGCTGCTTTAAAAATATAGTGAAAGCGGTTTATAAATAATGAAAAGTTGGCAATCACTCATTTTTAGTAAAAAAAGTCGTCGAAAGAATGATCGGTTTCATTTGAAACTTGTAAACACTTGTTACGTGGTGTGTTAGACTTCGTTTAGGTTTACGTCATGTCATATTATTATAAGTTTTATTCTAATAGCACCTTATTTCACTTAATTATTCACTTATCTATGGTACTAACGTGTTATACGTGCTTTAAAGAAGTTTATATTAACATTGACATGTAGGACTTTAAGGTTGAGACTTTGTGCTGATTTTCAATGTGCATAATTTATATAACATTTTATACCAAGGCGAAAGTAATTTGTTATTTGAGTAATCAAAGATGTTTTATATCTCGTGGTCACAGAAAGATCTTTAACAATTATACATTGTGCAGCTTGTATTTAACCCCGTTTCCAAGCGGCCAGTACTGCTGGTACAGTATATTTTTCGTAAGCACTGCATTCCAGCAGGGAATTGCTACGATTAGCAGCCATGCGAGCTGGCGTGTAATGTCTGAATTGCCGAATCACTTACGATTATGATATCTGTACTGTTGCTTTTGGCTTGAGACTTTGAGAAGCATTTTTGCTTAAACTTATCTTGCATTGATTTTGGTTGCTTTTGTTGTAAAGGTTCACTATTATGAAGACGGCAATGTTCAACTTGTCAGCCAAAAGGAATGTAAAGACAACCTTACAGTCCATGTAAGTACTGGCTTCAGTGAAACAATGATTCATATTAAAGAGAACTCGTTGATGCATTTCCTCTAATACACGCAGGCTGTTTAAAAAGCGTTTAAAGTGCTGGCGCACTACAGCCTATTATTATACGAAGCGTAAATGCGTATATAGTAAAGGAAGCTGGGCTCGCCCCGCCTACACGCTTGGTTGGGTTTGATATATCTTTATTCCAGTTTTGTGTGAACTTATTTTAATATGTTTTCAAAATTAAATGCCCTATTGCCATGAACGGTGACCTGTTGATGATTTTGGTCATTAGCTACTGTAGTCTCATGCCGAACTCAGGCACGTTTATAGCTTTTAATTATGACAACACGGGTAGTGTACTTGAAACATCAGTTTCGAAAGTAACTACATTCCAGCCATTTGTTGGTACTAGGATCCAGTTGTGCTTCAATTTTAACGCCTAATGTACACATATGACGTAGAAAGTGTGCAAAAACCAAATAGTTAACTTCCTAGTTACGGTTTTGCTCTGAATATGTCAGATGTTGCATACATATGGGTATTAAATTACGTTTTACTGTAGCCCACTTTTTACAATTGTTTGATGTTTTTTAATGGCAGTATGCTATGTGTTGCTTTTCTTTTCATTTGGAAACCTGCAGATGAAGACTTAGTGTACAGTTTCTTGCTCTTCTTATATCTTGTTTAAAACCAACACGTGTTGCCACCGCTTTACAAACTGCCCTTTGTAATTATAATTCAAGAATATGGTGGTGTTGACCTTGATAGTCGGTACCGCAAATGCGTATCAAGCTAGGTCGAAGGTTGTTTTCATTGAGTTAAAAGACGCTCGGTACTGCATGCTTACGAGAATGTTTTGGTTGAGTTTATGTGTGATGTTTTGAACAAAGTTGTTTAATGAGGTTTATATATCCTTAGCAAAGTTGTTTGATGAGGTTTATGAAATGTGTGGCAAGCAACATGAGCTATTACCTATCTTGTAAGTGATGTTACTTAAAGTTGTCCTGTGACCTTGTTTAATTTAGTCTGTTGTAGTAATAGTCTTGTACGGGCTCTGTGTGGCTCTATATTCTGTGCATCGCTGGCTGCCACACGTTACAGAATGTTAACAATCTCGATATAAAAATGTTCAGCCAATAGACCTGCTTCGAACTTTCTAATATTATCACTACTTTGCTTTTTCATCACAAGCACTAATAATCTTAAATGCAGGACTGCTGAACCTAGAATTTTCCAGTTTTAAACTTCTGGTTATTGTCGGTCCTGTTACCCAATCCCTTCCTTGATTGGTGGTAATCATGGAGCTCCAGAAGCCAGGTAGCTCTGCACAGTCTGGATCAGAGATTGTAATGGTTAGACCTATGATCGCTGTCCGGCTGATAGAGTAAAGTTTTTAATTTTAGGGGTATGGCAATGGGTATGACATCTGTGCCAGCCTGGCAGTACTGGAACAGGACTGTGTTGAAGTATTGACCTTGATTTATGAGTAGAACTTGTTTTTTTGGATAAGGCAACACCGTTTTACAACAAGTTTTAACCCTCGTACCGCTAGGATGGCCGAGTGGGAAAAGCGCCTGGCGTCTGTACGGCAGGCCGGTGTAAGCCACTGGTTCAGTTAGGAGTGAAGTCCAACTGCAGACTAAATACAGTTGGTATCTACCGCTTCTTTGTCTGGCGCTTGTCACCAAAAGAAAGTATAAAGGATTGCGTGTTGACGTTGTATGTGTCTTGGCTGTCTACTAAGAGGTGCATTGGGCTTAAGTGGCCTGATCACGGAGGATGCTCTCCAAAGCGAGCCGGTACTCGTGGATGGAATTATTTTAGAGTTTCGATGGCAACTGTAGTCTTTGTCAACCACATTATTTTCAGGCCATTTTCGCCATAGCGCACACGATTTCATCGAATGAAATTCCTAACATCCTTCTAATGTAATGACAATATTTACCCGCCCAACAATATTATGACAAGTAATGACAATATTAACCGTCTCAATCAAGCCAATAGATAAGCAGTGTGGTTTTAGTTTACCTGCGTCCATTGAAGTTACGTCAGCTTAAAACGCAGATTCTCCCTCATAACAAACCGCGTTGGTCTGTAGAACAAGGTCAAGTTTCGTCCCGAAAATTCGATCTTAACGCCACAAAGTTGAGTTCCAAGCGTGCTTTGCACATTGCTCTACTAATTTTGCTCTCAATATCAAGTTATAAACAACTGCAAGAATATAGCTGACGCGGTGTTTTCTAATCTCTAGTCATTTTGAACCTCCACGACTTGTACACTGTTTAGACCCCCACCTCTACTACGTAAAGTCGAGGAATCCCGTTAAGTGCCTTTCCTTAGATTACAACTACGGAATTTGCTGGTTTTTTCTCCACGCTATTTTTTCGTGCTGAGCGCCGAGCAGGAAAGCTGTAAATTTATTTTCAAGAAGTGTACGGCATGACTACATGTTAATGCCTCTTTCAGTTTAGTGACACCTTAGCTTTTGACCTGACTGGCTGTGCATGTTCAGAAAGACACTGAGATAAACTAAAGTTGAAATAACATAATTGTGCATTTCAGGGCGAAAAGCAATTAGCTGGAGATGTGGCCAAGCTGATAGAGAAATGCGAACACGATTATCAGGTATTGGACATGTGTTGACTCACTTGCAGTGTATATGCCAAGCTTTTATCGTGACAGTACCAAAGCTATATAACATTTACAAGTTTTCCTTAAAAGGCGATATTACCCTACCCTTTTCCCAAACAAAAGTTACAATTAATATCTTTTTTCTATGAGTAGAACAGTCTTACTGACACTGATTATTTTTCTTTCTGACACAGCTACTGCAGTTTGATCTACAGATTTTGTTGGATATTTATAAATCTATTGGTCTTATTAATGTGCGGAACTGCGATAACCCCTTTTGTGTAATCATATCTCGGTAACAGTTGACCGATCAAATGATGTTATGTGACAATTTATTAGGTAATTTGACAGATGACTGTAAGTTCCTGTAATTATAATAAATGTAAGAACAGGTTAATAGTCCCTCGCTTGATAACTAACGATAGGCAAAAAGCTGAACAACACTTAATTTGTTTTTATCTGCGGGGGAAGGGGGTTTGGGCAATTATTTCTATTACTGCGACTGATGATGATACAATTTAGCTGAGTGTATTTGCACTTTCACATGTTTTAGTAGGACGATTGCAATTGAAAAATCATTCAGTAATTAGATATAGCTTAAAGTAGTATCTTCATGATCACACTCGCTGCTTTAGTGGCTTAAAAACAAAAAACTTTCCTATTTTGCCGATCTTATATTTATTCAAGGCTATGTTCAAGTTCTGTATCACCAACACAGGTTTGCTCGCACATTAAGTATTATTGTTTTTCAATAAGTCGCAGTTCTACGTGTAACAAAAGGTTTTAGTCTGGCTCGAAAGCGAGTGTGCTGTGGTAGGCATACACTAAATCAGCACGTCTACGCCTGCAAAAAAAAAGTGAGAAAAAAGGACAAAAAGCAAAACAATCGAAAAATTGGTCGAAGCAGTAGTGTATTCAGGAGGAATAAAAGGCGATACCCCAAAAACTGTGAAAAGAATATGAAGTCTCCAAGTTTGTTTTCATATCAAAATAAGCAAACTTTTCGCTTCAAAAAATTGATCTCCAAAAAACTTTTTTCTGTCTATTTCGAGACCAAATGAAGTGAAGTTCTTGGTTTCCAAAAGTTGATCAAAAAAGAAAGCTCTTCACTTCTACGAAATGCTTCTCCTCAAAATTTGTTTCTACCCACGCTAGTGGGTGGGAGGGCAAAAATAGACAACCACGATATCATTTCTTATGGGCTCTCGTTTTTACCGGTGAGGTGTCGTCAGCCGCGGAGAGTGTTCTGAAACACACAGCCTCGAATGCAGTAGGCTGACCGTTTAAACCTCGTCTGAGAGTTACACCAAAGATTATTTTATTGAAAGTTGATATTCACAATTTCCTTGTTCAGCGATCTGCACAAAAGGAATAATGTGTAGGAAAGCCATTAAGTTTGCTTGTTGTATCCTGAATAGTACTCATTATGGGATTTCTTCACCTCCACGAGGCGCACTTGTAGTGCCGACGAGCGCGTAAGAGAACGAGTCAATCCATGCGAGCGTCCCAGCCTGTTCTAAGAATTATTATGTATGCACAGTGAGATCAGTTGTGCCTTTATTTGATATTTCTTTTGTGTTTCAGAACGCCATTATAGACAACTACAAATCAATGTCCACAACCACTTTCAAGGCACTTCGGCGCCAGCTACCGGTTACTCGAACGAAAATTGACTGGAACAAGATCCTGGGTTACCAAATTGGAAAAGAAATTGGCAAGTGATGCGATTGTTTCGAACACCACTGTATCTGTAGTGCTTCTGTTATATGTGGCTACTACACCTTTTGACTTACATGCCTTATTGACTTTCTGTTAGTTTAAGTTTTAAAATCACTTTTATACATGTATCTGTTTTGTTTTTGATCAAGACGTTGTTAGTGTTTATTCAAGATTTTTCAAATGGTTTTTGTGTTGACTATATGCTATCAGAACCGTTTGTTCGAGACCCTTTTGGTTATAAAAGCTTAGTTTGACGTTAGTATATTTTTCCGGAAAAATTGCTTTTTCATTACAGTAGGGTTCTGTTGTTTAAGCACTGTAATGTTTATAAGTATAATAGTCCAAACGAAACATTGGGTCAAACTTAAGAAGTAAGTTTATGAAACATCTTGGCTTGTATTCACAGTTTGTAATAACCCTCGCCAGAGTTGGTGTTTTTCTTGATTGGTTGGTATGGCTTCATCAAATGTAGTAGGCCGTTTTGACTCTAGCAACTTTGAAACAGTTGCATTCTAACACTAATAATATATACCACTCATTTCTGTATGCCCAACCTTGAAGTTTGCTAGTCGTACTACGTATGGACAATCAATTCAGACATGTATTTGCTGTTCCTTTGAACTTCATAGCAGCTTAACCTTTTGTGGTACTTGCTGTTTTTGAGCAGAAGCTATTGTAAAAAGGGTCGTTTGACAGTTATTTTTGACGGTATACAATTCCAATCGAAACTACTTTTTTGTGATGTAAAGATGGTGATTAAGATAGTTGGTCGCATGCTGTGTTTACCTCTTCTCTTGATATAAAAAGTATTTCTTAGTCTACGCCGCAGACCTAATCAAGGTCAGGCTGTGGAAAAATGCAAGTTTATTTTTAACAGTTAAAAACACAAATTGCAAGCTGGTTGCCTCACCACCGAAGTAAAACGCCATTGGTGAGTGCCAAAAGTCGTTAGGCATGTTGGGTATAGCATCACTCTTCTTATCCAGTGAGCTGAGAAAATAAAGAATGCAATCTCCAACCACAAACTTATCTCGAAACAGCAATTTGCATGTATGTCCTCTCTTTATCTGATTAGTAAGCTGATATCGTATACTAGTCTCCTTGTTCAAACTGGTCGATAAAAGCAATGTTTCAGTTGCTTGTTAGATGTAGTATTTTAAGGCTACAATGACTCTTATAGTTTTTTTGTGTAATTGTTTATATAAGAGATTATGGATTTTTATCCAAAATCACGTGCTGTCTACATGTTCCATACGCAAACGTTTGCAATATTATGTGCGTAGTCTTGAAAATATGATAAAGTAATTGTGAGCTTCCCAATAAATCCAAAATCATATAAATAAACTATGACGTATTTTGTTTGCTTTTGTTCATGAAAGGAAAAAGGTTAATGAAAATTTACATTCTCAAGTTTGAAACAGAACCCCATTCAGTAAGATTAATTTTGCAAGACCAAATAAGCGACATGTGGTTGCAACGTAAGAGTCCTTTTCTCTTCTGCATATAGCTTTTCTTCGGCCCCTTCTTATATGCTTCACCCGGATGGTTTCCTTTCTTTAAGCGTTACCAATATCACCAAATTAAAACGCCTCCACCGAGCGGCTTGTCGCGCCATCACCGGCTGCCTTTCGTCTTCCCTTATCCCACTTCTCTCCGAGGCTTCTCTTCCTCCCCTACGAGTCATTCTAACTCATTTCGCTCTGTCATCTTATGAGCGGGCTCTTCGTCTCCCAACCTCCTTTCCCATTTCAGGTTTGGCCAGACTTGGAGTGAAACTAAGACTTTGCAGATCCTCCTGTAGAGCTTTTGCGTCCACTCACCCGCCCACGCTTCTACTTTCCTTAGGGAGGCTCTCCTTGCTTGCCCTCCTTTTCCTCTCCATGCTCTCGCTCTGATCTCCCTCTCTCGCCAAGGTGCGGCTCTCGCTCACTTTGACTCTTTCCCCTCATGATCTGGTGCTTTGAACTGACGGCTCTGTTCCTTTTTCTTTTGCCAAGAGCGGCTCTGGCGTACTTGCCAACAGCTCTCTCTGTGGCACTAAAGCTACTCTTTCCTTTTCAGCAGGTCCAGTATGCTCAAGTTTTTCTGCAGAAGCCTGTGCCATTCTGCAAGCTCTTTGCTGGTCTCGGCAGCACCAACAAGTGTGCCACTTCTCTTCTCCTATCTGACTCTCGCTCTGTCCTCACCACTCTATCCTCTTGTACTATCAGGCTTCAATTGGTCTCTGGACACTAATTTCTCCCGGGAAACGACGCGGGTGATGAGCTGGCCAAACGGGGAGCGCTACCTGCGCCCTTTGCAATTTTTTGTAGTCTCTCTCCTCTTATCTCGTATCCACTCTTGTCTTTTCTCGGACTGGGGGCGTACTGTCTCATCTAAATTCTTTGACACACAGGTTCCCTCGATTTCCATCGGGGAACTTGTGCTCCCTCGTTGCGCTTGTTAATTCTCTCTCGTCTACGCTGCAGCGGACACAGCCTTCTGTTAAGCTTCTGTCTCTTCAGGATTAGCAGAATCGAGAATCCTTCCTGCAGCGCCTGCGGACAATCGTCCTAGGACGTCTCTCATCTCATTCTGGACTGTCCAGCTACGGACTCCTTGCGCCGCTCACTCTTTGGCGGCTCTCTGTCTCTTTTCGACCTTTGGGGAGTTGCCCGGCTTCTGGAGCTCCATGGTCTTCCGCCATGCCCCCATCCCTCTGAAGGGGTCGGGTAACAACAACAACGCGTGTGGTTGCAACGTAGGACTTGTGGTTTCTTGAATAGTGTAATAGGGCTGGTACCCTACCTAACGCACTCTAAATAGCACTAAAGTGTATCTTAACTTACATAATTGCATTATTAATGCACTGCTCATTCTTTAATAATGCATGCCTAGTATGCAGGCGTATCAAACTATCCTCGCTTTCAGGGCACTGCCAGGTATCAAAGATGTATGTGAAGATTATCACGGGAGCACATTTATCAGTTTCCTCCAATTTTAACTTCACTTTCTTCCTTGTTTTAGGAGTCAATACTTTATTGCAATTGATATGTGATGTCTTTCCGTGACTTTGGGAACAGATGGAAAATACACTTCCAGCAGAGAACAGATACCGGTACATGGCTTTATTTTTTTACACGAGTTATAGGGTTAAACGGGTCACATGAAGTTTCTTCTTTGCCAGATATGTCTCTGCTGCTTTACGATGACATTGCAATCTTCAGAGATAAAGATTAATGGACTTGATCGAGCTGGACTTGAACATGAACTCGATGTGAGTTATGAAAAACAGGGTATGGCGCCGGAAGGAAACGGCCTCCTAAAACAACTTACAAGTTAGTCCACCACGAGACCAACTATAACATTGCTACCCGAGTCCTTCCGAAGGATGGGGGCATGGCGGAAGACCATATAGCCCCAGAAGCCGGGCAACTGCCCAGGGTCTGGATGAGAGGTGGTAGAGAGACAGAGAGTCGCCAAAGAGTGAGCGACGCAAAGGGTCCGTAGCTCGACAGCGCAAAATAAGATGAGAAGTGTAAGCAGGCGTTTCCGGAAAAATTCTTGATTCTGCTTATCCTTTAGAGGTGAGAGCTTAACAAAAGACTGTGTTCGTTGCAGCGAAGACGAGAGAGCACGCAGGGAGCACAAATTCCTCTGTGGAAATCGAGGGATCCTTTATTATAAGAATTTCGATGAGACAGTACGCCTCCAGTCCGAAAAAAAAGAAGAATGGATAAGAGGAGAGACTACAAGGGATTGCAGAGGACACGAGTAGCGCTCCCCGTAAAAACGAGTGTCCGGGGACCGTTGTAGCCTGATAGAACAGGAAAAGAGAAAAAACAATTCCTGCCTCAGAGATGATCTAAAAGGAAAGACGGAGGAGAAGACAGAGTGGCGAGAATCAGATAGGTGGAGAGAAGTGGCAGACTCGTTGGTGCTGCCAATACCAGCAAAGAGCTCGCAGAATGGTGTAGGCTTCAGCGGAAAAAATTTAGCACACTGGGCCTGCCGAAAAGGAGAGTGGCTTCAGTGCCACAGAGAGAGTAGTAAGCAAGAACACCAGAGCTGCCTTTGCCAAAAGGAACAGAGCCATTTGTCCGGAGCACCATATCGTGAGGTGGGAAAGAGTGAAGGTGTGCGAGAGCCGAACCTGGGCGAGAGAAAAGGGAATCAGAGCGGGAGCATGAAGAGGAAAGAGTGCACTCCATAATGAAGGAAGGCTGGCTCCAAGGGGAAGAGTGAAAGCAAGCAAAGAGAACCTTCCTAGGAGAAGTAGAAGGAAACATGAGCAGGTGAGTGGACTCAAAAGCTCTCCAGAAAGATCTGCAGAGTTGAGAGACAAAACATCACAATGAGATCTTTCAAAAAGTAAAAGATAAATTATGGTTAAATTCCTGGATACAAATAAGTTCAACATAATGAGACAACATAAATTGTAGTAGTTCATTGCTCCTGGCTCGGAGGCCGTTAGCATTCCATTAAAAAATCTTAAGGGAGTCGCGGAGAAGAGGAAGCAGGAGGTATAGAAAAACAGCCAGGAACATGAGGCAGTGGTGAGGGTACAGAGGGAAAAGATACGAAGGGGATAAGAGGTTTGAAGGCAAGTGTGGAGCGGGAGTGCCGCATTAGACGGGGCCACGGTTAGGATAAACGTTGGCGCTTACCAGGAGGAGAAAATGAGAAGAGAGAAAACAGGCGACCGATTTCAATCAGACTGCGTGCTGCCTGTCTGCGGTGGTTCAGAGGGCAGCTAGGCGAAAAAATGATTTGTATGAAGCGAGTGTCCAGGGCAACTGAGACCCTTGGGAAGGCATTTCGACCCAATAATCCAAACGGGGTCGGGGACTGCACCACCATGTTGAGGCGGCTGTTGATTGGTGCAGCAACCATTACATCGAACTTGTGTTTTCGGCCTGGAAAGGCAAACTTAACTTAAGGGCGTTTCCTGTTTGGGTATGCAATAATTAGGTTACAAAAATTCAGTGACTATTATATAACACATCATTAGTTGTCGAGTGATGCAATAAGCTTAAATCCTCATCAGTTATGATCTTTAGTCAGGTATACGACTTGAAAGAGAAACCGAATTTTACATTGTCAAGTGATATATCCAGAGACGTAGCAGCCGCCCCCAAACCCCCCAATTGGGGGTGGCCCAGGCCAACTTTGGGGCCCAAGTTAGTCTGAAATTGCTTTTTGGCTACGTGACTTCTTTCAGTTCAGCAGACTTGTTTACAACCGATTTAAACTGTAGGAAGAAATTGGCTTGTGACATCATAAGTGAATGCAACGTCATTTTATCTCGCAGAATCTAGAATATTTCGATTGATTTTCTGGTAGAATCTTGAATATTCGATTGACGTAACAATGCCGTTGTTACGCAACAATCATAGAATGGTCTGGAATTTCTGTTTCTATAATTTTGGACTGCACTCCAGATATGTGACATCATGAACAAATGTCTGTCATTCTCCGTTATGTACTATGTAATGAAGAAGCTGCTGTTGTTAAAGAAACATTTTTTGGCTACTTGAGAATAAGTGACAGTACTGGGAAAGGCTTGTTGGACGCTTTCTTAGAAAAAGCGACCGAACTGCAACTCGAATTGTCTGATTGTCGAGGTCAGTCATATGATAATGGTGCTAACATGAAAGGAAAACATTCTGGGGTCCAAGCAAGAATGCTAGACATCAATCCCTGTGCAAATCATACCCTTAACTTAGTTGTTGTTGACAGTGCTAATTCATCGACGGAAGCATTGACATTTTTTGGAGTACTTACAAGGTTGTATGTGCTGTTTTCTTCCTCTGCTCAGCGTTGGGAAATTTTGAAGAAACATGTGGAGCTGTCCATAAAGTCACAATCTGATACTCGTTGGGAAAGCAGAATTAAATGCATCAAACCTCTTCGATACAATTTAAAAGAGGTGTTGCTGGCACTGAAAGACTTGGAAGCCATTTCCATAGAAAGAAAAGATGGAAGAGCTGCCTCAGAAACAAAATCGTTGATAGCTCATTTATCAAAATGGAGTTTTCTTTTGTCGGTGTTTATTTGGTATGATATCCTATTCCAAGTCAATAAAGCAAGCAAGATTCTTCAATCGTATGGAGTCTCCCTTCATACAATGGAAACGGAAATCCAGGCAACTGAAAAGTTTTTGCAAAACTATCGAACAACGGGTTATGACAGTGCCGCAACATCTGCTGTTGAAATAGCACAGGAATTGGATATTGATCCTTCTTTTCCTCCGTCAAGAAGTGGAAAGAAAAGAAGATTGTTTGATTACCAAGGTAAAGAGGAACAACGAGCTACTCCTGAACTGAAATTTAAAAGCAACTTTTTCTATCCATTAGTAGACCAGGCTATTATGTCAATAAAGGAGCGCTTTAATTTGTTACGTGAGGTTTCTTCCGCCTTTTCGTTTTTGTACACACGAGACAAACTTTTGCTTGTGCAACAAGAAAATGCTCTTCTTACTTGCTGTAAAGAGTTCCAAAAAAAGTTCGGTGACATTGATTCTGATGAAATGAGCGCTGAGCTACAGCGGTTTGTTTTAATTTTACAAAAAAAACGCAATCTCAATACGGCTCAAGACTTTCTGAACTATCTTCTAAAGACTCATTTATTTGAATTGTATCCGAATGTGTACATCGCACTTCGAATCTTACTAACTTGCCCCGTGACTGTTGCCAGCGCTGAAAGAAGCTTCAGCAAATTGAAACTGATCAAAACTTTTAATAGAACGTCTATGACAGACAGTAGACTATCTTCATTAGCCATGTTGTCAATCGAAAATGACTGCGCCCGATCTCTTGATTATGACAATGTCATAACAGCATTTGCGAACAAAAAGGTTCGCTCCAGACTATTTAAATGATACTGTGTTTTTATAACTTTTTCATGTTTTTCAGTGTCATTGCTTTCGTTTCGCAGTGTCTGCATAAATGTCCTACTGAACTCTGGCATCGGTGCCGAATTTTTTATGACTTGCACCTTCGGTATCGGCATGCTTTATTCTGACATTAGCCTGTTTACTTATGTACAAATTGTGGTGTATTTTCTTAATGCAGCTTTTCAATTTTACACCTCTAAAGTGATATGACCTGTGCGCAGGGGCTCTTGCGCTTACTTTGGGGGGGCCCGAAGTTGAAGTGCTACGGGACTGGATATATCTAGGCTGACCAGACATAGGGTTTTAAACGAAACAGTCCCATTTTTTTATTTTTTGGGCGTCACGTTTTTTAAAACAATTGTAATAAGGAAGCACGGTATTTTTGCTATTAAATTGCGCTTTTTCTCTAAATACATTTCTGTTATATTGTCGGATTTTTCTTTTGCTTTCGTGGAAGTTCAGCTTGTGTTGAAATAACATTTTCTATTAGGAATACTGTGTGGTCAAATGAGAAATCCAGTCTACACGTAGAGATAATGGAAGCGATACTAAATATAAGATAAAATTATAAAATGGAGTGCGACAAGTTCTATATTCAAATCCAGAAAAACTGAAATTTGCTGGCACAAGAAATATGATTGGTTTAATCAACATTGAGGAAATACTTTACAAAGTTCTTTTGTTTACATTTTTTAAGACTACACAGTTACATGATAAACACATCAGTTGCACCGTTTTTGCCATGCAATGTCCTATTTTTGTCTCATTAAAATACGGTCAGCCTAAACATATTCTGCGTAAAATTAAAGCTCATCAATGACTTCTGATTAGGCTAAAGTGTGCTTATGTCCCGCTACAACTGAATTTTGCTGATTAACTGCATAATTCTACCTTAAATAAATGCATCAAAAGTTCAGAAATGAAAGCAAACCCGAATATGGATGGCTAAATCCCAAAACCACCGAAAAGCAAATAAAGAGACAAAAAAGCAACCTACTAATAACCAAAATAAAAGATAAGCTGGAGCCTGGTTTTATCATTTAGCTTGCCGGTTAGCATTCCCGCTTCCCTGTCAGTTACGACACTGGGGGCATTGTGTATTGTACTTACTTGAATTGTCAAATAACCATATAAATGTTAAAATTGATCCCGTACAAATATGTACTGATCATAAATAAAAGCGAAAACCGAAAGTTGTGAATGAGTGTAAGGAAGTCAGTATACCATAACCCCCTCAACTTCTTGTCTACTAATCTTCGGAATTTACACCTCCCTCATGTAGTCTTTCATGAACACTTCATTGCCGTAACTTAAACTAAAAGTATACAGTCTTTAGTCGCCTAAATATGACACAGAAATTGGTGCAACCTCGATGCATGAGCTTAAAATTAAAACTTATTAATTAACCATTTAATACTGGAGTAGAATTTGGTAGATCGCCAAGTGACCCCATACCGCTTTTAAGTCAGCATGCACCATCCATGTGTTCTGGTTGGTGGAGGCATCCCTTACATAAAAAAATCACGGTAAAATCCATGTAAAATGTAGGGTATTATGGCCAATTTGTAGTAAAATTCAAGTTTATACTATTAATTGTACAATTTATACCGAAATGGACTGCGACTACATCCCCAAAAAATCCTGGTATTGCCTGGAGTATTTTACATTATCCATTATAGTCTCGATAAAATCGAAGTTTTTACCGAAAATTTCAAGTTTGCCCTGATGTTTTACAATTAAATCCCAATAAAATTCTGATATATTCCGGTAAATATAAAATTACAGGCATCAATCGCGGTAAAATCCAAGTTTGTACCGGTAATTCAAAGTTACCGGCAATTTTCGGTAATAACACAATTACTGGTATAAACTTGGATTGACCAGGAATCGGCCATAATACCCTACATTTTACCTGGATTTTTTTTTGTAATGAATTAATTGGAACGCAAAACGTAAGCCTTTATGCAGGCGCCGTCGGCAGTGACAAATGCGATGCAGCACTCTATTCATACTGTTACGACTCAAACTGCTGAAAATGACAGCGAACACTGTTCTTGGCGGGGGTGCGGTTGTTGACCTCAAGCTCTTGCTTGTAGAATAAATCCTTGTGTTGGCGAGACTACAAGGCTTGAAAGACCCGCATCTGCAGAATCTAGCACTCAAACATTAAGTGACTGCTATTACTCACACCTGTTGCAGCAAAACCAGATATTGATCTTTGTTAAAAAAATGGAGCAGCATTTTACGTCATCTGAGGATAATAGTTGACGCACAGTGGCCTAGTAAACTATATCTAGCATACATTATATTTAATACCCACAACTACACATCAATACAAACATTACAGTCAAAACTCGTGAAAAATACAGCACCCCATAAAACTTTACAAATATAGACAACTCCAAAGATACTATATTAACATTTGGTACAACAGTTTTGTCATGTACTAAAGGCTCAACAAACAGCTCGTGGTGATCGATTTATTTTGTTCAAGAAAATTGTAAGAACTTAAAATCAAAGGTCCGTAAACACATTTACGCATTAATGTAAACCTAAATAATTAATAGCCACCACACATACAGAACTTACCCACTCGCGCAACGCTCACTCTACAAATTTAAGTAAGATAAAAGTCGAGTATTCACGATTGCAGTGATCTGATGGCCCAAGCCGTCCGTCACCTACGGATACCAATGCTGTCGGTACAAGTTGTAGTTCCAACCCAAAGCCAAAAGCAAACAATTTAGTAGAGTAGCACAACGGGTGTAAACCTTATCAAAAAAACACGAGTTCACCACTCAGAGAATGACGCACGTGGTCAGGCCGAGAAACACTAGGATTTCCATTACAGCTCACGTTACGATTCAAACGAAAGGGTTGCTTCTACTGCAACGATATGTATTAGTGACTGCAAAGTTAAAGGTCACAAGGTCACTATGCAAGCTTCCCAAACTTGTCGTTCCCATCGCATTCAACAACTTGATGATTCCTGCTTGGCTGTATTGCATGTAGTGTAATCTTCTGACCACTCAGCCAGCAAACTTTAGAAAGCACGTTAATCGCCAGTCTGATCTTGATTGGAGTTGCAGCATGAACCATTAATTGTTTCGTCACTCAAACGCAAGAAAATGAATGGTTTCATAGCACAACTCCATCTCAAATAAGAAAAACGTGGGCAAAATACAAATAACAGCACGCTAAATTAAACATATTAGGCAGCCAACAACCACAATCACAGTATCTTTTATTTATTCTGTAACTGCTATAAGTGTATTGTGTAACGTTAAGAGATGTGTAAATGAAAGCTGCCCTCAAAGTGTATTTACCAAATACAGACATATAAAACATCCCGTATATACAATATATACATGTATTACCCTAAAGCAATTGAACAAATCCTTTGCAGCTACTGCCAAGATACCTTACTGTACGCACAAACATCAACATATGACAAGCCAACATCAACATCAATGCTAGACAAAGTTTAATGCTTATTACTTTTGAGAAAATCAATTACAAGCTGGTGAAACAAAGTAGGGTTGTCACGGTAAGCTGGATGGGATCCACCTGGAATTACTTTTATTTTGCTATCAGGAATATTTTTGAGCAAATTGTTGGCGTAACTAGCACCCCCATCGTTTTCTCCGTAAATAATCAAAGTTGGCACTTTAACTGCTTTAAAAGCTTCAGCTTTATACGACAATGGAATTACTGGTGCTACGGGTATGTAACCACCAAGTTTATCAGGATGCATTATTAAATAAGGAATTGAATAACTTCCACTAAATGAAGGACTAATTACAACTGGTTTAGTAAGATCAAGTGCATCAATAAGTTTACCAAGAAACTCATCTCGGCTTGATCCAGATTTCAAACTATCTGTTTGTTTATAACCAGGTAAATTTACTGCAACAACGTAAAAGCCGGCATCAGATAATGCTTTCAATGTTCCAAGATCTTTCCAAGTGTCAGCATTAAATGCAGCTCCATGCAGCAAAACAATAGGCTTTTGCTTTTTCGATCCTATTGTGTAGTAATGCACCTGACCTCCATCAACTGCAACCCTTCTCTCTTCCAATGCATTTGTATTGGAACCAGGAAAAGGGTTTACTGCAAAAATAAGAGCTATCACAACAAGTAGTACGTGAAGTTGAAATAACAGTAATCAAGTACAGAACAGCAAAAAAAAAACATAAAAACATTACATAAGAATTAGTCTACAGAAAAATAGTATTTATTTATTCATTATTTATTTTCGTTATGTTTCAAAGCATGTTTTTTCACAAACCAGCTACGGTTGCATTCACGCAAACTACCACCAGTCATCAACCATCTCCTTGATTTTTAGTGATATTTCCAGTTAACTTCTAAGGCTCGTAAAATGATTTTTAGGCTACATAGAAGCTCGCAGAAAAGAGAGGGAATTATAAACAATGTTCTGCTAAAACCAAATCCCTTATCAACTGACACAAGAGCTAACATTTTTTGTTTATCATAAATAACACATATAAATTATCAATATCTACTCTTCTAAATATAATACAATAAAAGCTATGTAAAAAAGGTCTTCACACAAATACATCCAAACTTTTAATTGAACATGGCACACAGCCAATAAATTTGGTGATAAAAGATTTATGGCTTTCAGACTTGACAAGAAAATACAACACTGAAAAAATCACACCACAGCACATCCTCAAATTTTAGTGTGACACCAAAAACAAAAAGTTAATTGTCCAAAGTAGATCCTGTGTAAACATGCCATTACGTTATATCTGTACTTTTTTTGTATATTTTTGTGAAGGCTCTTTTTCATTAGGTAACAATAAAACCATTAACAATGGAAATAGAAAAATTTAAAGAAATTTTACAAATAGTGAACACTTCTAAATGCGATTACGACATACAAAAAAGAGTTTAGTGTACTTATTTTGACTTTGATACTTTAAACATTGGTGCAAAATAAATACACCTGTGCTCAAAAAAAATTTTATTGACGCAAAAGCCATGGAGCATCGAGAAGTGTTAGCTGGTTGAATAATCAATAACTGAAAGATAACTGCTTGATTTGATTAACACACTGGCTTTTTCAAACATAACTGGAAATATTTTTGAGTTGAGATTGATTCTTAAGGGTACATTGCTAAACTTTTACCAGAAAATACATTGTACCAACTTTTTAAAAGTTGATATAATATCATCAATAATGTTGTAGCATCAACAGCACAGTGCAAATACCATATACAATCCTAAAAAAGCAAGCCAACATGGTAAGTTTGCATCAGGATAGCCAGCTTTCATAAAGAATGATTGCGAAGTCGTTATGTCAGTACACCATTGCTTAGCTACAGTTATAGAAAGAAGTACTGTGATATCTTGTAAAAAATAGAAGTCTAGCTAGAAATCTTTAAAAAGTGTCATCATAATCACTGAAGCATTTTCTTGAAGAGTGCTTTAGAGTATGTGACAAAATTCAACCTGCGTCCCCCCACACAAATCGACTGTGCTAACCAAGTATGAAAAATGACTTTAATCAGAAAAAAGAACATTAGCAGTTGATGATCTATATTTTTTGTCTATTCCATTCCTTTCCTCTTTTTTTGAGGAAAAAAATGCTTTGATAGTGGGTGAGCAACATTTTGACCAGTCCGTATGAGATGCCCTAGAACACTACTTGAAGTGATTTAAACACCAGGATAAAAAAAATCTTTCACGAGGTTGATACTTGTCTTTTTTTAAGTCAATTTTCTCAGTCTCACAAGAAGAAGATCATTTCTAGAAAAGGTTATGCGTTTTGTATTACACTTTTCCTTACATTAACTCTTTTGGGTACTTGTGGGTTATCTGTCACCACTTTTTTTCACCAGGTATTAAATTACTATTATTTAACTGTATATATAATGTTTAAGCCTAAAATGAGTTTGGGTTAGGGTTAGGGTTAGGCCACCCAATGAATAAATTTAAAAAAAAGTGGTGACTAACCCTAACCCTAACCCAAACGCTTAAACATTATATATACAGTTAAATAATAGTAATTTAATACCTGGTGAAAAAAAGTGGTGACAGATAACCCACAAGTACCCTCTTTTGCTCCCGCGATGATCAATTGATGATCTCGTGTTTTCAGTGTTTACCTCAAATTTTTTTAAATTGAGTTACAAAATTAGTTTTACTAAAAAATCGATTTGTGACTTTATTTTTCATCCGATTGTCATAAAATTTTCAAAAGATCATGCTTATTTCCTCACACATCGGAAGATGTATAGTTTGTGCCCTAATTCTTGGATTTTTATACCCAAAATAGGTTAAAAACACCAACAACCCAGTTGCAGACGACAAAATCGGCCAAATTCTCAGCACGTGCCAACTACACTAAAATCAAATTCAGATTACATCTTTACCACATAACCAAACCCTTTATCATTAACACAGTCTGAAAACTACTCTTTTGGGGCATCATTTGACAAAATTTCAAGCGATAATTTATTATTTTTTTGAATTTTCAAATTTTTTAGGGGTCTCAAAACCCCCCCAAACAAATTTAAATGGTAAGTAGATAAAAGTAAATTTAGTGCGTAAAAAATATGATATGTTGCTAAATACCGGTTACATTTGAAAGCTTAGGAAATTTGCTTTCCAGCAATATATAACTTTAAATAGTTTAAACTAAGTGGTATATGATATTTACTGATCAAAAATGAGTACTGTACATCATGTCAGTTCAAAACCCCTCAAAATTTTTTGACTTACCTTCACTAAATTATAATTTTTACAAAAACTACACCCCTTAGAAAGATAAAATAAATTGCAAATATTTCACCAATAAAGTTGTCATTTTGTATCAAGTTTCCAAGGAGACAAGAAGCGAAATACAAGTTTAAAAGCTAGCAGAAGTTTGGCTTCCCTAAATCAAAGTTTGCTGTATCCCCCCTTGTTTCTCAAGAAATGGGAAGGGTGTAAACAAGCGGCTGTTTCATTGTCAGTGACAGCATATTCTATTTAAACTTGATATTTTCTGAATCTTGAAGAAATTCCCTGTTCAAAAATACATAATGTTACACGGTTTAGGCTAACCTCTAGCAGATAATGACTGATCATATTTTAGGTAATAAATTTAACTACCAAAATTTGGTACCGGTCAGTACCGGTCAAAAAAAAAGGTCATGTGCCTCAGAAAATTGCAAATTGTAGAAAACCTAGGCTTCTAGGTAAGTTTTGAGTGATGTACTTTGAAAGCTTATTTCCTTAGCATCATCTTGCGACCATTTCTAAAGAAATTGGTAGAAACTTAAATCTGTAGTGATCTTTGAGGTGAGGGTACCTCTTTAATTTTGAAGACAACCCCCCAGTTGGGGGGGTTCATTTGCATAAAATTTGCATATTCAAAAAAAATTTTTTTTCTATCTGAAATCCTCAAGAAATGTAGATTTCAACGATATATCACACTTAATGTAGAAGTAAACAGCTAAGTAATGATTTACAAACAAACTTGAGATACATAATTATGATTGATTATGACAGTTTTTCGCACTGCCACCTTACGGACATTTTTTTTCGCTATTTTCGCGGGAGCGAAAGAGTTAAGGAGCCACAGCACCTTTTTCTTTTAACTGTTCTATAAATGCAGCTTAGCAATGTGTACTGACACAAAGACTCAAGACAATCTTTTTTTGGGAAAGCTGGCTAAGCTGATGCAAACTTACCACGTTGGCTTGCTTTTTTAAGGAGGTTACAATCTGTTATTGTCACTATACTGTTGACAATAGAAAAGTAGTGATAAATAGGCACAGTACAGGCATAGTGATGGTAACAAGAGTTTTTAATGTGAAATCTCATTGCATCCACTCAATGCTTAATTTTAACTCATAAAATTTAAAATTACTACTTTTTTGAAAGGAAAGCAGTAGGGCTTTGCTATATTAGTATGAATGGTTTTTAGTCACACACCTCCCCTACTATGTTTACTATGCCTATTATGGTTACTGTGTCTGTACTATGCTTATTTATAATTCACCGTAGTACAGGCATAGTGATGGTAACAACAGCTTTTACAGTAAAATCTCATTGTTTCCCCTCAATGCTTAATTTTAACTAATAAAATTTAAAATTAATTTTTTTTTGAAAGGAAAGAAGTAAGGCTTTGTTGTATTGGTCTGACTGATTTTTAGTTGCATAGCTTCCATACTATGCCTGTACTATGCCTCCTATGCCTGTACTATGCCTATTTATAACCACTTATAACCACTGACAATAGAGCAGCTAAGATCAAAATCCAAGCCACATTTGTCAGCATTATGTATCACCATAAATAACATAAGATGTCACAACAATATTGATGGCATTGTAACATATTCTATTTTTACAGATTCTAAATTATTTATTTTAACAAAATAATAAAAATATATAGCAAATTAATAATCAAAAAGAGTTATTTATTTAACGCATAATTACATCGTACACAACATCAATACCAATTAATGTTTTTTTGTTAACTTTGATCATTAGGAGTACCATGAGTCGTTTCACTTCTGACAAAGTTTTGTCCAATGGAGGTTGAAACTGACAGTAAAGCAGTTCCAAAAAAAAGGCATTTAAATGTTCATCAAATAGTGATGATTTGTAGCAGGATTTTTTGTATTTTGGTTGGTCAATTTTACGTCATTGTTCCTGCATTTTGCAGGCTCAGACATGCTGATTCAATATATGTCTACCACTACACACTCACTGTCGAACCAGACTTTTACTGGAGCAATATAACATTTTAAATTCCAGATGCCCTTCTTGATGAGTACCAGCAGTGTATCTATACAGTTTTGAACTCCAGATCTTTTGCTCTGAAGCTTGCAACAATACCACTACACAACAAAAAGACTTCTCACGTGAATATATAGTACCAAAATCTGAAATGAATTCACATGCAAACTTCCTCAAACGGGCAAATTAGTCAGATGAAAGGGGCAAATCCTCAAATGGGCAAATTTAGTCAGATGGTAAAAATCAATTAAATTTCCTTTTTTTTATATTTATCCTTCAGCATGTCTTTGGACTGCTACTCATTAACTTGCATTTGTAAATCAGACAGTAAGTCTCCAATAACAGAGACCAATAGATTTTCAAATTCTCATTTTTAAAGAACATGTATCAAGATCAGAGAACCGTTTTGCAAACTTGATTCAAAGCTAAAATGACATTTTGAGCAAAAAGTTTGAAAATGAAAAGGTATCTTCCTGTCTATATTTGAAATATCGTGGAAAATGAGTAGAGCAACTTCTTGTGAACTGACTCTCAAACAGTGCTAATTTTGGATCGTCATAGTCATTGTTGTTGTAATTGTAGCTATAGATTGAAATCATTGAGCAGCACAGTTAAATCAGCTGAAAATGTTAATTTGCAGAGCTATTTACTGTCTTTGAGCAATATCTATGAATGATTTTTCTTGTTTAAAAATATTTCAATTGCAGTTCAAAGCTCAAAAAAGCTATCTTGCTGAAATATGGTAAGGTAGGTCTGGATAACAGCACTTATTTTTTCAAAGAAATCACCATAGTGGCAATGTTTGAGTCCATGAGATCTTATGCAGTTAACAGTGGAAATCACAGGGCCTATTACAGATGACAAATCAAGAAGCTTTCTACACAGTTATTGCTGATGAAGAATGCAATTTAATACTAAAAGTTTCAATCCACCTAAACTCAACTGTTTTGTTAACTAACACAACTATACCTTTTTTGGCTCCACACACATTTCTGCCATCACTTAGTGTTATGCATTTTAGTTTTTCCAGTTCAAATTATACTCATCCAATGACATTTCTACTTCTCTGAAAATATCCAGATCTGTTGTTGTTCCATGCATGCTGAGCACAGATGCAGATTCTTCAGTAATCTCAAATTGGCATTTTTATGTTGAATAATAACAGTTGGGATATGTCTGACACATCAATTGGCTCACCAAGAGCAACTGAAAAACATACAAGCTTGCTGACTTTGTCTTTCAGCTGTGATTTAATATTTCTCACAAAACTCTAAGATATTCGCAAAAAGACTAATTGCTGAAAATAAATTCCTTTTTCTGCACATACTTCTTTAACCACCTCATTTAAGATTTTTTTTATGAGTTTACCATCTATAAAGTGCTTACCTTTCTTTACCTAAAGGTGAGCAACATGGAAGCTTGCTCTTGTTGCTGCCTAATTTTCTGTGGTTTACTTCTCAAAACAAACTGCATTGATAAAAAATTCTTCTTTAATTTGTCAAAGTTCTTTTTACATAGCTGTTCAGCAAATTGGCAATACTATGATGAATGCTTTTTTTTATAAACTTTTCAAATGTTAAACTCTTTAAGCACAGCAATCGCTTGGTTGCATATAATGCAGAGTGTCATGTTGTTTGATTCCATAACAAAATAGTCTATGTTCCAATGTTCCTTAAAAATTCTACACTCATAGTCAATTCTTCATTATTTTCTTGAGCTAACATTTATATCATGGCATTACAGATTTTGCTTGACAATATAAAACAGTACGCAATATAATTCAATACAACAACATAATACTGTAAAAGACGACAGAAGTAGGAATAAAGTTCACATGCTACTCAATCAAGCATATGGTTATTGCAAAAACACAATAAATTTGTTTTACCATTATGAAAAGAGTTCAGTGAACCAGATGAAAAGCAAAGGTGGGCCAGATCCAGCCCACAAGCCATACTTTGGAGGCTCCTATCCCATAATGTTATTACAGCGAATTTTTAAGTAACTGTTGAGCAATACACTCTAGATAGAGCTGCCACTACTAAAAAGGCATAATCCCGACACAGATACGTAGGTGATGTTCATGTATTTAAGCACAGTCAGTTATTTGCTCGTTTTGGTCTTGAAACAAAACGAAAACTTTATTTTGGGAAATCAACCTTTTTAAAGATGTTGTTTTGCTCATTATAGTCTTGAAACATACATTAAGAACTTTTTTCCTACAGAAGATCAACTATACTTCAGAGAAAAAAGCTAAACTTTGAGCACGTTTTTATATTTCTTCCTGATGCTCATTTTAACACCAAATTCCTGGCATGTTAAAGAAAAACCTTACATATGGTAAGTCAACATAAAAAATTAGCCTCGTTTCTAACATATTTTCTCTTGCATTTACAAAAGTCAAGGTTTCAAATAATTCGCACACTACTGTAGTTACAATAATATTGGAATATTGGTCACTTCGATAAAATACGGTAGTTAACCCATGCTTTTCTGCAGATGCTTCAGCATTTTTCCAAAAATTTATATAAATTTACCCAATCCGACCATAAAGGTCTTTTGGCAACTTCGACAATAATACAACTAATATCTGAACTTACCTGAAGCATCATCTTTTAAATTTAAACTGAAAACTGTCAATAAAATGATACAAACTAAAATCAAAATTCCACCCAAAACCACAATTCTTCTGTCAGACTTCATTTCTTTTGTTCACAGTTTGAAGTTATTAAAAATAAGACAATTAGTTACTCGAAATGTTTTTTACATTTACACTGGTAGGATTACACCAATGCCAATCAGCCAACTAGTCGTGCCAGATGGACAATCAATGTTTCACTATCTCGCGGACCGGAGTCCTTATCCGTTGCACAAGTTTCAGTTTATTTTGTTCACGTCAACAATAGCATAAAACAAAGAAAAAAGAAAGCAAAGTAATATAAACAGCAAGCAAGTTTGATATTGTTGACAGGAAACAACAAAATGACCATGCAGCCTTCGAGTCAGTTGCCTCTGTTTGATGACAAAACCGACGCGATGGCGTAGTGGTTAGAGCGTCCGCTTTGCAGTTGGTAGACCTGGGGTTCATTCCCCTTGTCGAGTCATACCAAAAGACTTTAAAAAATGGCATCCACAGCTTCCCAGCTTGGCGCTCAGCATTTAGGGGAGGTTGTGGAGAACAAGCCGGCAAGTTCGCTTGTTGTGTCCTTGGGCAAGACACTTAACGGGACGCCCCACCTTTATGTGGAAGACAGGTGGCCCATAAACCTCGAAAAAGGCAACTCCCAAGCGAGTGCGGACTTCCCGTCCAAAGTATAGCGATAAAATTCGCTTTCTCGTGAATGGAGGATAAAATATGGCAAATAAAACAAAACAAAAGAAGGAAATCACATTGACCAAAAAGCACAAAGCACTTGCATACATGCTCGGCACTCTCATACACACACACACACACACACGAGCGCGCGCGCATGCACGCACGCACATGTTTGGAATTTTAATTTAATGTCAATCGTAGTTTATCGGTAGGCTTACTATATTTTTGTGATTGAAAACCGGGACACTTCAGAACAACAAGCCTTATCAGAAGGATTACTATATCTGCTCAGGCAAATTTCAGGCCACACTTTTTCTTTATGTTTACACTTACATGTGTTGGCAATCGGTTCGGCTATATTTTATGATTGACAAATGCTTTCGCTTTCGACATCAAAACATTTTATCCAAAATGAAGGTACTCTCCAAAAAAAGTTCCCATTTTGCTACCGCCACTGGTGTTGGTCGTGGCACAATTCATCATCGCACTAGAGTCAATATTGATAATTTCACTATAGTGAAAAACCGGGATATTTTGCTGACCAGGATACACGCATAAAACCGAGACTGTCCCAGCTAAAACGGAATTTATGGTAAGCCTACTTATCGGTATATTTTAGTTCTTTTTAACGTGCTGATGATTCAAATTTTGTCAGAAGATAATTCTTGAGTTCTAAATATTGTAAAATACAATTTTAGTAAATTAGGTACCGGTACTTTGCTTTATACTACTGGTCCACATATTCTCAAGCACCTTCTGCCGTAGGAAGTGTTAGTGCTTTTAATGAAGTGATTGTTATTTTGGCTGTATCTAGTTTTTTAGCAATGTTAAAAGTTTGCTGAGAAAAAATGAACTCTCAGGGTTTGGTAGTTTATTGATGTGACGTTTGTGCATAAAAATAGATGGTTCTAGGAAAAATATATTATCAAGTTTGAGAATGCTTAATTTGTGAAAAGGAGGTGTTGAATGAGCTCGATAATTTTTACCACTAATTCTTCCAATGGCTCTCTTTTGAAGTTTGAATACAGCAGTTGAATTTTACAACACAAACTTGAAGCGTATTGGCGGTGTTTTTCTCAAAATATCTTTTTTACATTTGCTTCAGCACAACAGTTCAGTTCAGTCGATTTTATTCCTTATAGTCAAGATAAAATACATACCGGTAACGCATAATACAAAAGATAAGAAGAAAGAAAAAGGACATGCAACAAAAAATTTTGACCTGCAAATTAGACAAAAACAATAGTTTGTAATATAATTACGCCTTGTTGGATTGCCTTCTACTTAATAACGATAAAAGAAAATATAAAAGCTGCAGACAAAAACACAAGCAACAAATGAAAAATAGAATTCCCAAGTGTATTGATGCGAGTTGGTGTCAATCAGTTACCAAAGCTCGAGCTGCTGAGTGCAAAGCATGTTACTTTTGCTTGCTGTGAATGGTAACATGTGCTACACCTAAAGGTGGAAAGAAAAAGTTTGTCAAATCACTTTGGAGATCAAACTGAGCAAAATTTTTGTTTCATAAAGCTGATTTCAAAGCAAAATGAAAGGTCATTTGTAAGTTTGCAAAAATGCTCTACCTTCCCCTAAAAAGAATTTTGTTTCTGAATAGTTTGTGGTAACTACAGTGGCGTGGTAAAAAGGGCGAGGGGGTCTGACCCTCAAGCTCACCGTCTCAAGGTGCCCACAGATTAAAGACTTTTACGCTTTAATTGCAACTTATTTTCTTCAGTAGCTGAACTTCACTGTGGATATGCATCATCAGTAACTTCATTCTATAAGCTAATTTTTCAGTGTGTGGCCCAGTTAGCTTTGCACATAAGCTATTGTTTATAAATATGTCCCCGTCACTTGGTAGACCAGTGTTATGCTGTTTGTGACATTTGTAGTGTTTTGCAAGATGGTCAGCGACTATTGACGAGGAGTGTTTTGGAGAGAACTCCCTTTCCATATTGATGTCATGCATATATAGGCTGCGTTATTGCAGGCCTATTTGCTAATAACAGAGGACCGAGCTGATAGGGAGCCCAAAAATTATTCTCGCCCCCAGAGGTCTTAACACGGCAATGGGTGGTGGCATATTCTCATTCATCTTGCTTACACAAAATATATTCACAAGTGGGTGCAGTTCTATGCTTGCGCACATTAGCCGATTTGTCATAACCGCTTATATTTATCGGTTGATTTATTTATTTATATATTTATCATATGTATTGTCCATAATGATACTTTTATCGGCCTACTGTTAAGAGTACACAATGCATTTGATAACAAGGACAAAAAAGTCATGCCTCTAAGTTTGAAGAAAAAGTTTTTTGTTATCTTTAAGATTCAATATTTAAAATTCCTTGTCCTAAGAACTGATTACCTGTTTTGTATTATTGTAAAAACGTATGCCTTATTATTTGTTTTTAATTCAGAACTTTTTAGATTGTAGACAGTTTTTGAATTGCGAAATTATCGCTTTCTTGTTAGTGGCTTACATTTTCTTTAAAATGCTTTTTGTCTTTGTATTGTAAAACTCATGCTTTTTTTAAGAGTTAACGGCCACGTGGTTTGATGTGTTATAAAGTTATTGATGGCCAAAATTATTCATTCACTTTTCAAAGTTAGCTGTGGTGAAGTGAAAGTGGTTTTGAGGGTTGATGCCATACATTTAACTTGGGTAAATCTTATTTTTTATCTTCTCTTTTCTCGCATTATTTAGATCTCGCTTTGTCTGAATGGCATTAAGATATATGATCAGTAATTAAAAACTGAATTTGGCAGCCACAACCAGAACAGTTTTTCTGAATTGCCCTTGAACCGCTTTTTATTAATTTTTTTAATATACTCTTCATTAATTTCTATTCCAAGTTGATGAGAGTAGAGGATTCGGAATGGCTTCTACACAAGAACTGAAACGTGATAGTTGTGGTAATCACAGTACGTTTTTTGAGAATTATGAGAAAGTCTTGGATTTCGCAAAGCCTTGGTGAAGGTATTGCAAGGCACCAGACGCTGATGCTGGTAGAGTTCGTGACATCTACGCGTTCTATTACTCTTATTTTGACGTTTCTCAGAGTAGAGTCAAGGCTCCGTCAGCAGTAGAGCAATGGCACGTAAGATGACATCAGTGGCAGTTTGATTCAAGAAAAAGAGAAATAGAATATGTTTATTCGCTTCTAAAATATTTGTTTGTACTATTGTTGCCGCATTTCGAAGGTGTTTCCCTGAGAAAATATTTTACCAGTGTTGACGCTATTTTGATAAGAGTTTTTGTAGCAATGTTAATCCCGAAAACTGTGTCAGCCGAGGTTCATTGCCAGAAATTTCATTCAATGGAGATAAAACACAAAATAGTGCTCACTACAATTTTAAAATTTATTTCAAAGTTGTGTAAAAGTTAAACACATTTTCTAAAAAAAGATTGTGGTTGTTCAGTTTTTAAGTGCTAAATTTTCTCTCTTTCAAAACTTGCAATCCACTATGACGATGACGTCATTGTATTGGATTATTCGTGCTAAACCCAAGAAAAACAAACATACCAATTTTATGCCCCAAAAAGACATAAAAAATAGCTTGTCTGTGATTCATTCTGTAGATATTTATGGTCTATAGCAGCGGTTCCTAAACTACGGGTGGCAACTTAATGATAAGTGTCGACGGAATTTCAGTGAGTCGCGAAAGTCATTCAAAACAAATTAATGCATGCCCTATCTCAAGTAATTTGCTGTTCGCTCAGGTGCTCAGGTAGGCGTGTGTCAGTGAATTTGACGAAGTCAACTAGGAAAATCTCCACCCGCGAATCCTGCTAAGTGAATCAAAATTTTGAACATTTATTCAGTTGTTAGCGCCAATTACGATGATTGTAATGAAAGAATAAACGATTGTACAAACCTGCTTGTGATTTCAGAAGCTTTTAAAGTTGGATTAAGTAGCTTGGTAGACTATTAGCAACTAGTTAAAACTCGTCAAGCAGAGAAAATCATCGTACATTATCGCAAGGTATTGAGAGCTCAGTCTACCGGAGATTGGAACCTATGACCTTTACTCTTTTTCCATAAAAGAGTTTCTCCTACTGATCCCCCAAGGCCACTTTTGATAAAAATCAAAATTTTCATGAGGGAAAGCAAAGAAATTTATTTTACTGTCACATTTTTAAAATCATTTTTTCGTAAATCAAGTTGTCAGAACGTAATTTAACCAAAGTTGTAACATTATCAGTCTTGCTTTGGTTTCAATCGCAAAGGAACTACTTTTGCAACTTGCCCTGAAGTATAATAATAATCAATAAAATTTGTTGGCAATATGGGTGAAACACTTTTGATGACGTAGTCTTGAAAAGATCCTACGAAATAGCGCACTTTAGGGGATGGCGACGTAACAGAGTCCATCAATGCATGAAGACCTTTGTTGATGTTTGATAACTTTGTTAAAGTCTGGGTTCGCGAAACGTTAGATAAAGTAGGAATTTCGGAATTTTTCGAAATTTGATCCTTTGTAAGATCAAATGGTGGAGCTTTAGATGAATTCCTAAGGTTTACAAAATTTGAGGCTTCGTTTCCAAAAGATGAAGACTCCGCGGATGTCATGGAAGAATAACCGGAAGACAAAGTAGAAGGAGGAGAGCCGCTTTTCGCAGAGTCCGATTCTGAACAACCCTTCTCTTGTACGGGTTCCGTTAAAGATCCTGTCAGGGAATGAATATATGTGGAGAAATAATCTTCTCCGTACACTTCTTTGAGATCCTGGGAAATTCTCTTAAGTCGAATAGTTGTTTGAGGGTCGGCGAGCAAACTTTTGCTATCTAAAAAAAAACGAGCGATCACAATTAAAGTTAACATGAAAAACAAAGCTTTCAAGTAAAGTCGTTAAATTATTGATCCGAATGGGTCCAAGCAAATTCAAACTACACGATCAAACAAATCAAACCACATGCATGTCGTGCTGTATAAACAGCAGCACACGTACGGTAAAATTTTGACTAACTACAATCTTTGTACAGTCACAGAGACATCAACAACAAGCACATCCTTGATTACTCGAGCCTTTATCCTTTTCTGTTCACGACTGTTTAACTGCGCAAGCATGATGATGATTTATTTTCTTGCAGTCCCAGGTGCTCTGATTTAAGCCCAAACTCAAATCTATATCCTGCTATGCATGGTTGTCTTTCAAACCTGCATCAACCTCCAAACTCATTTTGCTTTTGCTCTATGTATGGCAATACACAATGCAACAGCAACCTGATCGGGTGGGTTGCAACGTTCAGTTCGGTTGTTAATAATCGATTGATAAGTTCGTCATCGATTTATTGAGCCATAAAGGCAATTTACGCGCTTTATATGCATGTTCACACGAACGACGTGGTTATTTCACAAAGTAATAGTGTTGCAAATAATAAAAACTTCCTCCCATAATTTGACGAGACCATCCCTGGTCGCGTTTCGTTCTTTTGGACTCATCAGCAAGGCCTGTCCCGTCATCACCAAAAAACAAAACCCCATATTTGCAGTAGCCTAACAGAAAAATGTAGTATTTCTATTACAAATTCCTTCGCTCACTTACTATTAACTCTTTAAATAGTACACTGCGATTGATAAGTTAAAACGTTACGATAAATGTGTTGCTTTGCCAGAGGTAATGCACTTTGCAGCAGTTTCCTTTGCTTGCTAAGGAGTACTTGTATTCAAAATGCATAGTACCTCCAATAGTGGTAGCTCCACAGCAAGTTTGAACACTAGCTGCATAAGAGCTCATTTCAAGCGAAGAATTTTTTCGCGATCGAAGATTAAAAAGATTACGTTTGCTTTGCCTTGACATGCAACACTAGCTTTCGCAATTAGCAAGCATCTACAGGCCTACTACTCATCCGATCCTAAATAATTTATGGCATTGCATGTCATAAAAAATGCATGTTGAAGGTAATAATCAACTTGGACTCAAGCAATTACAAAGCTACCGTACCTGGTAGAAAAGCAGGCTGAACAATCGAAACAAAAATACCCCATTTCGACATTTCTCGCCGCAACGAATCAGAAAAAGCTTCGAGAGCAAACTTCGTGGCGGAAAATGATGAAAGTCCTCCACGAGCTATACAACCTATTCGTTAAAAAATAAAGCCAATCTCAAAAAAACTTATAAAAACAACAAAAAATCAATACCAAAATTATTGTTTTTAAAAATCTTGCAGTAGACTACGTGCAAAGTGGCATCCTGCAACAAGGCTAACTTTATTTACCAGATAGATTACTAAGATTGACGATTCTCCCTTTCGCTCTTCGCAGGAGCGGTAGTACAGCCTTCACAACGCGAACGGTACCAAGAAAGTTGATATTCATCATTTGTTCATAGTCATCAACTGCCATCCACTCAACCTCACCGACGGAGTAGAACTCAGCACAGTTTACCAAAGCCCAGACCCCTAAAAATTAGCAATATTTATTCACGGTTTTTGCGAGAGAACGCCCTATCCAACACCTTGTACCAAATCAAAGTATTTGTTTTTTTTTCTACTTAAAAATTTCTTTTTAGCTGCTCTGATGCCGTGTTATTCTAATAAATCTGCCTTCTAATGGAGCATACATCTCCTCCTTTTCTTCATCGTCTACAAATAGATCTGTCTTATGTTTCGCGTTAGGTATGTAATTGGCGTAATGCATATGATATTTAGCCTATTTCAATTTCATTGAGTCAGCAAAACGTGATAAGCAAGTAGAGAACAGACTTGGAGCCCACACGACCCAGACACAAATTTAAACTTGCAGACCTGTTCCCAGGCCCAAAACCAACATATAAACAAGCTAAGTGTGAGTGTAGGTGTTTAGAAGTTAGGCTTTGCCTTGACGAAGAGCACGTGCTTCAGTGCTTCATTGCCACAACATACGAAACACGATGAAGCAAAGAATCATAGCGAGAGAAAAAACGATAACTAAAGAATATCATAGGGATCCTATATATACGTGATGCCGGAGGAAGGGGCCCTAGGATCCCTTAATTGCAAGCCTGCTGCAATTCTGGGGCGCAGCCAGAAAAAATTGAGAAGAGGCGAGATGCGGCTTCTCACTTGCAATGATGACATCATCAACATTTAGCGTTGTTGCAACTTGCGAGTCAAATATTTAGGGGGAGGAAGCGGCTCTTTCCGTGACAACGTTATTTAGCACAAAAACATCGCAGTTAAAATGTAACCACTTCTACCTTCTTCTCCGACTGCATCTTGTATCATTTCCACGGCGTCTTCGATTTCCTCTTGCTTTGTGACGTCAATTTGCAAAACAGCCAATCGCGTTGAGCCACGTGAGGCAAGGGAACGGGCCCCAATGCTATTGCAATCTGAGCAGCCCGCATACACGATGTATCCCTGCTTGTCCAAGCAAAGCGCAAGCTCGTAACCGTAACTATTTGGAATATCACAACCTAAAAACAGTTTAGGCAAACTTAGTTTAATTTTTCTACATGACCACAAATAAAGGGGGACCGAGAGCTCCCTCTGAAATGTTTACAATTCTTGATTATTTTTTTGAATTTTGGGCATTTACAGAGAAAGACCGCATGCCCAAGATTTGAATCCTCTGAAGTTAAACACCAGTAATATTTTTAAAACTGAAGCTCGGTTTACTGAAGACATTTATTTTTTAATTATTTTTAGTGGAACTGTTGACAAATGCAAGCGAAATATCAGCTCTCTCTTTGAGAATGACCCTAATCGTTTGAAAAAACACTACTCCGACAGGGAAAACTACCTAAGACAGCTTTTCCAGAGGGATTTGAAAAAGATATACAGTTGAAAGGGAAGTATGCATTTTAATCTTTGAGGGCTGAAGCCAATTACATACGACTGTGGTTGGACTATAAAGCGCAGGCCAACCTTATTCAAGCCGTTCTGAAGCTATTTCGCGCCAGCTCAAGCTGGTTTGCGATCGTACTTGATAAACAAAAGCAAAGCCGGGCTTACGCCATATCTCACGCTTAGTGTGGATTAGCTTTTGGTCTACTGCACCTTACTTACAGGTAAATTAACTTTCCCAATAAGATTATGTTATCAATACAAGTGTGAAACCAAAGCAGGGAGTTTGGTTTGGCTTAAATGCATTTGAAAATTTATAAGTAAGTCGACAGTAGTGGAGCAAGAACGCTATTTCTAAAGGATTTGGGGTATACAAGATATTCTTTGGTTGACTTTTCTTCGAAAGGTCAAAGATCTTTTACAATAATCTAAATTGAAGTAGGCCACCTACCTGTGATCACAACCGATTTTTGATTTTCTTGCGTCATTTCAAACAAAACTTTTAAGTAAATTAAGTCTACCTTTATATTACGAATAAAATTTTTGTGGGATTAGTCCGCAATGAAATATCAAAAATAAACTAATAGCCCACGTAGACTAGGAATGTACTTAAAAAGTGGTATTTTGCCACGGTGCCCCTCTGGACGGGACAAGGTGGTCAACTATGGCCCAGACAAATGCCCGCAGGAGGTGTTCTCGGTAGACCAAACATTTGAATGGTCTATGCCTTTAACTCTTGAATGATTTGTATCTTTGATTCCTTGAAGGCTTCGTTGAAGAAGCTGAAAATCCTCAATTTATTGGTAGACTACTTTAACAAAATGTTGCATACACTTCTGAAATCAATCAGCTGTTGCGATAAGCAACTAGTCTAGGCCAAAGAACAATGTGGTAGGTTGCTATTCATTCTCGTTTGAGTAGGTCTAGGAAGAGAAAAATTCAAATATTGTATGGCAATGGCTCCACCTAAGAGTAAGCTCAATCATATTACTTCAAAAGGCTGCAAAATGCAATGTTTTCGTTTTTTCTTCTAGAACCACACAACCACAAAAAAGGAAGAAAATCATTTTTAAACACTTTTCCACTAAACGGGCGGAATGGTTCGGTTAACTTTTCTTTCACAAAAATCCTCGTTGCGTGCCTGTTATATAGCAACTTCTTAGAACCGGGTACACTATCTACTGCAACTGATTGTGCCAGTTGTTACAGGAAGTAGAAACGTGTTAACCGATTATAACAAAGGTCACTAATCCCGAGAACTGACAACTATAATCGAAACGTTACTTGTGTAACAGCTTTTTTAATTTAAGCTCTGACTTACATTTACACTAAATTGGTTCGCTAACTTAACGAACAGGCTTTTGTCCCTCAAATCGGTGTTCTTATAAACGTCTGGTAAACGGCGATAAAAGGTGCATTAAATGTTCTCTAAACCAAGAGTTGATTGTCGCATCAATTACACCTTCTTCTAGCAAACAAAACCACACCTTTCTAACCAAGCTATTGTGTTTCAAGTACGATTCCGGCACTAACACCCTATATACTCAATCACAAAAAAAGCTTCCTAAATTTTTTATTCTAGGGGAGTTGAATTTCTTCTCCTGAAAAATGTGAAAAAACCCTACGTTCTTTTGCTAAGATGCTTTCTAGAGAACTTTTTCGAAACTTTCTTAACTTTTCTGTAATCTCCAAATTTGTTAACTCCTACTGAATTAAGGCGTAGCTAATATATCCAGTAGGAGCTTATTTTAACAGTTAAGCTTACTGCACATGAATAGCTTAATTCTGGGTTGATTTCCTCTATTGAAACGTTACGCTAGCTGTCAGCTAAATTCGCTGAGCTTGCAAAGCTGAATTTGCTTTCAACGCGGATATAGAAATTGGCAAGATTCCACGTTGCGTCGTAATGACGTAGGCGTTGCGAAAAAGAGCAAAATTGCATCAATAAAGATTGAGCGTTTATCTCAATTTTCTTTTCGACTTCTACAAAAATTGAAAGATCATAGATTACTAAATAACCTAACTACTCATTGAACATTGTAGGCTATGCACTTCTAAACCGGCTTTTCTTTTTCTTTGGTTTACGGAGACAACACCCCTCGGAATTCTATGCACGTTTAATGAACTACCTCTGCAAAATGAGTGGTTTGTTGCTTCAACCACGAAAAATTGCTCAAGGTATATTTCAAGCCTTCTGAAACATTTGCTAGAGCGACCACCGATGCTGTTGATCAACTCTATGACGGTTTTTTCCCCATGAATTTACTCTTGTCTGAAGTGTTGATGAGATGTCGTATTAATAAGTGACTTTAATCGAGACATGTAAATAAAGTGCTGGCATTTTGACATCAAAATACAAGTAGGCCAAATGCGTTGCGCAGCTCGGCAAACATTCACATAAACAAGCTAAGAAGATACGCAATGCACAAACAGATAAATTTTTTACCCAAATCACGCAACGCATAAACTGTAACATTACATGCTCAGTCACTTATTGCAGGCTATAGTATTATGTAAAGCCTGGTCTACGCTGAGATCAAGCGCTGCTTAACGTTTTGTTTTGTTTTGGCTCATTGGCAAGCCATGGCGGCTTGCTTTAGGTAAAATAATTTTTAGGCCGACCATTAAGAAAATAGAGGTGTTCGAAATATTTTCGTTTCGTTTCCACGCAAAGCTGCTTTGTTTTGGTTTCGTTCAGTTACGAATTAACTTCCTTGGTGAAGCATTTCGTTTCGTTATGCGCTCGAAACCAAACCGTGAAAGATTGGACTCATCCCGTGTGAGGAGCATGCTTTACAAGAGAGCCGCTTTGAACACACCGAGCGGCCATTTACCATCGTCACATCAATTTTCGAAAAAGGACGACGACCAGGGCCATAACTTCGTCACTTGGGGCCCCAGTGCAAAAATCCAACGTGGGGCTCCCATTTTTTCTGAGCATAATGTTCAATTGGGCTACTTTTCTCAGCACACGAATAATTGTGTTTGCTTCTATTTTTTCGATGACTCCGTGTTATAGAAAAACTTTTCAATTGAGTCATTTGCTATTGGTTAGATTATATTCGTATATATATGATTTTACATTTTTTCCCCACAAAACCGCGATGAAAATCTGAAACATTCTGCATAAGCTCTGATTGAATAATGAATCAAAAAAGTTTTGAGCTGAACGGGGAGAAAAGGGAAACAAGCCAAGTTTGCCATACCTGCAATATAAAAGTTGACCATTGGAATAATTTTTCACGAACGTTGCAAAATTCAGCATAAATTTTGAAAACATAGATTTTAACCTAAATTCAATTATATATTTGTGATAATTTTATGAAAATCAAATCAAAATAGACGTCGCAAACTCAATTGTTTTGTAATGGCAAAAAAATTATGTGCAACCTATTGCGCAAGGTACTTTGTGAGCATTATTAACGATATTTCAGCAAAATGCAGATAATTGTTCCGCCCAATAGGAATTAAAGTGCCGTGACAATCACCCCGAAAGACACAAACTAATAAAATACAACACGTCAATGCAAATTAAGCAATTTACTCGCGGGTGGTTGGGGGACTCGAAATTTTTCCGTCCTGCTTTTGCACTGCTGGATGACTTTTGCACTGCACTGCTGGATTACTTTCCTAAAATCTCAATTTTTAGCTCGTTCATTTTCTACCCTCAGCAGAGACAAACCGTTAAGTCTATCTTGGGATATGGAGCTTCGAAGAAACTTTATGATCATGAAAGTTTTGAAAACGATCTCTCTGCCGTAGCAACTGTAACAGGTGCTGTCAGATACATCATGTATGCCGTACAAACCTCAGGATAAGATATTGCAAGCGATACATTTTCTAAACTCAGAAAAGAAGCCATTTTTTTTTGGCAAATTTTAATCGTGCAATCTTTTCTTTAAACAACGTTTTAATGGGGAGCATTTGGCTTGGAAAAAAAAAGTAGAGCTGTTTTTTCAGAAAATTTTCTAGCTTCAACCTCAAGATCGAGATGAGAAGCATTTGATAGAAAACTTGTTAAGACGTCACCACTGATTTCATTCCTTCAAGCGATTAATAAGTTGCTGCACCAATCAACAACCGCCTCAACGTGGTGGTGCGGTCCCCGACCCCGTTTGGGTTGGGTCGAAATGGCTGTTGGCCTTTCCGAGGGTCCCAGTTACCCCGGGCACTCCCCTACATTTTTTCGCTCCCTGAACGACCGCAGAAGGACAGCACACAGTATCTACAAAATCGGTCGCCTGTTTTCACTTTTTCCTCTCTCCTGCCCTTCTTCGTCTCCTCATTCTTCTTCTTCTCCTGATGAGCGGTAACGTTTATTCTAACCCTGGCCCCATCTTTCCTTGCTCTGTGTGCGCTGGAAATGTGACCTGGCGGGGCAAGTCAGTGCTATGCTGCACCTGCTCCAAATGGATCCATCTAAGGTGCTCACAACTTTCCCTGTCTAAATTCAGAGCTCTAGGCAGCTCTCACTCCTGGAGCTGCCTCCCCTGTCGTAACACTGTGACTCCCTCGTCGGACTCCTCCGACACGTATACCTCCACTGTACAATCTGGTCCCCCTCTACTGATGCTGCACTCTCGCCTCACCCCCGTCTCCAAATCTCTTATCCCCCATCTTCCCATTATATATCTCCTTCCTCTGCTTCTTCACCACCGACCCCCGCTCCTGGCCATTTTTCTACGCCTCCTGCCTCCTCTCTTCCCCCTGACTCTCTCAGGGTTCTTCAATGAAATGCTGGAGGTCTTCGAGCCAGGAGCACTGAACTACTTTATTTTCTTTCGTCCCATCCAGTCGATCTTATCTGCATCCAGGAATTCAATCTTAACTCCTCTTCCTCTTTCGGATTCCTGGATTTTCTGCTCTGCACTCTGATTGCACCCACTCCCGGTCTGGCATTCTCTCTCCTGATGCCACGCACGCCAGCGGCGGCATCATCATTTTCGTCAGGCAGGGCTTATCCTTCTCTGAACTTTCTACCTCCTCTCTTTCTTCGCTTGATCCTTACTCTGATTATGTAGGGATCAACATCTCTCTTAACAACTCCTCCTCGGTGTCATTTCTCAATGTGTATGCCCCCCTATTCGCTCCTCTCCAACGGATCGCAGAACCGATTCCTTTTCTCCCTCCATTCTTTCCTCCTCCAGAAATCTTTTCATTCTGGGGGACTTCAATTGCCATCACCCCCTCTGGGACTCAAGAGTTACTTCCGACCCCTGCGGGGAGAAAGTATGCGACTGGATCATCTCTTCTGACCTCCTCCCCCTCAATGATCCTGACACACCCACTCTTCTCCATCGCTCCTCTGGCAGTCGCTCGTCTCCTGACATCTCCTTTGCTCCTTCTACTCTTGCTTTTTCTTGCTCCTGGGACGTGCTTCAGGACCTGGGTTCTGACCATCTACCAATTCTTCTATCCATCCCTCTCTCTCCGGTCTTTCGTCCCAACCAGCGTCCCCCTTCCTTCAATTTTCACAAAGCTCGCTGGAATGGGTTTGCCTCTTACTTTGACTCTCACTGTCCTTCAGCAGAGGAATACTCGTCTCTTTCTCTTCCCTCTGCTGCTGCTCTCTTTACCTCTCTGACTTGGAATGCGGCCAAATTTTCCATTCCTTTCGGCGGCATCAAACGCCCTCCTAAAGCCTGGTGGTCTTCTGAGGTGGAAGAAGCGGTTAGTGAAAGACGCAAGGCTTTCGCTGCCGCTCACAGAAGTGATGAAGATCGACAGGCTTACATTTCCGCTTCTCGACGCGCCTCGTCAGTCATTGCCAAAGCCAAGACTGAGGCATGGTAGACGACTTGCTCTTCTCTTTCACCTAAGTCTAACCCTAAATCTGTACACTCTCTTTTTCGCTCTATCGCTGGCTCTTCTTTGACACACAGGTTCCCTCGATTTCCACCGAGGAACTTGTGCTCCCTCGTCATGCTCGCTGTGTCCTCTCTCGTCTTCGCTGCAACGAACACAACCTTCTTTTAGGCTCTTATCTCTCTATGATTGGCATAATTGAGAACCCTTCCTGCAGCGCCTGTGGACACCCGTCGTCTCCGAAGGACACCTCTCATCTCATTCTGCACTGTCCAGCTACGGACTCTTTGCACCGCTCACTCTTTGGCGACTCTCTATCTCTTTACGACCACTGGTCCAGACCCTGGGGAGTTGCCCGGCTTCTGGGGCTTTATGGTCTTCCGCCATGCCCCCATCCATCGGAAGGGGTCGGGTAAACAACAAACAGACCCCGCCTTAATGGTCGGCGCTACATTTTATGGCTGGTTTGAAATGTGCCTCCGCGATCTCATCAACATGATAATGCTTGCATTGCAAAGTTGTACCGAAATATCAAGTTTTAGTTTGTCTAACATGTTAATTTTTTTAGTGTTACTGGAGATGCTACTAGCGGTAATGCAGCCAATAAAAGCCACACTGGTCCAGACCCTGGGGAGTTGCCCGGCTTCTGGGGCTCCATGGTCTTCCGCCATGCCCCCATTCCTCGGAAGGGGTCGGGTAACCAACAACAACATCAATAAGTTGGCAAGAAAGTATGTCTATAATAGGAAGAAACACAGTTACGCGAAATCGCTTCTTAGGATCGCTTAACGTTATCCCTTCGGATATTTCATCAAAGTAGGTTTTTGTTTTCTTTACTTGAATTACGATCCCAAAATGTTTTCTTTCTTGTACAAGTTGAAAATATGGTAGCTCAGTCTTACAAACTGAATTATCTCAAAAATTTAATCTTGGTTGATTTGTGTGTGTAAGGTGAATTTTGCAAAGCATTGTGTTGTTCACTGCAAAGTAGGACCCAGCTTGTAGGCAGATGAAGTCATTTTATTAAGAGATCTTTCTAATAGGTTTGATAAGCGAATTTGTTGAATTTCTCCTCAGTAGGCAAGGAACACCATTTATGAATGTTTTTGGTATTACCAGACCAAGATTTTAAGTAGCTATCCAAGTTCTACCGCTCGAGAAACGGACGCTTTAATCATTATGAAATTTAGGCAGTCCTATCCAATGCATGTATCGTTGAGTTTATTCTTACGACTCTTTGATAGACCCTTGAACGGCAGTGTGGAAAGATGGGACAAAGTCTGCTTGCAAATATAGCGTGCCATATCTTACTTTTATTGAAAACGGTATTTTTTGTGGCCAACATCTGCAAGTGTGTACTGACAGTAGATTCCGCTTGAATAAACGCTTCCATAAATTATATTCCTAGTTTTGAACTGAACTATGTCTCGAGGTTTTCCAGTTTTAGCAACAGAGCAACGAAATTTATACTGACGTTTAATACATAGATAATACGCTATGAACTAATAAAAAATCACAGCTACTTTAGGCGTACAAATAACTAGTTTTAAGATGCAACATTGAATAAAATAGCAGCTACCAAGTATTACAAAAAAGTATTCCATTACAATACGCATGCAAAAGTATCCCGAATTTCAAACGCTTTTATAAATAGAGCCCTCTAAAATTATTCTTTCAGCTGTACTGTTTTTAGACGCATTTGGAAAAGTAGGTTAAAGTACAACCATAACATGACTTTCATTTTGTGCAAAGCGTTAAACAAAAGTTGGAATTTCGACATCGAATGCACATCATTACCGCCAAATCGGATTAGGTTTTGCCGGAGAAGTTCCTATTTTCGAGCGAAGTTTGCCGCTAGAAGGAACTAGCAGTCCGTCTCCAGATTTTGAAACCTGCTTAAAACTATTTGTCAGTTGAAAGCTTTCTATCATTTTCAGGCATTGGAAAACTCCAATGCCTGTAACAACTTGGCTGTGAAGGTTGGAATGTCGCTCACAGCAGTGATTCTAGGTGCAAACCTCCCAAGGACTTCGTTGTTTAGACTTGGAACATCACTTTACAGCAATTTCCCTACCTATGGTAGAAATACAGTGTGCCAGCAGTACTGATAACTTCTGAAACGGATCTAAACACAACTTGTTTTACGGACACCGGAAAGTGATGGGAGATACAAGAGTCAAATTAAACTCGGTTACGGGAAAAGTCCAACACTTAAATCTTTGCCTTAGCTTTGGATTTGGGGGGAGCGCTCTTTTGACAGAAGCTGAACTTTACTACGTTGAAACGTTAAACCAAGGAAGCTTTTTGACAACTCAAGGGAGCATTTAGCCACGTTTGCTCATGCCGGGGCTATTGGGGAGTGCACGCATGTATGAAATATTTGCAAGAAACAACCTGTGGTTTTGGCTTCTTCACAGGACTTGAGGTAACTGTAGGCTGTAAAGAACTCTGCAAAACAAAAATAAGGTCGTTAGAACAAAACTTGTTCGTTTTATCTCCTAGTTCACGATCAGATTGTAACAAGAACTTATTGAACTCATCGAGAACACAAGATCTACGAAGCGTTTCAAGATTGCGGCACCGCTTTATAGTCAGCCATTCCAGTGCGATTGGTACAGGCTCCAGTTTGAACCCTAATTGCAAGCTTGGAAGCAAATAACTGCCACCTACAACGCAGTAGCTTATGAACAACGGTGGTTGTGATCTGTTTCCAACCCAGGATCATAAGTGCTGGAGTCTAAAATCCTGTTCAAGTGCTAAAATCCTCTTCAAGGTCCAAAATCAATTATGATTACCACCACTCGCTCAACACACCACTGCTCACCTTCGCAGAAGCAACACTGGTATCACGTAAATAACGCAGTAATTGCTCAGCAGCAAGACGGGTTTCACCAGTTGGTGTATCATTAGATGAGTAGAGGCCCAAGATCTGGGATATTTCGCCAACCTAAAAAACCGATTTTATCCTTTAAAATTATACGCTCTATCATCCGTCACGGAAAATTGCAGTTGTGCACAGAGCTCGACCAGCTTCGGAGTTGCCATAAATGCCGGTATATTTCAACACAGTTGGAAAAGTTTCCAGAGTACAACTTTTCCCATCTTTTGTAAAAACCTGGTATGCGAGACATTTAGGAAAAAAGATTGGGATTTTTGTTTTTAGACAAAGTTTCATGTATTGTGGTAGTTAGGTGGCCGAAACTTGGACAACCCAAGGTTTGATAACCTTCTTACAGCAGCCAACACAATAATTGCATGAAACACAAAAGGTGGATTTTCGCTTTTTGCATTAAAAAAAAGCCGCTTGACAGGTTTTTAAAAAGATGAAAAAGCCACTAGTTGTCATCTAAAGCAGCGTCTTTCATAGACCGAATGCGGCAGCGAACTTACAACCTTTGGATTAACACCATTGTCTAACCTCTAGCCAAGCCATCGCACACAAATAGGAACTACGCTCACTTGAGCAGGACTTAAGAAATGCGAATTTGATATTGAGCTTTGGTTCACAGTATTATCGTTTAATCCAGGAGCGAACTTGACATTATGCTTCTGTCGTTTATGATCTCCAAGAGCGAATATATTTTTTCTTTCCAAAACAGAAGTTCTAAACATCAAATACAATTTGTTTAGTAGTAGATCAGAAATGGCTTTACAACATGCAAATGAATTTGCGGTTTTGTTTCAAAAGATCAGCAGTATCAAACTTTAAAGTTTTCAAGTCAAGATGCTTCCTGATAATGAACACAGATATACTTGAAAAATACTAGATGCAACCGATGACGCCAACTAGCAACAGCAAAACTTCAAAAATAAAACAGAAAAAAAACGCACACACACCTCAACGATACAGCAGATCGGGGTACTCAAAGGTCCAGCGAATGCAAAGGTCTAGCGTGCAGCTAGGTACCTACTTACACCAGCTTCCCCCGTTTATTCCGGTATTTGTTGAGGGAAATATTTTGATACTTTTATTAAAGCGCACCTTCTTTATTAAATAAGCAATTAAATTTTTAAAGAAAGTGAGGACATTGTAAAAGGTTCTTAGGGTGGGGATGCTGAAACGAGTTCCTTTAGAACTTTTACTGTAGCGTGTGAATCGAGATTACTTCTGTAGCTCTGCAGTCATCGGAACCAAAATACTTTTTGTCTCATTTTGTTCTGCTTCAAGTTCTTTACATCACAATTTCTTCGCAACTCTTTATCTTTTTATCTCTGGTCCAGAAATGGAAATTTTCCGGCTTCTGGGACTCCACGGTCTTCTGATATGCCCTCCCCCACTCTGAGGAAGAGATTGAATAGCAAATTTTACCAAACGGATTAGCATCACGCGTTTACAAACCCGTAAATTATTACAAAACAAGACCAGTGGCATGTTAACTCTTGCTCAGGCGCCTTACTTGCTCAAATCAGAAGAATTTGTTTTAGAAGCTTCGTTGTTGTGTGTTAGCGCTTGATGCTTGGTGGGAACAATATCAGGCGAAACTGCAAAAATCATAAATAAAGCGCATTGTCAAGATAAGTTTTCGTGAACATTTGTAAACTACGAGACTAATAATAAAATACGTTTATTTTCTTCAACAGAGGTTGCTGAATGCTGATGCGTTGTACGTCTACTACTATCACCTACTTCTGCGTCATACTTCGACTAGCCGGTCAATCGGAATTTCTTTCTGACGCATACTGATACGGGTTTAAGTTTTGAAACCCTAAATATAAACACCAGACTATAACCTGTATAATAACATCGCTGATTCCAACCATGCAAAATCTGGGCTCGTTTTTAGGCTAAATTTACTTTTTCTTTTAAATCAACAAAATATCAGCGCTCTGAGCTTGAAGTCAAGTTTTAAAATGGAATTTAAATACGGCAAAATAGACAAAAATATATGCAGTAAAAATCACCTTGCATTTGCTGGCTCGGTAATTCTGCCAAAGCCGGATATGACGCAATAGGTAGCGCCACTTTGATTCCAGAATTTTCTTTGTTTTCTTCCGTAACGAGTTGCACTTTTTCGTGGGAGGATACATCAGCTTTAGGTGGGTCCACAGGATCACCTGGGGATCTTTGCAGCAACTGAGACAAATGCATAGTACAATACACAAACGCAAACTATATGAAAAGAGCATTGAAACGTGGTCAAACAGCATCACGTGACGATCACTGCTGGAAAAGCTGAGCGATATTCTTTCTTTGGTCACGCCATCGTCAAAAACTATTTCCAATTTATCTACGCTTAAATTCATTTTTGGTACGGTGCCCTCAGGTGTAGGTCACTTCTGCAGCTAAACAACGAGCATACTACATTAAGACTTTAAAACATGTACATGCAGTTATTCTTACCATTTGCACGTAATGCTGCAATTGCATTTGTCGCACGTCTTCATGGCTTTTATTGGCTGCATTACCGCTAGTAGCATCTCCAGTAACACTAAAAAAATTAACATGTTAGACAAACTAAAACTTGATATTTCGGTACAACTTTGCAACGCAAGCATTATCATGTTGATGGGATCGCGGAGGCACATTTCAAACCAGCCATAAATTAAAGCGCCGACCATTAAGGCGGGGTCTGTTTGTTGTTTACCCGACCCCTTCCGATGGATGGGGGCATGGCGGATGACCATGGAGCCCCAGAAGCCGGGCAACTCCCCAGGGTCTGGACCAGTGGTCGTAAAGAGATAGAGAGTCGCCAAAGAGTGAGCGGCGCAAAGAGTCCGTAGCTGGACAGTGCACAATGAGATGAGAGGTGTCCTGGGACGGGTGTCCACAGGCGCTGCAGGAAGGGTTCTCAATTATGCCAATCATAGAGATAAGAGCCTAAAAGAAGGTTGTGTTCGTTGCAGCGAAGACGAGAGAGGACACAGCGAGCATGACGAGGGAGCACAAGTTCCTCGGTGGAAATCAAGGGAACCTGTGTGTCAAAATACTTCGATGAGACAGTACGCCTCCAGTCCGAGATAAGACGAGAGTGGATACGAGAGATAAGAGGAGACAGACTACAAGCAATAGCGGAGGGCGCAAGTAGCGCTCCCCGTCTGGCAAGCTCATCGGCCGCGTCGTTTCCCGGGAGAAACGAGTGTCCGGGGACCCATTGCAGCCTAATAGAACAGGAGAGAGAAGACAGTTCCTGCCAGATCTGCCATGGAGTTTGAGATAAGAGGAAAGATGGAGGAGAGGACAGGGTGGCGAGGACAGAACGAGAGTCAGATAATAAAAGAGAAGAGAAATGGCAGACTTGTTGGTGCTGCCGAGACCAGCAAAGAGCGTGCAGAAGGGCACAGGTTTCAGCGGAAAAACTTGAGCATACTGGGCCTGCTGAAAAGGAAAGAGTGGCCTCACTGCCACAGAGTGAGCAATTGGCAAGAACGCCGGAGCCGCCCTAGCCAAAAATAAAAGGAACAGAGCCGTCAGTCCAAAGCACCAGATTATGAGGGGGGAAGAGAGTCAAGGTGGGTGAGAGCCGCACCTTGGCAAGAGGAAGGGGGATCGGAGCGAGAGCATGGAGTGAAGAGAGTGAACTCCACCGTGAACGAAGGCAGATTCCAAGGAGGACAGGGAGGGCAAGCAAGAAGAGCCTCCCTAGAACAAGTAGAAGGAAGCATGAGCGGGTGAGTGGACGCAAGAGCTCTCCAGGACGATCTGAAGAGTCTTGGTTTCACTCCAAGTCTGGCCAAACCTAAAATGGGAAAGGAGGTTGGGAGACGAAGAGCCCGCTCATGAGAAAAAAGGTGAAATGAGTCAGGGTGACTCGTAGGGGAGGTAAAGAAGCCTCGGAGAGAAGAAGTGAAATAGGGGAGGAAGAAAGGCAGCCGGTGATGGCGCGACTGGCCGCTCGGTGGAGGCGTTCCAATTTGGTAAGATTGGTAGCGCTTAGAAAAGGAAACCATCCCAGTGAAGCGTAAGTGAGAAGGGACCGAAGAAAACCTTTATACAGAACAGAGAGGGACTCCTTAGAGGGGCCCCTTGAGGAAGCAGAGATACAGCGTAAGGCCTTGAGACGTGGGAAAAACTTGGCCTTCAGCGAAGATACATGTTTAGAAAAATAAAGTGTGCGATCGAAGGTGACCCCAAGAAAAGTTGGAGTGGGATTGAAACGGAGGCGGGAACCGAGGAGGAGGAGGTTGGGCTGGAAGTTAGCTTGGTGGGGATCCACTGAGAAGAAGGAGGCCTCACATTTGCTCGGATTGAGAGGAAGACACCAGTACTCAGACCAGCGCTCCAATCGAAACAGAGCTCCTTGTGTGGCCTCCACTCCAGTGGGGACCGAGGGGGAGAAGGACCAAATGGCCTGATCGTCAGCGTAAAGAGAGTAGCTGACGGAAGAAGGCAGAGAAGCCGGAAGATCATTAATGAAGAGAGAGAAAAGTACAGGGCCAAGAACGGATCCTTGCGGAACACCTCGACGGACTTGAAAGGAGCGGCTTTTGTGATTTTGAAAGACCACATAAGCGCGCCTGTCAGAAAGGAAAGATTGAATCCAACGAGCAAAGCAAGGAGGGAGACCAGCCGAAATGAGTTTGTGGAAAAGGGCGGGATGCCAGACAGAATCAAAAGCTTTAGAGAAATCGATAGTTGACAGGATCGTCCGAGAGCCCGGCCTGGGTTTGTTAAACCCATCCGAAATTGACTGAGAAAGATAAAGAATTTGATCGAGTGTAGACCGTCCAGAGCGGAAACCGGCCTGGCGGGGGAGAGAGAATGGAATCAGATTCCAGAAAGAACAGTAGGCGGGATAGAATGATGCGTTCAAACAGCTTTGATACGCAGGAGGTGAGAGAGATAGGCCTGAAGGAAGCAGGAGAGTCTAGAGGCTTTCCCATCTTGTGTATGGAAATAATGGAAGATGTCTTCTAGATGGAAGGAAAGGAATGCGAAGACCAAGAAAGATTGAAGATGCAAAGAAGAAAATCCATGCCAGAGCGACGAAGGTGCTTTAGCATGGGATAGGCAACTTTGTCTGGACCAGTGGCAGTGGACGAGGAGAGGTTGGAGGCAGCCGCAAGAAATTCAGCCGGAGAGAAAGGAGAGCAAAAAGACGAGTAAGACTCCTCCAAGCACGTGGCTCGGCGGAGCTCAGAGAGGTAGCCTCTAGCTCTGGTGCGCAGAGTCTTTGGCTGAAAAACGGAAAAGTGAGATCTCAGGTAAGCGGCAGAGACCGAAGCCGATTCCCTGGGAGAAGAACAGTTAGGAAAGTAAGGAGAGGAGGAAGACGAGGAAGGAGAGCCAGCGATAGAGCGAAAAAGAGAGTGTACAGATTTAGTTAGACCTAAGTGAAAGAGAAGAGCAAGTCGTCTGCCATGCCTCAGCCTTGGCCTTGGCGATGACTGGCGAGGCGCGTCGAGAAGCGGAGATGTAAGCCTGGCGATCTTCATCACTTCTGTGAGCGGCAGCGAAAGCCTTGCGTCTTTCACTAACCGCTTCTTCCACCTCAGAAGACCACCAGGCTTTAGGAGGGCGTTTGATGCCGCCGAAAGGAATGGAAAATTTGGCCGCATTCAAAGTCAGAGAGGTAAAGAGAGCAGCAGCAGAGGGAAGAGAAAGAGACGAGTATTCCTCTGCTGAAGGACAGTGAGAGTCAAAGTAAGAGGCAAACCCATCCCAGCGAGCTTTGTGAAAATTGAAGGAAGGGGGACGCTGGTTGGGACGAAAGACTGGAGAGAGAGGGATAGATAGAAGAATTGGTAGGTGGTCAGAACCCAGGTCCTGAAGCACCTCCCAGGAGCAAGAAAAAGCAAGAGTAGAAGGAGCAAAGGAGATGTCAGGAGACGAGCGACTGCCAGAGGAGCGATGGAGAAGAGTGGGTGTGTCAGGATCATTGAGGGGGAGGAGGTCAGAAGAAATGACCCAGTCGAATACTTTCTCCCCGCGGGTGTCAGAAGTAACTCTTGAGTCCCAGAGGGGGTGATGGCAATTGAAGTCCCCCAGAATGAAGAGATTTCTGGAGGAGGGAAGGATGGAGGGAGAAAAGGAATCGGTTCTGCGATCCGTTGGGGACGAGCGAATAGGGGGCATACACATTGAGAAATGACACCGAGGAGGAGTTGTTAAGAGAGATGTTCATCCCTACATAATCAGAGTAAGGATCAAGCGAAGAAAAAGAGGAGGTAGAAAGTTCAGAGAAGGATAGGCCCTGCCTGACGAAAACGATGATGCTGCCGCTGGCGTGCGTGGTATCGGAGGAGAGAATGCCAGACCGGGAGTGGGTGCGATCAAAGCGCAGAGCAGAGAATCCAGGAATCCGGAAAAAGGAAGAGGAGTTAAGATTGGATTCCTGAATGCAGATGAGGTCGACAGGATGGGACGAAAGAAAGTGAAGTAGTTCAGTGCTCCTGGCTCGAAGACCTCCAGCATTTCATTGAAGAACCCTGAGAGAGTCAGGGGGAAGAGAGGAGGCAGGAGGTGCAGAAGGAAAGCCAGGAGCAAGGGACGGTGGTGGAGGGGCAGAGGGAGAAGATATATAATGGGGAGATGGGGGATAAGAGGTTTGGAGACGAGGGTTAGGCGAGAGAGCAGCATTGGCAGAGAGGGGGCCAGATTCCACAGTGGAGGTATACGTGTCGGAGGAGTCCGACGAGGGGGAGTCACAGTGCTACGGCAGAGGGGGAAGCTCCAGGAGTGAGAGCTGCCTAGAGCTCTGAATTTGGATAAAGAAAGTTGTGAGCACCTTAGATGAACCCATTTGGAGCAAGTGCAGCATTGCACTGACTTGCCCCGCCAGGTCACATTTCCAACGCACACAGAGCAAGGAAAGATGGGGCCGGGGTTGGGATGAAGGTTACCGCTCATCAAGAGAAGGAGGAGAATGAGGAGACGAAGAAGGGCATGAGAGAGCAGGAGAAAAGAAAAAGAGAAAACAGGCGACCGATTTTAAAGAAGCTGTGCGGTCGTTCAGGGGGCAGCATAGAGAAAAAATGAAGGGGGGTGCCCGGGGTAACTGGGACCCTCGGGAAGGCCAACAGCCATTTCGACCCAACCCAAACAGGGCCGGGGACCGCACCACCACGTTGAGGCGGCTGTTGATTGGTGCAGTTAAGGCGGGGTGCCAGTTGTGGGTAGCTTTATAGGCATTTTTTACGACGCGTTGACTGAGAACCAATCTACGAGTAAGGGCTGGCTTCCAATTGGCGTAGATTGTAGGCGTGGCGGGAAAATTTTTTGTTTTTTGGTGTATAAAACTAAAATAGAGAAACAAAGAATTTTCCATGCTACGCCTGCCATCTACGCCTAATGGAAACCAGCCTTAATACCGTAAAGCGAGGGAAACTTAACAAGATACTTACTTGACATGGCCCGCAACAAGAGAATGCTCATTTGACATAGCAGGCATTGTGGCACGAATACTGTTTGATGTAGATACATATTGTGAGGACAAGTCTTTTGTACTTGGCGCACGACTAAAAATAGTAGGAACATTTCAGGTGATACATGCTGGCATTTTACCAGCTTTTTTCTGGGGACAGAAGTGCCATGAGAAACATTGAGATTCATACGCAAACTTGATCAAGATCAAGCCGGAGAAAAGCGGCAGTTTCTTACAAACCAGCCATGAATGCAAATCATAAACAGGTAGCCCCACCATCAAGGGCGGAGTGGCAATGATGGGTACCTAAAAGTCGTCTCCTACAACATGTAGGGTGAGAGCAACTTTACTGCTCTGACCCGGTGAAGAACCGATGCAGTGATCTATTGCTTAACCATCACGTGGAAACACCTGGCAACAACAAATGTCTGTCTTTTCAGTTAGAATTGCAAGGGAGCTCATTATAGGCCTCACATTTCGTTTTCACACAAAGGCCAACCATGACACCACCGTCACGTCTTTGGAAGGTTTGCTGATACGACTTCATCGAGGGACTTGCAATCGATGGAGAGAAGTAGACACAGCATATGTGACACAAATGGTGCTTAGTTCGGTGCATAGCAGATTATAAATGCTTCTACCAGCACTTTTTGCCGCGCTTGGCAATATTGAAATAACGCGATACTTTTGCAAAAAGCCCAATCATTGATAGAAACGTTGCTGAAGGTTGAAACTCCTGCATAACTGTTTTTCAAAGTAGTTTGACTTAAGGCGATACACTTGTTAATCTTTTCCCAGCTATACCGCATGCCTAAATGAGACGCTGATTTCTTCACATACTGCTGCGAAAAACGAACCTGTTATTTCTAGTGACTTTTCGCCTCGTGCGAAAAATGCAGCAACCTGAATCAATTTCAAGTTAGCTGTTCATTTGACGGTTGGCAGTGAATTTCAGTTCAATTAAAAACAAACTGTCATTAACTACGAAACGGAAAAATAAATAATGAAGAGGTTTTCCAAAAACCCAACACTTACCCGTGGCTGATGCTACTAATTAATGACAGATTAGGCATTTCATTTTCAACTTCTTCGGTCGAACTAGTAGGCGCTGAAATAATAAGTACATGTAATTAGCGTCAAGAATGCCTGTATATTACCACACGCTGTTAGCTTCCTTTTTTCGGCTTGCGAGCTACAAACAAGTCGTTGTTTATCAACCTCTTATCTTCCGAGGCACGGTATGGAGGGGAACAACCAGGTCAACTAGTAGCCCCACCATCACCAAGGCTGAATGGGATTGGTGTGCCAAAAGTCACCTTCTAGGACAGGCAGGCGATTACCTTTCCTATGCTGAGCCAGTGACGTTCCTGCGCACAATTTGGTCTTAATTGCTTGCGATTAAATGCACACAAAAATTTGTTTTTAAACAAAAAACTGTTCCTATGATGTCACAGAGTAAGCAGCTGAATTACAAATATCATCCTAAGGAAACTGTTGACAACTTGAGGGTATTTTCTTGTATTCAAACGAAATTGTTTCGTCTTCCCACATGAAACCAAATCAAGTTTTAAATATCGAAAACGAATTAGTTCTTTTCGGTGCCAAAAACTTTCGCCTCTGCACGAGCCATGCTTTGTGCAGCCACAAAACAAACGGAGGGCTGCAAACCAATAGTGATACATCCCACATGGAGGTAACAAAGGCAGCTCTTTAGTAATAAATAGATTTTTGAAATAATGCTGGATCGAGCTTTAAACCCAGTACCTTGCAAGCACGAGCAAATTGTAGCAGCCAAATTAAATAAATGGTGATGCGTACCGAACAAAAAATCTTGTTCCAAGTTAGTGCTGGCTGGTATTAGTGTAGACAAGTGGTGTTGAGGTCGCATCGAAGTAGTAACAGGCTGGAACGAGCTGTGAGATGGTGGGATAGAGCTGGTGGTTGCAAATGCTGAACGATGCTGGTAACTGGAAGAAAGAGTAGGCACAGGCCTAAGGACTGAAGACCTAAACAACAATTTCAAACGTCATGCAGCCGCAGTAATGACTGAAAACTCCACCTAATTATCGGTGGCCAGCACCAGTTAAGCGCACAAATCAATATAAGTGGCCAATAAAAACTAATTCATTCCGAAATTCCCCACGTTTTCTATAAAGCTGTCACATTAAAATGTGAATTAAAAAACACAAACTTTCAAGTGAGATTAAGTTAAAAGGATTCCGTAAAAGGGAAGCGATCAAGACTTCTAGGGTTCAAAGCTCGCATGGATTAGGCATTGAGTTAAAGCGCTGCTTTATAGCAACAATGATCGAATGGTCATGCGTTCAAATCTTACGATGGCTGCGTGGTTGTTTTTGAAAAAAAAACGTTTTGATGGTTTTCTCTGCCTGGAGGTTTTAATCAAGCAGTAAATTTGATGACAGCAGACCCCACACCAAGCAATTCAAGCGTGATGTTGAAACTTGAAAACTCCGAAGCCGGTTTAGGCAACTCGTCTAATGCACAGCACAGCAGACGCAGTCCTGCCAGCCTGGAGGATGAAATGCAATAAAACAAGCGTCCCTCTGCTGAAGCTCCACCACAGCATTTCCAGTTTGATTGTCGTCGTGTTCAGTTTGAAGCGTCCCTCTGCTGAAGCTCCACCACAGCATCTCCAGTTTGATTGTTGTCGTGTTCAGTTTGAAGTGTCCCTCTGCTGAAGCTCCACCACAGCATCTCCAGTTTGATTGTTGTCGTGTTCAGTTTGAAGCGTCCCTCTGCTGAAGCTCCACCACAGCATCTCCAGTTTGATTGTTGTCGTGTTCAGTTTGAAGCGTCCCTCTGCTGAAGCTCCACCACAGCATCTCCAGTTTGATTGTTGTCATGTTCAGTTTGAAGTGTCCCTCTGCTGAAGCTCCACCACAGCATCTCCAGTTTGATTGTTGTCGTGTTCAGTTTGAAGCGTCCCTCTGCTGAAGCTTCACCACAGCATTTCCAGTTTGATTATGGTCGAAATGGACGGTGCCAGCGATACTGGTAACCCAAAAGCAGTAGCAAACACAAGTTGGTTTATGTGTGAAAGTTTTTGCGGCAGAAAAATTAGACAAGGCCGAAACCATCTTTCACTTACTCTGCAACAGACTGTGCTAATGACGGCTGGTGTGCTTCAAGATCAGGCGGTGTGCTCAATCTCTGAAAAGAAGCATTCTTATTACAACTGCAACACATTTAATGCCGAAAATTCATAAATGCTTGCTCGCTTAAATTGGCCTTTCACAGAAAAATGGGTTCAAGGTCAACTTGTTGCTAGTTAGAAAGGAACAATCATATGTACGTGGTGATTGTAATTGGCTACAGGAAAATAATTAAGCAGATGTATGGATTCAACCAAGCTTCATCAGATTAAAACAGAGAAGTTGCTCACTGAGCAATGAGCATGTCGTAACAGGCCACGTTCAGGAACCCACCAATGGCAGTCCGCCTAGTTGGTGTTGGGGCTACCAGTCAGTAATTTACATTTGTGACTGGTTCGAAATGGACTGCCGCTTTCCGCTCGCCTCATTTGATTTGATCCATGCTATGAACCTAAATTGCCGTTCATGCCGTACCTCTATCCCAAAAAGACGAGTAAACAACAGTAACACAGCAAAGGTAAATTGAACGGCAGTTTCCTAGGTTGACCTACAAACCTTTATGTCGTCTGCAAAATGACGGAATAATCTGAACATCTGCATCGCACTTGGACGACCTGGGCTTAAATTCCTTGTCAAGTCACGTTAAGTCGATTTTACGTCTTTTTTCCCCAGATTCACAACTCAGACGTGCTGATTCAGTAAATCTCTACCACTACACTCTCGCTTTCGAACCAAACTTGTTGCTGGAGCAAAAAGATTCAGAAATCTCCTACCTGGCCAGCAGCAATGAAAAGAGATGTGAAAAAATGTAAAACCAAATTCACCAAGCCATGGCTAAAATACGACAAGTAGTAGCAAAATGTATAGCGGGCAATCAGGATATTAGCGTCCGATTAATACCGCATCATTTACTCTATAAAACCAAGACATTCTAGCGCTATCTAGCGACTAGTTCGGCTAGTAGAAGCAAAAGTACCGTTGCAAGCGCTGGAGCTGTTGGTTTAAATGTGTTGAACAAATTTGAATTTGACGCGTTGTTGCTTGTTAATGGCAAGCGTTGAGGCGTAACGCCAGTAGTGTTTCCAACAACCTGCAAAAACAGGATATTTAAAAATTTCGAAACTGACTGCCTTTCTAATTACATGTAGCGTAGTTTTGCTCTAAGAGGCACTTTACCGCATATATTACCGCACACTTTACCGCGTCTATTCCTGTTTGGACGCTGTTCGAGACGCACTGCAGTGGTGGTAATTAGGAAAAGGTGCCAAATTCAAACTCAGCTGTTTTTCGCATAAACTTTTAGCTGTCATCGTGACTTGTGGCAAGAAAACAAGATTCAATGCAGTGTCATAATTTTAAGATAGGCCCCTAGTTTGGAAAAACGATACCGATTATGCCAATATCAGCAACAAAAATATAAATCACCCAAATAAGTGGTAGGCTTATGGTTGATAAGTTTGAAGCAACAATACATGCAGAAACATAGCGACCAACTGGTGAAAATCTGCAGTAGTGCCTGTGTAGGCGGTATTGAGTTGCTATGATTTTTGCTCAAACCCGTGACTTGCGACTGAGTCAAAATAAAACAAGCAAAAGTGAAGCAGCGCCAGGCCTCGGCTTAGACCAGGCTTGACATATCAGTCTACGATTGTTTCACTGTTTTAGTGAGAACTTAAACCAAACGAAGATAGAGTTGAAGGGTGACTGCGAAATGACCCCAAGATTTGAGTCAGCAGCCACCCATGCTTGTTGCTGCAGTGACTGCAGGCGATAGTCTGCGACCGAAGCACGAGCTTCAAGAAAAGGACGGTTTCGCTTGGTCATCACGTCACGCTTTCAACGCGAAACTCGCACTTGCTCGAAAAAATGTCTGACTTTGAGTCAGAAGGCCACGCGGTCGACGAATGGATTTCTAGGCTCGTCACCAAACAAAATTTCTAGCGTTTCAATTTCCAACTTTTCAGCTTACAGTAGCTCTTGTTTAAAATAGCTGCGATTTCAAACGGTAAGTCATAATATGAACATAAGTGATGTGCGTGACATCACAACTGTTTGAAGGTGAAGCAATAGTAAGCTGCAAGTAAAAAAGAAAGTTAAAATTTTTAAACAATGATTCTAGCTACTAGAGGTTCCAACCTGTAAAGTCTCGCTGTAATGAGATTGCAATAAACTTTGCATTTTCTCAAGCATCTGCTTGCGCATTTCTTCAGACTTGGATTTCAGCCTAGAAAATCACAAACGTTAACTCAACGTCAGCGAACGTGGTGCGATGGAGAAGTTCCGGCCTTCAGAACGCGGGGTTCGAAGTTCAAAGCGTCATTATTACTATGGTCACCCGAACTCTTCTTCGACTAAAGAGCATGTTGCGAGACAAGAGTTCGACGAACCGGGATAGTGCTCACGGTCTCAACCATAGATCGCATTTAAAGGGGGGCGTTATGCAGAGGGTGTAAAGCAGAGTTAGCAAACTGGGATAGAAGATGGAGAGTATTCGAAGTAGAAACCAAAACCGCTTTATGAAGCGTTGATTTTCGTTTCTTTTGAGATCCAGAATTAAGCAATTAAGAGGTTTAGAGTTCATATGCAACGTGTAGTTGCTTAATATGAGCAATATGACCTAAAACAAAACTTCGTGAGCTTATTGGCCTTACTTTTCGTTCATTGCTGCTTCATGCTCGCTAACTGTGCGACGAAGCAATTCATCTTTCTTCTGCAATTCATCTTCGTAATGACGACATTGACTCTCCATTTCACGTTTATGACTTGCTAACATTTCCAGCACCTACAAGGAAAATTAGAGCTTTTTAATCTGAACTCGCAGAATACTTTTACGGTCGCACATAGAGCAACTTGAGTTCATATCTGCTTCGAATTGCAATTAATGCTGGAAGAGTGAATATAGTGCAGCACTGCAAACAAGGATAGAAAATGAAGAACAAAAGAACCTTATCTAAAGGCACCGCAAGTTAATATTTACCAAAGAATTCATTTTTAAGTTTAACATATTCTGCAAGTAATAAATGCAGCATCATGCAGTTTATGGCGCTTTAAAAGCGTAGTGTTTTGGCGGCGCAACGAATTTTGATCTTGACTAATTCGGCTCCATACTTCATTCTCCACGCTACCCGTATTGTAGAATTCCAAGCAAGAAATTTGTAAAAACTATTTACAGTACAAAGTTTAAGGAAGGGAATTGAACCCACGTCTATCGGTGGCCAGGAGGACGCTCTAACCACATCACGCGAGTACCCGTCATGTCAATCAATGCCAACGGCATTCAATCCTAAGGCTGTTTTCCACTAGGCATAGATTGCCGGCGTAGCGTGAAAAATTTTTTGTTTGACGCTACGCCGGCAATCTACGCCCAGTGGAAAACAGTCTTTAAGCATCAAATTTGATTCGCTCGCTAATCAAAGTCTGACGCAAAAGATGAGAAACTGAATATAAAACATACATCTTATAAGTAACGCGCAATTCCGAACGCAAAAAAAATGACGAAAACTAATTTGCGTGGTTAGTGATACTGTACGAATGCTTAATAGCTTTTCGTCTACGTTTTGAATTTATTTCTAATCTCTTGTAGTTACTTGAACGCGCAGCTCCCGCCGCTGCGAAAGCAAAAACAATTTTGCGTGCTATTTCTCATTAAACAAATATTTTCACATTTTAACTATGCCAAACCATTTCCCCACTCGAGAACGTGTAAGAATCATAAATTTTAACAAAATGTATTCGTATGAAAATAGCAAATCTACAACTGGGTCGGTAAAAAAAGTTTGCATCCCCCAAACTGTTGTGGAGGAACGAGCTTCTGACCGGTGTGCGTGTTCAAATGTGAACCACTGCTTCAAACCATGATTGCATCAAACCACAAGATTATAATCTTTTCATATATCTTAGTCCTCCGGCCACCGCGAAACTTTTTGCCAGCTAAACATCGAACAAGTTTCGTTCAGACCAGCTTCGGAGTTATCGGCACTGCCGGTACACTGCATTTCAAGCAGTGCAACCAGGCAGGGAAATTGCCGCGAAGAGCCTTTTTCAAAGTTCGCAAAAACGTTGCCAGAGTGACGTCAGAACGCGCGATCATTATCACGGCCAACAGCGCTCCAACTTGATAATGTAGTTGGCTGAAAGGTAGAATTACTTCAGTATTGTTTCAACGAAGATAGGAATATTTTAGTGGTAGGACAAAGTAATTATTTTAAAATCACCGCTTTCAAACTCACTATTGTTTACCGACGAGACAGAAATCCTTGTACGATCATTTAATTCCCATTCGCGCTTAATGGATGCTAAAATGCTTTTGTGCGAATTAGAAGTAGGTTAAGTAATAAGGTACCGCTCTTAACGTGAGAACAAAGGATAGAATTACGGGTGTTAACGATTTTTGATTTTAAAAGAAGACTAGCAAGACGCAGGCGTTGGGAAAAGTAGGAGAAAGCTTGCTAGTGGCGCTAAGTAAAAGAAAACTGCAAATTTCAACGTTCAACTCGGACAGACGGCAGCACATAGTTTCAAAAAGCGAAGTGATCTATACAAGCTAAGCTCTGTTACCGGTCAGGCGTGATCACGGCTTTGTACAAGACGAGCGGAATCGGCAGGTGTAACTTGGATACTGACAGATAAATAAAGAACGCAGAATAGTAGCTAAGCCGGCTTTCGGTAAAGCGGAAAGCTGGAAAAATAGTTCAACAAGCAGTGTAGCATTTATTTTTTTTGCGAAATTGACAAACTTGTTGGGGATAAATGTTTGCAATGCAAGCAGTTTTTCATGTGCTATCCGCTGCGCATATTTTTTTAGCTTTTAGTACTTTTTGTTTTACAAAGGTTTTGGTTATAGTAATGCTAAACCTTCTATAAAAACATTTTCAATGTTTAGATCTTCACCATTTTACCTATTTGCTGCATCTCTCTGCCGATTAAATAGTCTGATATATTTATGACCGGTAAGCTTTCAAGTAAAAAAAAACAAACTACAATTGATTAGGAAGCTAAACTAATTCAAAACAGAAAAACACGATACAGAGGATTCCTTGTGTTCGAAAACTTGTCTCTAATTCAGTACTGCTTTTGTATTATTGAATTACGCAGTTACCCAAGCCAAATCATTTATCAATTACCCACAAAGATTTTTCAAGCTGTGTTAAAAAATTTTAATTTTCAAAATATTTTTCAACAAAATTGGAATATTTGTACAACTAGCAGTTTTCACTCGCACGCTAGCCTTATACAGAGTGCTCGTTTGCGACTATTATCCACATTTTGCATGTTCGATTAGGCGAAAACTTTCGCCAACACCTTTTGATGCAGTAATTTAAATTCTTTTAAAATTACGTGTAGTTTTGCATCAACAACGAATTGAATCGCTTCAATGGTGTAGTGGTTAGAGCGTCCGCCGGTAATGTCGTTGGTTATTGACTCACATTTCGACCGAGTCATTCCAAATGTTTCTTAACTGTGGTGGTATTATGAGCTTCTCTGCTTGGTAATGAAGCACAAAAGGGATTGAGCAGAAAAAAACGCCGGCTCGCTAGTTGGGTTCTCGGGAAAAGCAATTAGCCAGGTACCTCCACCTTTACGAGATAGAAGAGTGGTCAGGTCAAAAAGATTAACAAAGAGTAAAAGTTCTTGCGCACGAATGAAAGAATATACTAAAAAATGTTTAACAATTATGCGTGGCTGAATTGTTATTCGACAGGGCGTAATATTAGAAAGGTTGCAGTGAAAGCATGACTAGTTATATAAGATGGGTAGTTTATGCAAAATACAGCCATGAAGACGTCGTTTTATGGTTGAGTCAACAATGCTCCTCGCGCAAATCGTAAACATTCTAACGTTAAATTGCATAATAAAAGGAATTGTCAGCAAATATTCTTGCAGCAAAATGTTTAGTTAGTAATAAAAACCGGAATTCTTTGCCATTTTTGGTGAAAACAAGCAGCTCACAATTCCATTAAACATTTTAATAAAAAAGTTAATTGAATTTAATTGAAACGTTTACAAGCATAGTGGCTTTTTTATTAAAAATCAGTTTATTTACGTAGAACATTATGTTCAGACTCGCCTTGAAATTGCCAGTACTACCGGCGCAGCGATTATTTACCACCAGCAGTGTATCCAAGCGGAGAAAACTGCATTACACAAGGCACAAGAACGTAAACCCTAGCAAGCTTGCAGTGCACTACGCGAAGAGTTAGTAGTAAGCGAAATCGATTTAAAGCCCTTACCTCCATGAACATAGCTCCTAGGTTCATAGAAGCAAGAGCTTTAAATAGATCTCGCTTACTATTAACTCTTCGAGTAGTACACTGCATTCTTCGATACGGATGGGATCCCCGTACCAAAGTGATAGCATGCGCCGCACGCGTGATGTGTGCGAAGGAATTTGTAATAGAAACATGCTACATTTTTTATATTATTGCAAATATAAGGTTTTGCTTTTTGATGATGGGACAGGTCCTGCTGATGAGTCCAAAAGGAGGAAATGCGTCCATGGATGGTTTCGTCAAATCATGGAAATGCGCTTTTATTATTTGCAATACTATTACTTTGTGAAATAACCGCGTCATTTGTGTGAACATGCATATAAAGCGCGTAGATTATCTTTACAACTCAATAAATCGATCCCAAGCAATCTTAAAACCCGTGGTCTCTGGATTGCGACATAGCGCTGAGATGCGGTTGCCAGCAGAAGCGTAAACGAACCTGTCTCTTATGATTTTCTCTTATGTTGGCTTCGTTGGCTTGCGATTCTTGATGAACTTGTGATAGCTTGTCCATCACCTGTTGTAACACGAATTTATAAACATCTATTGGCCACCTTACAAGATTTTAAAATACAACCACATCAAAATAAGCTACGCTTGACATTGAATCAGTAAGTAAGCTGAAGGAGCTGAAGTATGAAAGTCATGAAATTTCATAAAAAACTTCTGAAGCCACTCCTACGTTAATCTATTAAGTAGAATCAATTAAAAAGCTTTCATCTCTAAAAAGGTAAATCAATGCTTTGGTCAGGGCTTAAACGAACTCCAGGATTTGTTGATACCTCTTTTCTATCTGGGGATGAAGGCACGACGCGAAACAGATATTCAGGTTACAACCGCAAAGTAGATCAAGATCAGCCTAGGAAAGAGGCAGTCCATTTCGAACCAGTTATGAAAACAAATTGCAGACAATGGTAACCGATAAAGGGAATCGCGATTGGTTGGTGCATGATAGCATCTTATGATAAAGTGGATGAGCAAATTCACTGTTCTCAGAATTTAAGTATGGGTAAGAGGATTCGACAGAGTTGATGCGATTCTATCTCTTTCATACACATGTATTCTACGTAGTATATGTATGCATGGTGTGTTTTATGCTCAGCACTACGGGTAGAGTAAACACAAAGATTCTTGCAGGGTCCATCGCCACCAAAAAGGTTAAAGATTAAGCAAAATACTTAGTGTCAGTACATACAGAAATATAGATTTTACTTCGTAAAGTTCCAATAAATACCTTCCATAAAATTTCTATGCAAAGCAAATGACGGACGACCGTTGCGATAGAGCTTTTCAAAAAACAAAAGCTGATGCCAATACGAACAATAAACACTAACAAAACAAGTTTCCATTACAATGAGTTTGTTTTTTTTTCGCTTTAGTGTGATTGGCAAAAAAAAAACGGTTTCGCAGAAAAAAGTTCTGTTGTCAATCGCACGAAATTGGGGGTTGATTTTGCAATCTATCTTTGCATTTGTCACCTTCTCTAGCAGTTTTTTTGTGAGGCGACTTTTCAGCAAAAAGCCAAACAACAAAAAATTCGCTATTTCTACAGCCCAACTAGCTAACTTGTCAGGGCATGTGTATCAAGTTTGACTACCTCAGTGCCCACTTATATTCAGTTACCTTTAGTATATTTCAGAAGCATATTAAATGAGTGGCACGTTGAAAAAATTCAAATGCGGCACTAAGATTGATCAGCAGTTAGCCAGCGAAGCTCGTGTATCTTTAGCTCAGAAAAGAAAAAAATCAAGATTTTTTCTAGGTAGATAAAAGTAGTCTCCTATTCAACTTTGAAGAGGGATGGGTACGGCTACCATTGACTCGGGCCCGCGGCACTGATGAAGATAAGGGGGGGGGGCACCAGTTTTCTTTCGACCGAAAGGTAAAAAATCTCAGAAAGTCGTTCAACGCAGTCCGATCAAAGTTCATTCTTTCAAAAGTTAACTGAGGCGCAAACTATGCAGAAATTAGCGCAGCTGCTGCAGTGATAACTGCATTGTACTGTTCTTTTCAGATATATTCGTTTATAATAATGAATTGGTTAAGTTGACATTGGCTATCGCAATATGCAACGTTTGAACAAGACTTTGCAATTGTGCCAGTGTGATATAAAGGAGACAATATCAACCCTGGGGAGAAAATTTTCAATGGCGAAAGGCATTCAATTCAAAATGATAGCAAAAGGAATATTATACGGTTTCTTCCTTAGAATTTTGTTCGATCAAGTAAACAATTTCATGGAGCTGCAGAACTTTAAAAAAAACGTGGTGGAGAGAATACAGCAACAATGCCTCACTTGTGACCAACAATGTCCCACATGCCTTCCGAAAGAAGTTTTTGTTGACCAAAAACAATTCGTCCAACAAGCGTACAAGCCAAAAGGAATGTACGAAGTGACAAGGTGGATGCTTTTTGATGACGTCAGTGTCTATGACATTATCAACGAAGAACCAAAAATAACGATAACTGGCCACTGGAAAGACGAAATTAAAGTTATGACTCAACTATCTATGATGTATATAAACCACAACAGACTGCTTGGCCAAAAATGGAGTCTAGTCAAACTTCATAATGGACTCATGAAAACGGATAGCATGAGAGGAACAGAGTTTCTCATCGACGTTATAACCGTGCCTCAAAAAGGGCAACCGAAGAAAGAGGACTACAAGTTATTTCGTGTTCATTTAGTTCACCCACTAGAACCAATTGACCGAGCTCAGCTAAAAATAGTCAAAGTTGAAGCAACGCCATTAATAACATTAGTGGTGCCCACATCTCAGGTAAAACATGACACACTTTTCCATTCAGTTAGTTGTATAATGTGTGGAAACAAAGAAAATCAATTCGCTCGCTATGCTCCGGAAAAATGCGTCCCACAAGATTCCTATATCAATACGTAACACTCAGAGACTCAGTCTTAGAATCTTAGAACACTGGCTCAGTCTTAGAAGTTTGTTTACCACCTCCATGTAAATGGAATAGTGTAGGCACATGCAGGGGTTTCTGACCAGTTGCAGCAGGAGTTTTCGGAAATTTTAAGTGGATTCACGGCTGCCACCGCTTTATTGCCCGCATTAACCTTGTCAAATAAAATACTTCTTCTTTTGTAATAAGTATTAATTTAAACAAGGGTTACATTATATTACGATGTGAAAGGGTTCCATTGCAAAAAAGTTTGAGAACCACTGGCTTAGCGTGATAAGCCGCTGATATTGCCATCACGACATAGGAAGTGAAGTACTTACAAAGGATTTATTGTTGGTGTGCTCTGAAAAGCATTTTACGGCCGTATCTTCTGTATAACTGCCGTCTTAGAACAAGAAATACAACGGTTAGGTAGATGTGGCATCTAGGAAGCAGTTTGAATATGAGTTGTTTTATGATCACAAAAGTTTACCGCTGACCAAAAGATAAATAAACTAAAAAAGCAATGAACACCAAGCATTGGTTGCAGGATACAAGATACGCAGAAGCCTTGATTGAAAATATCGACAAAACGATCAAAGAAAATCAATTGAAACTAATGCTGGTGTTATCAGATCCACACTTCGTAGAAGCAAAGATGATAAAGATAAAGGAAAAATATAAAAAACTGAAGATTGATCTCATCAAAAAAAGTGAGTTGCTTCCGTCTTTCTCAGAGTGGGGGATGGCGAGACTATGGAACCCCCAAAACCAGGACAACCCTCCACGGCCTAGATTATTGGCCGTATAGCGTATTTTTATTGTTTTTCTGTGTGTTACAAACCAGAGCAGTGATGGACACCTTTGACAATAAAAAGGGCACAAAAATTTATCTGGGCTTATAAAGGGCCAAATTGTGAGAGCTGGAAACTTCCGTCACTTCACTTTTTTGACAAACATTAACCCTTTAAGGATCATAAGATTCTCTTTCATCAAATTTGAGGCAATTCCCTAAATGTTTGGTAACGCCAAAATTACAATTAATTTCAGAAAAATGGTTAATATGTCATAATGCCATAACAGTTAACAATCATGTAGCATATGTGTTACATTATCCCTCAAAGGGCTAAATAGGTTGATTGACAACCAACACTATTGACAAAACGCCTTTCTAAAAAAGCAAATACGGTTCTTAGGGCTGGTTTGAAATACAAGCAGTTTCTGAGTCACAATCGCAAAATTCACGGTTTAGCTCAAGCGTAAAAGACGTCATTTGTTCTTTCATTGCAAAATGCGTGCGATAAAAGCGTACAATTGTTTTAAACATAACAAAACAGCATGATGTTGGCAATGAATATTCAATATATCTTGCCCTATGAACCTTGGAAATCTTGTTTTAAACCGGTTTTTAGCTTAATCTGAAAATGCCAAGTGATTGTCGCATAAAGAAATATAACCGTTAACAGCATGGTTTTGCTTTGCAGGGGAAAATGATTTACTGAGTACAATTCAGTGGATAGCAAAGACCTCTCCAGATGACATAATAGCCACTGTACAAGAAGACATGATCATTGGCGATGGCTTTCTGCACCACTGCAAAACGCTTTGCGAAAAAGGAAGGCAACTGTATTTTCCAATTGCTTTCGCCCAATATAACCCAGACGTCATTGAAAAGGGTATGCCTCCCGGCAAGCCGAAAAACGTGGACAAGAAAGATCACAACAAATTTACAGGCTACTGGCTGCACTCAGAAAAACTGAGCGCTTGTGCTTACGGCAAAGACTGGAAGATTGTCCTAGCACGGTCAAAAGCAGTGCCAAAATACAATCAACTCCATTGGATCTACAATAAGTTTCTACTCAATAACTACAACGTTATAACAGCGGTGGAACCTCACCTTTACAAAGCGAACTATAAAAATAAATGTGCCAACCAAAAACCTTTTAAAAACAAGTATGGGCAATGCTTAAAAACCGTTGCTCGCCAACATGGCTCTAAAAATGCCCTAGGTATATTATACCTCACAGAAAGTATGCGAAAAAAAGTTAAATAATCCGGTAAAATTTATGCACACTGATATTGTTTTGTGCAGTGTCTTTACTACGTGGTGTTTAAACCCAAGTGATTATGGAATATCATTTTATATTTTACCTATACAGTACTGTTGCATTTTTGGCGTTATTAAAGTTACACTTATTAAAGTTACTGTCTACTTTCGAAATTGCTTCATTACATTTCTTAAATCTTAGAAGACGTTTCAACTCAAAGTTCGAACATGGTTTACGTGAGGCAAAACACACATGTTAATGACGAACAAATATCAAAGTTCGGGTTCAACCAAGTCCGGGGTTGGGACAACGGAGGGAGGTTACGGTTTTTCAACTTTTCGCACAACATAATGAGGACAATCCTAAACCTTACAGGGGTTAAAGATTTAAATATCCAGTTGCGTTTAATTCGGAGAAGAACGGGTGATCTTGATTATCAAACGTTGAAGTTTTACACGAGTGCTTGTACTAAACCATACAATTTCGTGTCACTTTTGAGATTTCGACTACACGGCTTAATCTAAGCGCGACTTACAAACACAACACTGGTCAACAAAAAAATTTTAGCACTGAATGTGAGATCGATTTTAGGATATATCGAGGTCGCTGAACCCAAATATGCGCTTAGTTTTTTCGAATTGGCTCTAGTTTTTGAGATATGGAGCGTCGAAAATTTTCATGAACAATTTTTGCGTACAGAAAACAAACAGCAGTACGAATATAATTCGCAGTATGATGAAACCGTTGCGGCATTGTTTCGTTGAAATGTCTGTATTGTTGTGAAACAATAAAATTACTATAGCTGTTTTTATTTAGTCAATAGCCTACTGTACATAGCAAGGTAAACTATGTTGCGCGAAGGTCGGTTCATACGGATGCAGGTTTAATCTATAGCCTACTTGTATGAACATAGTTTAATACGTCAGTGTTGAAAAAATTGTCAAACTAATGTTTTGTAAGACTTGTTTTAGCAGTTTGCTAATGTCAACTACTTTTTTCTTAGGAATCGTATTTAAGATCAAATTTAAAATAGAGCTATGACTTCAAAGCGTAGGAGTTGTGTCAATGATCCAGATATATTCTGTTACATTTGTGGAGAGTATATGAAAAAAGAGCATCGTTTCAATGTGCGAGATTTTACGAAAAGAGCGTACGAAGCATACTTGGGCATGAAGCTGGGGGATCAAGACAAGCAATGGGCTCCTCACAAAGTGTGTAAAAATTGCACTGATACTCTTCGCCTTTGGACTCAAGGTAAAGTAAAAGCAATGCGATTCGGAGTGCCTATGGTTTGCAGAAGTCCCAAGAACCCCCATGACGATTGCTATTTTTGCATGGTGAACATGTCAGGATGGAACTGCCACAAAAGAATTCGTGGTATTATCCTGACCTAGAGTCTGCAAGGCGGCCGGTGCCGCATTGCGAGGAAGTACCCATTCCAGTTTTTTCTTCTTTGCCAAAGCTTGTTTTGAATGATGACCTGTTTGCAGAAACAGAAGAGGTAAACAGCGATGACAGTAATTACTGCGACAGTATGTCTGATACAACTGCAGAATGGCAAAGTAAGGTAAAGCCTTTTAGCCAGAGCCAGCTCCATGACCTAGTCAGAGACTTAGCTTTATCAAAAGAGGCTTCTCGTCTCAGTGAACATGGCATTCTTGATTCCAAGACCAAAATAACGTTCTACCGTCACAGGGATGAAGCGCTTAGCGATTATTTTGCTAAAGAAGATAACTTTGTGTTTTGCAAAAACGTCAAAGGCCTTCTTACAGCAATGGATGTTCCCCAATATAAACCGGGTGAGTGGCGTCTGTTTATAGACAGCTCTAAACAAAGCTTAAAGTGCGTTCTGCTACACAATGCAAATACCTATGCTGGTGTCCCTATTGGTCATTCGGTAACTTTGAAAGAGAGCTACTCGACTGTACAGATGGTATTGCAGAAGCTGTGCTACAACGAGCATAAGTGGGCAATATAGGTGGACTTAAAAATGGTCAATATTTTATTGGGACAGCAAGCCGGCTATGTAAAGTACCCGTGCTTTCTTTGTCTCTGGGACAGTAGAGCTGATGATCAACACTGGCAGAGAAAGGATTGGCCCGTACGTGAAGAGCTCGTGGTGGGGGAGAGCAACGTGATAAACGAGCCATTGGTGGACCGTGATAGCATCCTTCTTCCACCCTTGGATATTAAGTTGGGCTTAATGAAACAATCTGTTAAGGCATTAGACAAGAATGGCGATTGCTTCAGGTACATCCGCAGCAGATTTCCTGGTACAAATTATGAGAAAGTTAGAGCTGGAATCTTTGACGGACCATAAATCCAAACACTAATAAGAGATCCAGCCTTTGTTTTGCACATGACAGTAGTTGAATCTGCAGCCTGGTGCTCATATGTTTCCGTGGTAAGAGTTCTTGGGAAAAACGAAGGCAGACTGTTACCAGGAGATAGTGAAACAGATGTTGACAAACTTTCAAGCTCTTGGGGCCAGAATGAGCATAAAAATTCATTACTTATTCAGCCACCTTGGCCGATTCCCAGAAAACCTTGGTGAAATAAGCGAAGAACAGGGTGAAAGGTTTCATCAGGCCATTAAGAATATGGAAATGAGGTACCAAGGTCGATGGGACTCTCGTATGATGTCAGACTATTTCTGGAGCCTTATGCGTGATAGTACCCAACAAAATTACAAACGGAAATCATATAAACGTGCCTTTCAACAAATGGATTGACCTAACATGGACTGTTGAGGGTAAACCTTGTTTTGCTTATGCTGACATAAAATTTTAGTGCCATTAGTTATTGAATTTTAATAGATTGTATCTTCTGTTAAAGTTAACAGGCATCTACTGTGTGTACACATTTCATAAGCGTTACTTTGAACAGTTACAGTGCCATTCATGTCTAATGCATGACTTGTTTGGAATGTAACTTTTAAAGTAAAACCAACTTTATTGTTTATTCTGTCAACAATATCTACTTAAGTAGCTTATGTGCGCTCAAAATTACGATCGGCTGTATCTAATGCAATCTACAGTAATCTGTAATGCAATACGCAGTTTATCAGTAAGCGCTAATGCCAAAAAAATAATTTCGCTATATCCCAAAAACTAGAGCCAATTCGAAAAAAATAAGAGCATATTTGGGTTCAGCGACCTTGATATATCCTAAAATCATTTTCACATTCAGTGACTTTTGAAAAAAAAATTTTTGTTGACCAGTGAATCTAACTCATACGTAATACAGTAGGCGCCGCTTATTATGACCAATTTGGTACGGTCCAGAATTTCTCGATTTAAAATTCTCCGTTTAATATGACCAAATTTCGGATAATATGACCAACGTTTTCTCCATCTTTCTTGTTACAGTACAATATTTTTTCCCGCCACGCACTTATAACTTCGCCTTTTCAACATATTGTTACACACTGTACTAAATTTTACCGTCACTTGTAGTGTTAAAGTACTGTACTTTGTTTTACTGCCAACGTCACACTGTTACTTCGGGTAAACGATGAATTTGAAGGTATTTGGACTTTTCGTGGCTTACGGCGTCGATTCAGGAGCTGTTATGGCGGCTTCGGTTTTTATAACCATTTGGATATTATGAACAAAATGGTCTGGTCCCAAGGTGGTCATATTAAGCGGCGTCTACTGTATCGGCTAATCGCAGAGCAATGGTTGCGCTCTTTTTATTGTAGTAATAGAGCGCTTCTAGTGTCGGGCACCCCTGAAATTTGTAACCGCCAGATGGCAAAAGAGAGACGACAATCGTTGTACTAGATAAGCATTTAACTCATTAAACGCCGCACCTGTTTCTAGAAGTCCAATTTTTTTTCTTCCACGTTGGTCCCACTCTTTCACTTTAGATAATTAGTAAAAAAATTCCAATATCTCGTTTCTTTATACAAAATCTGAGGCGTTGCAGAAACGCAACGTCAGCGGCTAATCGATAAAAAAGTAGGATAAGTTGCTATGTGAATGGTTTATTTAAGCCACGACCGAAATCACAGTTACTACAAAAGAATTTCCATATAATGACCTTGGCGATAATGACATTTTGCGTATAGTAATACATTTAAAAAAACCTTCAGGTGTGGTCACCATAGGCAAATTCTATTGCATTCACAATTGCAAACAACAAAATCTATGTGTCACAAAAACATATGAGCAACAAAAGTGCAAAAAAATGCGCTCAACAAAATGCAATGTCCTTGAACACATCTACTTTGGATTTTATTGCTCGTTTTTTCGTACAATTTATTGCAATGCTGACGAAGAGGAACGTCACACATCCCACAAAGAAAACGCGTTCAGCAGTGACAGTGTCTGCAACGACGTATTTTATTGAGGAGAATAGCTACTTGGTCGGCATTTTTCAAGAGCGAAACACTTAAGCGACCAGTGGCATAGGTTGCAAAGGATTTGCGGTTCAAAAATTTCACTGTCACTTGTTGTCGATACCCTAGCAGCGAGATTTTCTCGTGACGGTGAACATCAAGCCATAACTTCCACGCATTTATCAAGCAAACATCAATATCATTAGAAAAGACTGACCACCACCACTATTTACCTCTAATAAGAATGCGATAGTTTGGTAGCATGTTGTCAGCCAAATCTACACCTTCCATGTACTGTGGTATCATCTTAGGTTAGCTAACTTGAACCTTCTTTTCTTTTCTGGTGAAACGAGACACATTGCTGACTGGGCCAACTACTAGGAAATTCAATCCTGTCACAGCTTGACTATCGTTCCATCTGGTAATGTATACGTGATTGTTCTCTTCGAACCATGATTTACACTATCCTCATTTATTCTTGCTAACCAACTTTTTTGCTTACCAGAGGGACAATTTCCAGTGCGATTTTCTCACATGGTACCACAAGCAAAAATGGGCAAGATCACCATTTTTAATAATCTTAAAGGTCAAGATCATCTCCATGCGGAATCGTCTGCTCATAAATAAACAAGTTTGTCTGAAGAACTCCAAACTCTTAAAGTTTTTGTTCAGAAGCTCCATATATGACCTAACTATGAATAGCTTGTCAACTTTGTAGGTGTTATATTTATCATTGCGATGTAAATTCGTTTTTATATTTCTAAATCTTTTTCTGCTAAGCGCTTGACGCACTGTAGCAGTGTTGCAATCAGGATCAAGGGACCAATACATTTCTTCTCCTGAAAGTTTGTGGTAGCAGGTAAACAATAGGAAGCTTACAAACGACCTCATTTTCGAAATCGCACTAGTAAATTCATGCCTGTTGTAAGGTCTGGCGTACAGAACGCTTTGAACAAGCAAACTTAGCATTTCTTCATTCAAAAATAATTCAAATACTTCCACTAGTGACTCTCCCAATAATTTCCTATCGAAATCTTCCTGCTTCTTAGCCTCTTTGCATACAGATGATAAAAAAAGAAGCGTTTTTCTTGCTCCATTTTCACTTTGGATAAGCTGCGCTTTATTTTTGGAACTGAGGTTGTTGGCACTTCATCACTTTCTACTGGGCTGAAATGGATTTCAATTTCTCTTGCAGCGTCTGGAAACACTGCTTTATTTTCAGTCAAATTTTCCTCGTCACTAACAACAGCCGGATCTGGTAGTGCTATGACCATTTCTAATTCATCTTCTCAATATTCAGGATCCTCTTTAGCAATTAATACCTCCTCTACAGTTACAAACTTCAGGCAAGACATTAATTACTGTAACGTTAATTCGTAAAAAGTAGCAGTAGCTTGGCCTGCCTCTTCTAACAATTTTTCGACTTTTTCAAACGATCTCTGTAACCTCTAGATGAAGTCAACAACGAACTCAAAAACTCTGCAGCACAACTGTTAATTTTCACAAAAAATTACTGCAATTTTTCGTGATAATCGCATTAACCCACTTTCAACCAGTCAAAAGCGAAACTAATCTAGTTTTCTTCGTTTCGCCTGCATAACGTAATAAAATTTTGGCGCGTGTCAACTACACTGCAACACAAAATAGCGTTTTTGCGCTGACGTTGCAGAAGTGGTACACCAAAATTTGCACTTATTATCTCCGATGGTTCACACATTTAGAAGTTGATTTTTTCAGGCATGTCCTTGCAAAACTACACTGTACGTTAAGTCTATTTTTGAAATTATTTCCAGGCTTGTCCATGGGAATGGGATTCCCATGGGAATCCCATGGGAAATGTCCCATGGGATGGGATGGGATGGGACTGCACGCATTGAATTTCCCATGGGACCTATGGGACAGTAGCCATGTGATAGCCTTTTGATAACGTCATACCTAAATAGATAGGAAAGCATTGGTAAGGGATACTAAACCCTAAAATTTATGATGATCTGGCCACTTTGGGCGATCGAGCTCAAGGCCACCCCCAACGGTGCAATCCAACAATCGAAAGAGAAGGGGCAAGGCAGAAAATTTCAGTTTTGAATAAATTCGCTTTTAAATGAGGTTAGCCTTGGTCCTGGTTCAGTTTTAGCGTTAGATTTGAAGTTTGGTGGGCTTGATGAGTGAGTGAAATTGCATCTTATTGAGAGAGCTAGATTTCTGCCTTACCCCTTGTCTTTCAATTGCTAAATAGATAGGCAAATAGTTTTTAAAGATAACTTGAAACTTTAGTCATATTCAGTGAGTGGTTTATCGGTGTTTCTTTGATTTTAGATGGTTTTTGAGAAAAATCTTAGATGGTGTAATTTTGTCCACTCTGTGGTGTAGGAGCTTCGTTTCAATCTGGCAACACTGCTTTGCGCATCATGCTCGTTGATGAGCAGGAAATTGAAAATTTGCTGAATGAGCACAGTGACTCGGAATATGAGTGGTAGATTGATAATGAATTGTGAACTCTTCTGAACTTTATAGTTAGCAAAGTCAATAAATTTGGTCGTTTTGTCGTTTCGTATCTCTCTGTACGTGTAGTCCTATCTAGTACACATTATACTTACATTTTCATAAATTTAATAACTTTTATTGAATTTTATTTTGATGGGAATCCCATGGGATGGGATGGGATGGGACAGAAAAATATGTCCCATGGACAAGCCTGATTATTTCATTGAATTAATGCATATTGAAATACGAAATACAAAATGCGCTCGATATTTGTGAAAAGTGAAGTTAAAGAGGGATTACTGTAAGTGAAGAAAAAAGATCAATTTGTATTATTTAGACTTTAGATAACAAGGATATTAGTTTTCAGATAGAAATTTGCTTTTAAACTTCGTTTATAGAGGCTCAAACTAAACGTTGCGCCAATGCAACGTTAGCAATTGCTGGGTCATCACTTGATCTATGTTCTGTAGTGAGTTAAACATGTACAGAATATTCTGCAGTTGCAGCCAAACCTTTCGAGTCATCGGAAAGCATTAAACGACCTGTTAAATCAGATTCGAAAGTAACAGTCGTGCTGGTACAGCATGAGTTTATCGCAAGTAAAGCAGACAAGTGGAAGACAGTGCTCTTTGTTTAAATGCACAACACAGAACCAAGACAGATGCTGAACTCATCGTCATTTGAATGCCGGTCTAGCATTTTGTCGTACTGCCATAAAAATAGAAAAAGCTGTTCTCCAGCTTGTCGTAAGAACCGATTTTTGGATGCTCACTAATATAGATTGGCAGCCCTTATATTAACGGTAAAGCTACCAGTCCGTATTTTACAGTCTTAAGTCTCCCCATCTGATCATGTCAAGACGGTTTCTTTTGTTAGAAGTGCGGTGACGGCAATAAACTTAGGCTTTACCAAGTACCAGCTGCAATGAAAAAAATTTTGACACGATCCCAGGCGTAGGGGTATTTCTTTGCGATTTGGTTCTGCAGCCAGAATTGTAACAAGACATTGAACTTTAGTTTGAATTCAAAATCGCTTTGCAGTGTCATACGTTTTTCATCAAGAATTTCGCTTTCGTAAATACCACTGAATGAGTCGATTATCAAGTCAGAAATTTCAAACTGAAATACATCCTGGAATCGAGCTGCCATGTCATTGTGTAATTCCTAAAGAAGTTTATTGTGCAGAACTTTATATACAGCAGATATGCCTTAGCCATTGGTATCAAGTTGTTGCAAACTTGAGAATTCAAACAATTCTCGTCTACCTAAAGTTCGCTGATACAACACGAGCCTGCAACTGAACCCAGACAAGGCCACTTTCACCTTGATTAGATTGACTTCGTTTCTCTGAAGGGATAAATTCCATTCAATAAATTTGGCCAATATGTTTGACCAGTAGGCGATATCTTTTTTCACAACCACAACTTCTTTCGAAAAATGAGAGTCGCAACTTTGTAGAAATGCAGGACGGTATCAAAAACCGAATAGTATCGAGCAAGGCAGTTTCCCATGGAAACCTACCGTACTTCTGTGTTTAGTAGTAAGCGTTCGCAGGCCTTATCATTCTCACTGCCCAATTCTTTGAATAAGCTTGTATTGTTGTTGTTGTTGCTGATTACCCGACCCCTTCCAAGGGATGGGGGCATGGCGGAAGACCATGAAGCCTCAGAATCCGGGAAACTCCCCATTGCCTGGACCAGAGGTCCTACAGAGACAGAAAGTCACTTAAGATTGAGTGGCGTAAAGAGTCCGTAGCTGGACAGTGCACAATGAGAAAGGTGTCCTGGGACGAGTGTCCGCAGGCGCTGCAGGAAGGATTCTCGATTCTGCCAATTCTAGAAATAAGAGCTTAACAGAAGGCTGTATCCATTGCAGCGAAGACGAGAGAGAACACAGCAAGCGTGACGAAAAAGCACAAGTTCCTCGAAGGAACCTGTGTGTCAAAGAACTTCGATGAGACAGTACGCCTCCAGTCCGAGATAAGACGAGAGTGGATACGAGAGATAAGAAAAAAGAGACTACAAGCGATAGCGGAGGGCGCAAGTAGCGCTCCCCGTCTGGCTAGCTCATCAGCCGCGTCGTTCCCTGGGAGAAATGAGTGTCCGGGGACCCATTGTAACCAAATAGAATAGGAGAGAGAGAGAGAAGACGGTTCCTGCCAGATCTGCCACAGAGTTTGAGATAAGAGGAAAGATGGAGGAAAGGACAGGGTGGCGAGGACAGAACGAGAGTCAGATAGTAAGAGGAGTGGCAGGCTTGTTGGCGCTGCCGAGACCAGCAAAGAGCGTGCAGAATGGCGCAGGCTTCAGTGGAAAAACTGGAGCATACTGGGCCTGCTGAAAAGGAAAGAGTGGCCTCACTGCCACAGAGAGAGCAGTTGGCAAGTATGCCGGAGGCGCCCTTGCCAAAAAGAAAAGGAACAGAGCCGTCAGTCCAGAATACCAGATCACGAGGGGGGAAGAGAGTCAAGGTGGGCGAGAGCCGCACCTTGGCGAGAAAGAGGAGGATCAGAGCGGGAGCATGGAGAGGAGGACTCCACGGTGAAGAAAGGTAGATTCCGAGGGAGGAAAGGGAGGACAAGCAAGAAGAGTCTCCCTAGAACAAGTAGAAGGAAGCATGAGCGGGTGAGTGGATGCAAAAGTTTTCCAGGACGATCTGCAGAGTCTTGGTTTCACTCCTAGTCCGGCCAAGCCTGAAATAGGAAAGGAGGTTGGGAGAGGAGCAGCCCGCTCATACGATGAAAAAGCGAAATGAGTCAGGGTGACTCGTAGGGGAGGTAAACAAGCCTCGGAGAGAAGAAGAGGGATAGGGAAGGACAAAAGACAACCGGAGATGGCGCGACTGGCCGCTGGGTGGAGGCGTTCCAATTTGGTGAAATTGGTAATGCTTAGGAAAGGAAACTATCCGGGTATAGCATAAACGAGGAGGGGCCGAAGAAAAGATTTATACAGAACAGAGAGGGACTCTTTGGAGGCGCCCCTTGAGGAAGCAGAGATACAGCGTAAGGCCTTGAGACGTGGGAAGAACTTGGCCTTCAGCGAAGATACATGTTTAGTAAAGGAAAGAGTGCGATCGAAGGTGACCCCAAGAAAAGTTGGAGTGGGATTGAAACAGAGGCGGGAGTTGAGTAAGAGAAGGTTGGGCTGGAAGTTAGCTTGGTGGGGATCCACTGAGAAGAAGGAGGCCTCACATTTGCTCGGATTGAGAGGAAGACACCAGTACTCAGACCAGCGCTCCAATCGAAACAGAGCTCCTTGTGTGGCCTCCACTCCAGTGGGGACCGAGGGCGAAGAGGACCAAATGGCCTGATCGTCAGCGTAAAGAGAGCAGCTGACGGAAGAAGGCAGAGAAGCCGGAAGATCATTCATGAAGAGAGAGAAAAGTACAGGGCCAAGAACGGATCCTTACGGAACACCACGACGGACTTGAAAGGAACGACTTTTGTGATTTTGATAAACGACGCAAGCGCGCCTGTCAGAAAGGAAAGAATGAATTCAGCAAGCAAAGCAAGGAGGTAGGCCAGCCGAAATGAGTTTATGGAAAAGGGCGGGATGCCAGACAGAATCAAAAGCTTTTGAAAAATCGATAGTAGACAGGATCATCCGAGAGCCCAACCTGGGTTTGTTAAACTTATCTGAAATGGACTGAGAAAGAACAGAATTTGATCAAGTGTAGACCATCCAGGGCGGAAACCGGCCTGGCGGGGAGAAAGAATGGAATTAGATTCCAGAAAGAAGAGAAGGCGGGATAGAATGATGCGTTCAAACAGCTTTGATACGCAGGAGGTGAGAGAGATAGGCTGGAAACAAGCAGGAGAGTCGAGAGGCTTTCCCATCTTGTGTATGGAAATAATACAAGATGTCTTCCAGATGGAAAGGAATGCGAAGTCCAGGAGAGATTGAAAATGTAAAGAAGAAAATCCATGCCAGAGCGAGGAAGGTGCTTTAGCATGGGATAGGCAACTTTGTCTGGGCCAGTGGCGGTGGACGAGGAGAGGTTGGAGGCAGCTGCAAGAAATTCAGTGGGAGTGAAAGGAGAGCAAAAGGACGAGTAAGACTCCTCGGGGCACGTGGCTTGGCGGAGCTCAGAGAGGTAGCCTCTGGCTCTGCTGTGCAGGGCCTTTGTCTGAGAAATGGAAAAGTGAGATCTCAGGTAAGCGGCATAGACCGAAGCCGATTCCCTGGGAGAAGAACAGTTAGGGAAATTAGGAGAGGAGGAAGACGAGGAAGGAGAGCCAGCGATAGAGCGAAGAAGAGAGTATACAGTTTTTGGAATAGATTTAGGTGAAAGAAAAGAGCAGGTCGTCTGCCATGCCTCAGCCTTGGCCTTGGCAATGACTGACGAGGCGCGTCGAGAAGTGGAGATGTAAGCCTGGCGTCTTTCACTAACCGCACCTTCTACCTCAGCAGACCACCAGGCTTTGGGATGGCGTTTGATGCGGCCGAAAGGAATGGAAGATTTGGCCGCATTCAGTACCAGAGAAGAAAAGAGAGCAGCAGCAGAGGAAAGAGAAAGAGACGAGTATTCCTCTGCAGTAGGACAGTGAGAGTCAAAGTAGGAGGCAAAGTCATCCCAGCGAGCTTTCTGAAAATTGAAGAAAGAGGGACGGTCATTGGGGAAAAAGACCGGAGAGAGAGGGATGGATAGAAGAATTGGTAGATGGTCAGAACCCAGGTCCTGTAGCACCTGACAGGAGCAAGAAAAAGCAAGAGAGGAGGGAGCAAAGGAGATGTCAAGGAAGAAGTGACTGCCAGAGGAGCGATGGAGAAGGGTGGGTGTGTCAGGGTCATTGAGGGGAAGGAGGTCAGAGGAGATAACCCAGTCGAATACTTCCTCCCCACGGGAGTCGGAAGTACCTCTTGAGTCCCAGAGGGGGTGATGGCAATTGAAGTCCCCCAGAATGAAAAGATTTCTGGAGGAAAGAATGGAGGAAGAAAAAGAGTCGGTTCTGCCATCCGTTGGAGAGGAGCAAATAGGGGGGCATAAACATTAAGAAATGAGAGTGAGGAGGAGTTGTTTAGAGAGATGTTCATCCCTACATAATCACAGTAGGGATTAAGTGAAGAAAGAGAGGAGGTAGAAAGTTCAGAAAAGGATAAGCCCTGCCTGACAAAAATGATGATGCCGCTGCTAGCATGCGTGGCACCACGAGAGAGAATGCCAGACCGGGAGTGGATGCGATCAGAACGCAGAACAGAGAATCCAGAAAGAGGAAGATGAGTTAAGATTGGATTCCTGGATACAGATAAGGTCAACAGGATGAGACGAAAGAAAGTAAAGCAGTTCAGTGCTTCTGGCTCAAAGACCTCCAGCATTCCATTAAAGAACCCTGAGAGAGTCACGGGGGAAAAGGATGCAGAAGGTGCAGAAGGTGCAGAAGGACAGCCAGGAACAAGGGATGGTGGTGAGGGGGCAGAAGAAGAAGATACAAAACGGGCAGATGGGGGATAAAACGTTTGAAGATAAGGGTGGGGCGGGAGTGCAGCATTAGCAAAGGGAGGGCTAAATTGTACAATGGAAGTATACATGTAGGAGTCCGAGAAGAGAGTCACAGTGTTACGAGTGGGGACACAGCAGGGGGAGCAGCCCCAAGAGTGAGAGCTGCCAAAAGTTCTAAATTTGGAGAGGTAAAGTTGTGAGCACCTTAGATGGACCCATTGGGAGCAGGGGCAGCATTGCACTGACTTGCCCCGCCAGGTCACATAGCGCACACTGAGCAAGGAAAGATGGGGCCAGGGTTGGGATGAACGTTACCGCTCGTCAAAAGGAGAAGACGGGCAAGAGCAGGGTAGGAGAAGAGAGAAAGAGATAACAGACGACCGATTTTGAAGAAGCTGTGTGCAGCCCTTCTGCGGTCACGCAGGGGTAGCATAGCGAAAAAATGATCTGCACCAATCAACAGCAGCCTCAGCGTGGTGGTGCGGTCCCCGACCCCGTTGGGGTTGGGTGGAAATGGCTGTTGGCCTTCCTGAGGGTCCCATTTACCCCGGGCACTCCCCTTCAGCTGGTATTCGGGGCGTGAGCTTTAATTTTACTCACCGCCTTGATGACAGTCTTCATAGACACGTTAAGCCGAACGTTCATTTTGGCCACCAAGTGTTGCCGATAAATTACACGTTGTCTTGTGAGCACGTGGGACCGCCTGGTTTTAGGAATGTGTTGGAGCCACGGTAACGGCCGAACATAGATAGGGCATCGTTTGTTGCACATGCAATTACCATAGTCAGTGAAGTTATTCGATTTTTTTGAAATATATTTTGACTTCTTAAAATACTGTCTCACCCTTTGTAGCTGTATCTAGGAACAAAGTCATTGCCAGCTCTTCATGAAAAGCTCCATCGTACACAAAACGAACGCATCCAAGAAGCTGCGATTCATTTCCTGGAAAACTAGACTCATCTAGTTGGAGACTGAATTCTGTATTTTTAAGTGTGCTGCATAACCCGTCTTTTATATCGGTAGCCATGTCGTACAGAATTATTAATCTAAGTAATTGACTTGATAACTATAAAAGTTATCATAGTGAGGCAAAACACTTGTATCACTGCACTTTTGAAAACTTCCTTTCGTAATGGTAGGATCAATTCTTTGCCGATCTTATGAAACTTGCTTCTTGCAATCATCAAAGACAAATGGTGGGATGCAAGTAATTCATCATCGTTTTTCTGGGATGAGTTTGAAACCATCGTACCAATGGTTTGTCACTTTCTGAAATTGTCCCAAAGTCCTTGGAAAAAAATAGCATTTTCGTCTGCTTTATCTGGATGAACTTTTGTTAAATGCTCGGAAAGCCTGGACGGTTTCATCGCTTTATTAGAAAACACTTTATGACATACCAAACACATCGGCTGCGACTCAGAATCTGGGGATGGAATAAATTTACATTAATTGTAACTTTTATTGTATTCCCAACATTTTCGTTTCGCTGAACTCATTCTTGCACTCTTTATGTTTAGCTGATTTTCTCTACAGTCATTATATATTTCTTAACTCGTTATTATCGATCAAATATTGTTAACAAACTACTGACAGTACCGGTACTGAATTTTATAAAACTATTGACCTAGATCATGCTATTAGCCAATCCACCTGTCAGTGGCTTTTGGCAGGCAGTTTTTGTTCAGTCATATGGCCCAAATGCCCGAGATATAGCGGTACTTTTCAGCCCAGCCTCATAGGTGGCCCGAGAACCAAAAAAGTGTGAATTTTTTATAAACATCAAAATATAGCAACAAAAATCTTTGCTTTTTATTAGTGTGTAGTAACTTTTTACTGACAGCACTTCATGAGATTTACTACAAGGTAAAGCAACAAAATGTCGTCACAAATCAAAATGAAGTTCCAATTCAGGAAGATGAACTTACAAAAAGGTAGGCTACAAGCAACTATATGTTGGCGAGTACATAAGTATAACAAGTTTATTTTACTGTAAATTTTCTTATAGGTGACTGCTGAAACAATTTTCAAAATAAAGAGAGAGAGAGAAAGATCCAGGTTTTTTTAAATCCGCTTTTGTCCGCGTTAACGCAGGTGGCCAGATTCACCTAGTGCTTCTCGACAGTTCGTAAACACAATTATGCCACTTCACCCTGTCAATGGCATCCCCCCTTTTCAGTCCAATCTGATTGATATGCTCCTCCACTTGAATCTTTTACGTCATATTTGGCCGCCAACGCCCTCTTCTTCCCGCCACTTCATAATCCAACGCTCTTCTCAGAACATCACCATTATCCCTCCTCAAAACATGCCCATACCATCGCACTCCACTCGCCCTGGCTAGTCCATCCAAAGTATCCTTTAAACCCAGCAAACTTATACGGTCTTGTATCCTTCTTTTCTCATTGATCTTAACTCTACACATTGCTCTCATCATGGCTTTTTCAGTTCTTCTCAAAATTGTCATTCCATTTTCCCTTAGACACCGCGTCTCGCTCCCATACAGCATTGCTGATCTTATGCAACTCTGATAAATCCTTCCTTTCATTTTTAACAAAAACTTTCTCCCATAAAGTAACTCCCCACATTCTCTAAATTTTATCCATCCAATTCTCGTTCTTGCTGTTACCGCTGCTTCACTTCCACCACTGGCGTCCAACCTATCCCCCAAATAACAAAATAACATCAACACAGAGTTCACAGACAAAACCTTTTGCCAGAGTTGAAGTCACCCTCTTCATTTTTCGCATCTACCATGTACCCGTTTACCACACTTTGTACACATCACCCTCTTGCCCCAATTGGCACATGGATCAACTTTACTCTTAATTACCTCACCTTTCGAACCGCTCACCATCACTTTGGTTTTCTTAAGGTTCACCTTCAGCACCTTGCTTTCAAACGCCTTTTTCCATTTTAAAAACTTCTTTCAAATTCTCCATACTTTCACTCATTAAAACCAAGTCATCCGCATACAAAATTTTATTCATCAATCCTTCTCTTGCATTCTCCGAGATTACATCCACTGCTATTGTAAAAAGCAGTGGCGACAACACAGATTCTTGATGTACACCAACTTGTACCAAGAATTCCTGAGATAACTCAGATCCCACTGGAACTTCGTTTTTGCTTCGTGATAGAGACTCATCACTGCTCTTATGATTACTTCTGGATTACTTTCTTTCTCATCGCCCACTCCATCACCTTTCTTGCAACTCTATCAAATGCCTTCTCTATATCAAAAAAACACATGTACAACTTTTTCTTCTTATCCCTATATTCCTCTTGCATTCTTCGCACTACAAACAATGCGTCTGTTGTTTCTCTTCCAGGCATAAAACCAAACTGCATTGAATCACTATTTACTAATTCTCGAATTATTCTGTCCAGCACTCTCTCAACGATCTTCAAGGCGTGCTCTAACAGCTTTACTCCTCTGTAAGTATTGCAGTTTCTTACATCTCCCTTTCCCTTGAAAATTGGTACCAGCACACTTGTTTGCCATTCATCTGGCATTCCTTTCCCATCTAACACGCGTTGGCAAAGTTCCACCATCATACTAACCCCTACTTCTCCACTGGCAGATATCATTTCTGCACATACTTCAGAAGGTCCAGCTGCCTTTCCTGGTTTCACCACTTTTATTGCTATCGACATTTTTTCTCGGGTAACATTTTTAATAGGTCCCTCTACCATACTAGCTTCTGTCACCTGGTCCCAATCATTTTCTTTATTCAAAATTTCCTCCATGTGAATTTTCCATATTCTTTTCCAGTCTTTTTCACTGAAACCAAACCTTCCGTCTTATCCTCTCATGCAACTACTTCTTTCAATATCTTTTATATCTTTTTTCATGAACTTCATTAGTGTAAAAATGTTATTTGGTTTTTGTTCGATTCAATTTGTTCAATTTGACCAAAAGAACAATAAATATATTGACCAAGCGTCCAAATCTCGGCTGTTCTAATGGTACCGGTACGTTGGTGCAGCACCATAATCACAGCAACCTGTGTCAAGCTACTTACCATATCTTTGAACATGAACATTGCGTAACGAATTGCAGCAATTTATTGTTATGGCACTAAGTTAGGTTGTTGCAAAGCAGTAGAGTAGTGCACGAAGATAATACCGGTATGTCAAATACTCTCGTGCATCTGAAACTACCTAAAACCTATTTGTATCGAGGCGTATTTGGCTATAACAATCTAATATCGCAATAAAAACGTCTCTTTTTTGCTTATCATAAAAAAATTAGTGTTTGATCATTTTATTGCAACTATACAAAATCCAGGCGCTAAAAAAGTAGGGCCTGCGATACGATCTCAACAAACTTGCCACTGAGAAGTAGCGTTGCCGAGAATAATGACCTTAATATCTGCCACGGGCCTCCTACTGTCAACATTCTCCTTTTCCGTATTTTTTTTGAAGCAAAGCATGGCAAAAAGTTGCTTCGTCGTCCTGTTTTGGCAACTGCCCAATTTACTCTCAGCACCCCCAATCGCCCAGTGTGTTGCCATTGCCCATGGTTGCGAACGCCCACTTGATCTAGACATATGCCAAATGCAAAGTCTACGTAAATTTTACGTTACCTAGAGTATGCCTAGCACTTTGCAGTACAATTAAGCACAAAGGCACGTTTCCACTAATGAAGAAAACAAACTCTTAGGCTGAACGGAGCAACAAAAAAATCCAAACTCAAAATAATTAGAGCTGTGTTTGTTTGTGTCACTATGTTGAAATATGCGTTCAAACGCATGAGCATCATTAACATATCAAAACATGCCTCTGATTACGTTCGAACATCTTGTTAATGGAGACGAAGTTGACTCCGATTTAAGATAGACCTAAATCAAGCTTAACTAAAGGCTAACGCAAACGTGACATTGAACTGCCCCACATTACCCGCAGAGCAGATGAGCCTCTGTACATACCTGTCTCTCAACTTGGATTCGGTGCTCTGCATCTTGTTTCTGTTTGTCAGCTTGATGTTTAGCCTCCATTACAGCCTGCTGGGTGTGTAGGGACTCGACTTCTCCTCTCTGAGCCTCCAGGAGTGACTGAAGTCGGCTCACTTCCTGCTCCGTGGAGGATAAGGATGATTGGATGGTAGAACATCTTTTTCGCTCTTGTTCCGTCAAACTCTGGAATGGATAATAAAAGGTTCTTTATGACACATTCATCAGTAACATTAAGGATCAGAAAAATCTGTGAACTCGGTGCTCTTGTCTTTCCATAGACACCCTCCATACCTAATCTTAATCAGGGCGTTTTCTGGCATCTGGGACACCATGGTCTCTGCCGTATCCCCAACTCTAAAAAAGGTCAGAAAAATCGATAAAACGTTAGGACACAACTGCAAATGAAAAGCAAGCACATCTTGCAACTACTGACGAGCTTTAAAACTAGGAAAAGTCAACTTACTTCAAAAACTTTTAAAATAAAACTGTCCGAAATCTTAGTTCATCATGTGTGCTATGAGTCAAGTAAATTATTTCGTTGATAATAAATTTTGAGAAATCGTCAAGGGGATATCACCAATCGGAAACGACTTTTGTATAATAAAATTACTAGTCATGTAGTACCTTTTCTTTCTCTAGTAACTCCTTCTGTCTTTTCTCAATGTCTAACACAGCTTCTTCCCACTGTGTTTCCTTTTCTTTGAAAAGATTTTTTTGCACCTGCAACAAAAATGTCCACGCTGTAGCCAATCAAATACTATCTACTCGCTTTCAACCACGCTTTTACCAAAGCAGCGCAGAACTTTTTATTCCGGATGCCATTCCTGACGAATATCAATCGATTTCTATTTGAGTGTCGAATCACAAAGCTCTTGTTTCAAAGTCAGAGATGACTACCACACCACAGCGACTGCTAGTAATAAGCTAGTAATGACGACCACTTTCTCGCAAAACAGTGCCAAAGGCAAATAATAAAAACAGATTTGAATAAAGCTGTCCAGGCAAAAGCTTTTCGTGACGCACTTATTGGTCGCTACACTACGTTACGTAAAAAAACTTGGGTGAACACGTGTCATATGTACTAGATCTGTGATTTACAATAAGGAAACATGCAGACAAAAAACACAGATTTAATATAACCGTACATGTTAAACATAGAAAGAAATCAATAAAATTAGCACACAAGTGCACGGGCATCGCGTCTAAGGCCGGCACAATACATTACAACAAGAAACAATGCATTCAAGCAGGAAAAATTGCCACTAAGTGTCTTGGCCGAGAATATATCAAAGAAATGATGTGAGCATTCAATTTAAGATCTTTGGCAGTTGTGTTTACCACTTCGCTTCTTTGGGATGAAGGGACGGCATGAAACGATAATTCAGATCCACACAGCAAATCTAATCCAGATTAGGCAATGGGAAAGCGGCAGTCAACTTCGGACCAGTCATGAACACCAATCTTAAACAAGTAATTTTACCAACAAGTTGAACTGCCATTGGTGGTCGACCAAAACTCACCTTTTACAACATGCTAAGTGAAGAGCTTCACTATTCTAAACCGGCGAAGCACTAAAAGATCCATGGCTGGCAATATTGGTCGTAGTACAGATTAGCATACGCATTTTACCTCTGCGTCCCGCTCTTGTTCTTCAACTGTATTTTGCAATGATTTCTTTTCACGTATAAGATCATCAATTTTTCTTTGCAGTTTTTGAGCATGTTCATTCTTTTGATCTATCACTTGAGAAATTTCTTCTGCTCTCGCCTGAAAACAAAAAAACTAGTTTTCACACTTTTCAGAAATACGATGGCAAAGACCTATTTCAATGTCAGATATAAGATTCATATCATAACGCTATCGTATTTTAACGCGTTATAGCACATTGCTCAGCGATCACCCACCATGTCGTAATAGATGACTAATGGCTACACACCAATTGCAGCCTGCCTTGCTGGTGGTGCGGCTAAAAATCGGCTGGTAAGACTAGTTCTGCATCTAATGTGTCTACGAGATGAGATTCGGATGCATTACTTTACGCCATGCCTCTATCCGAAAAGATCGCCAATACAATGATTTAGCAGCTTAATATACGACCTACACAATACGTCTCATAAAGTGCATAATACTGACTATAAAATTCCACCAACTGCTCTCCCACAACTGCAAAGCATAGTATTCTTCAGGCAACACCGTTTTGGCGTGTGGGCAATTTATGTAAGACAACGTTACGTCATAATCAAGATTTTCGAATACCTTTAGATGCACTTTTTCTTGAAGTTTTTTGATGCACCTCAGGTATTACTTACTCTATAGATCGCTGATAAGGCCGGTTTGGAGCTTTTAAACTTGAGATCAATTGCGTTGATAAACGTCGGAACTCACCTTGTAGGAACGTTGGATTGCCTTTTCGCTTTCTTCAAGACGCAAAATATGCTCTTTTTCTTCAACTAACTCTTCTAAAACCTTCGCCAGTTCGTTTTCAAGATTCACGACCATCTGAAGAACATAAATTCCGTCATTGTCAGAGGTGTTGCAACGCAAAAAGCTGCTCCACCAAAAGCGTTTCTGCTTTTGGTATTTGACCCGACAATGCCTTTAATCAGCACATCGCAAAAAGTAAAAAACGTTTAGCTAAAGAGCTTTTCTAAATGCATATTCAAGTTCTGTAAATCTTCCTCATCTAATCATGGAAAAGCTATCGATACAGAGAACGACTGGAACGAAATAGGATAGTAACAATCATTTCACCTCTTTAAGCTTAACGATTTCTTCTTTATTTTTGCTTTTTTCAGCTGTCAGTTCTTCTACTGTCTTCACTAAATTAGCTTCATGACTTTTCCACCCACCAATCACCTTTGCCAACGTCTGCAAGGAAAAAATTGATCAAATTTTTATGTAATTGTCGCTGTCCATTACAGCCGATAACTCACAAAAGCAATGCAATCTCAGCATTAGGGCACTGATTTGGCATTACTGCGTCTTGGAGAAAGACGCTTTACGTAATTTCCTCACACCATTTTGCTTGGTTGACGTATTTGCGGAGAAAAACGTTCTGTGTCAGCAGCGCTGGGAACTCCGAAGCAGGTCTGAACACCATGTGTTCAAATGAGCAACTGCAACGGCCAGAGATATAGATATAATCGTATAGTCTATTAAATAGAATAAATTGCCATAGCCCAATCAACAGCAGCATACATTTTTACAAAAGCTATAGAATAATTTTTTGCTCAATCAATATGGACAAACTTAAGTTCCTAACAAAAAATTTTTATTGTTGCAGCTGCATAAATGAAGGTCAAAAATCCCTGGATGTGGACAGGAGTTGTCTAATCATTGCCAAAAAAATGTTGATATATGCATTAAAACTCACTTTATCCAATTGCTCAATCATCATATCTTTCTTACGATCTGTAGAATGAGCGACTGCAAGCTCTTGCTGGACTTCAAGCACCTTTTTCTGCAACTTCTGTATCTGTTTTTCACAGTGCTTTCGACGATACCTGGTTGAAAACGTAACAGTTGTTCAGTGAGAAACAGTATAAGTTAATTGAAATTAAACAAAACCTAAAATGAAATCTAATACAGGAAACATAAAGAGTTATACAAAACATGTAAACAAAACACAAAATTTGAAGACTTCGACTTAAACGGAACAAATTAACAAATCATGAGTCAAGTGCCTTAATCCCACAACCGGGCGAAAGCCTTCACAGAAGGGTACAAAGACTTGATGATCAGAGTTGCCAGCGCCGCCGCTATGACACACTTTTTTATCACAACGCAACCGAGCGCGAAAATCGCCGTAAAATACCTTTAATAAGGGCATAACAGCACAAGGGCAAATCAGCGTTCAATTGCGCTAAGATATATCGACAACATGGCATACACAAGAAATCATCCACTTTACGTGAAAGAAAGGCAGTGGGGCCAAGTAGTTTACCAAACACAGTGGCTCAGTCGGACTAAAGGCCAGCAAACACAGCATGAGCTCATACGCATGCATAAAAGCAATGCATACGTTTCTTTTTCTAATGTATCACGAAGAATCCCGTTTTCCGCTGCAATACTTGAATCAATAGACGATCGACCAGAATGAGTTGGTTTGCTGGTTCCCGATTTCAGAATCGAAAACAGTTCGGAAGTGAGACCGTCAGCTGTTTCCACAGCGCTCTGTTTGGTTGGACTTGAAGGAAAAAAGTCTCCAGGTGTAACTCTAAAAATACATCGCAAGTCGGCAACACACTCGTGTGAAGCCCTGTACGCAAGAAATTGAAAACTCAACTCAGCAAGAGTTCGAGTCATGCAAAAGCAAGTACCATAGAGATTAATGGTGTAAACTACTCATAAAAACAAACAAGACCATTGACCTTTTTCCTACCAGACTAAAAATAAGGGAAACGTCTAAAGTTATACACAGCACTCCGAAACTAATTGTAAGCATTGCACAAAAGTTTTGCTTACATCTTCAATACACAGTCATCTTTTAGATGCACTTCAATGATCCTTTCCACATCATGGCAACGTAACCATTGACCTTACTTGTTGCGCATGCGTACCTATTCAACATGCTAGCATGTTAGATAGGTACCAAAGCATACAAAACATGTCTAGGCAATTGCAAGTGGTAATTTGCGGCATTAAACACTCATAAAATATCAAACCTTGAAATAAAATACCTCAACAGAGTAGCAGTGTCAGCGCTTCGAAACGTATCGTCATCCTTGCTCTCCAAAGCACTAGTATTACAATCAGTGCAAGGCAGAGAATCCAGAGCTAAGGCTGGAAGAAGAAAACAGTTTTATATCCTCAAGTCAAGACAACCACGTAACATACCAAGGTTTGTTGTCAGTTCTAGCATATGGTCATAGTTTACAATGTAGCTTAGACTGATTATGCACTACCTTGCAATCACCAGGTTATCGGTTCAAGACACAGATGTCGGCAGCCCGGCTTGGTGCAATAAAGCGCTGACTTGTTTTCATGAGATAGTGGATTTAATACCTGCATGAGCGTTGTATTGTTGCACCCTTGGGAAAAGTACTTTAAAAAATTTTCCTTGCTTGGTCGCACTGCCCGTGGTAGAAATACACTGTGCCTGCAGTAAGTCTACAGGAAACTCCAAAATGGGTCTGAAAACACTCATAACCTCAAAGGTTTTCACATGATCAGAGAACAAAAATAATAATGATGCTCTCGACGTGCTTGTGCCCTTCGAAAGCATGCTTCACAGAAATATCTTTTGCTGGCTTATGGTAGAATTGCATTGTTCTGGCGTATTCAAAGACAGTTTTAGTGATTACATTTAAAGTGCAAAGATTTTCCTGTGACTAGTCACCAGTGTGACTTTTCTTAACTTTATACACGCCTTTACGCTCATGCCATAGGAACATCTTCCGTTACAAGTACTGCTGATACATTGCATATCTACCATGAAAACTGCAACCAAGAAAGATAAATTAGTGAAAACTAAATGGGAAAAAACACAATTACCATGATCTAACATGGCAGCAAGAACAAAATTCAAAGTAAGATATCTTACGGTTTATTTTGTGCAGGTTCAACATCGAATGGAGATGATCACGTACTGCATTCATTTCTTTTACTGGTTTTGATGGGGATTTAATAGCAGGAGTTTCGCCAGAATGCTCTGTAGCGGCACAATTTTCAGCATTGGTTGATGGCTTTGCTTTGCTTGATTTTTTGCTTCGATGCAGTTTAACATCGGTTTTTTTGCGGTCAGGTTTGCTGCTTTGAGCAAACTGAAACAAAAAGTTTCCATAAGAATACATGCAATAGTATGACATATCATGTCGTATGTGCCAACACATCTTCTAAATCAGCTTTTTCTCTGTAGAGGCTCACACAGAATATAAGCCTCATGACACAAATGCTTTGACCAATCCAAGACTGGTTATATAGGTCAGAAATCTTGTACGTGGTGGCCTTTGAAGACATAGTAGTTGGCATGGTAGATATAGTTAAATAATAATTGTTTTTACAAAGGTAGAGGTTATGTTTGCAACGTGATTTTTGATGTTGATCAAAGTATCAGCAGAAGTGACAAAACATTTAATGATTATGCCACAGCATTACTAAGAAACAAAAAATGTAGCCATAAATGTTAATAAAGAACGATCAATTGGAGGTCTAATAAGTTATCAAGAATGTATTGGCTTTTTGAAACGTTTACCGAGCACTATAATTATGTTACAACAAAAAGCATGCTTAAATAATCTTAAATTAATAAATTTCTTACATGAACTGTTCTTGGATTGCTAGCTATAGAATGAGCGGCGTTTTTAGATTTGGTCTTGGCTGCTGTATTCGAAGCTCTTGAACTCTTCGTTTCTGGTTTTTTTGACCCAACAAGAGCAATATTAGGCTCATTTAATGCTGTTTTAATAGAATGATCTGATATTTTGTTTACAGATAAACTTCTTGGAATAAGCTGTTCGTCTTTTTTGTTGATCGACTGAGCTTCAGTTTGTTGTCTGGCAGCAGGTTCTTCAGCATCTGATTTAGCCCCTGCATTCATGCTACTGTTTTTGAGCAAAAACGAAAGTTGGTTCATGCGCTCTGCTAAAGTTACATCTGTAACAGGTCCTTTTTCAAGTTTTCGAATAAAATCTAAGAGTTTTTTCGTACTTGGATCTTCACCAAGAACCTTGCTGCTCTGTGAAATGTCCATTAGTGATGATTTATCATCATTGTCTTCAGGAAAAGGCTTAATCGGTGATAAGCTGGATGGAAATTTTTCAGAAAAACCAATACTGGGTCCAGAATGAATAACTGTATTTGTGATAAGTAACTGATTAGGCGTGATATCAGGTTTTTTTTTCGTTTCTTCAACAATATCGTCCTCAGGCAGTGTCAGAAAATTAAGCTTTCCAGGTACAGTTGCTTGGTGGTGGGACATATGCAACCCTTGGTGCAATATTTCTCCTGGAGAAGCCTGCCATTTTGACTTCATTTCAGCTTCTTTTTTTAAACTCATTGTCAGAGAGCTTTGAAGAGTTCTTTGGACTTGCAAAGCTCTTTCACTAAATTGTGCAGCAGGTGAATTGACGCTACAGGTTTTCATTGGAGAACTTTGCTTGGAGTCCACACTGAAAAACACAAACTTTCAGTTGGTACAAAACTTTAACATAGCTCTAAAGAATCTGATTTGCCAAGAACGATCTGTGATGCTATATTCAGTAGCAGTAATAACATCAAAAGGAAAGAACTACAGTAAACATGCTCTCATGTCTTAAGGAACTGAATAAAAGAAGGACAATTATAAGTGAGCCAATAGCAGTGATGACGTAGGAGAAGATGATTTTCAAAACGTGTTGAAAACGAAAAGAACTGTTACAAAATTAATCCCATGGTGCATAGGAAAGCAGCACAACACAGATCATTAAAGGCTACACCATCAAATTACAGTAGCTGAGGAAAGCATCACAAAAAATTTCTAGCAGCCCAGCTTCTTTTAAACATACAATGGAAAACAAAAAAGTACCGTAGTTAAACTTAAGCACAGTTTATGAATACTTTACTTAATAAGTTTAATATATCTTAATTATATGAAATCGCCAACAGCAAGAGTTCAGCACAATAAGTGATAAAAGTTTTATATTTACAATTTAGGAAGGGACGTAATTTTTAAAATTCATAAAACGATACCACACAACAACACTATATCTCTTTTCATTTTTGATAATTTATTTACATATTTATACACACTCTAAGCTGAACGTTTGCAGCTTTCATTAAGCCCTTATCAAAGCATCTATAATAGCTAGTCTTAGAATTTAGAATCTTATTGTGATATGGAACTAAAACTTCAAAACGTTAATATAGACCAGGGGTACACAACCTTTTTATTGTTGAAGGCCACACTTTAGACGTTTTCAACTTACGGCCACTAGTAAATCAAATGAAGAATTTTTTAGTTCATGTGAAAGTGAAGACCTTTTCCATCTAGGAGATTAAAATTTGCATCTAGAATTTTCTCATTTTGATCAAAGTTTGAATTCAAATTGAGTTTTTTTTTCTGTTTCTGTAAAGATAAAGATTTTCTTGAGGGAGGATTAGCTTTAAATGTATATGCATGGCCACAGAACACAACACGAAGGCTGCAGGTTGTGCACCTCTAATATCGACTTAAGCCTTTTACACTACCTGAGCAAGTCAGATTATATATATAAATTTGAGACCACTGCAAGATAATTGGTAACAATACTATGGATGATGATGAAAGAATGACTAATGATGACAAATAACTTAATAAAATAGCAGCAAATACAATAGATTGATCGATTGTGACTGAATAAGACTGTGACCTCAAATTTATATTTATAATCTGACTTGATCAGATAGTGTAAAAGGCCTAAATCTATGTTAATGCTTTGGAGTTTTAGTTCTATATTATAATCAGATTCTAATACTAGCTATTATAGAATGCTTTGACAAGTGCTTGATGTAAGCCGAAAACGTTCAGCTTAGAGTGTGTGTCAATATGTAAATAAATTATCAAAAATGAATAGTATAGAGCTGTTATGTAGTAATGTTTTATGCTCTATATTTATCAATGCTAGAGCAGAAAATGAGAGAAAATCAAACAAGACTCAAAACGTCCCTAAAACTTTGCAAAACCAAAGGAACTGTAGTCTTCATCACATGTCAGTGGCATGAGACGGATTGCAGAAAAATATTGGAAACTTTTCTTGAAAATGTGAGAGTAGTCAATTGCCTCGTTTCTGAACTGGCATTTACAAATTTAGGAGTGTTTTGTGCATCAACCCGAACTAGACTTTCATTTTGCAATCAAGAGCTCATGCCTGCAGAGACCACACTAGTGTTCAATTCAAGATTTTACCAGCTTGAAATGTATTCAAAAATCTTTGCCAAAATCTGCAAATTAAGTGTGCCCAACTATAAAAATAAATGATAAAAAATACCCAAATTTGTTCCAAAACACCAACACATAAATGAAAATGATCATTTTTTCCAGCCTATTTCTAAAGAAAATAATACTGGCTCTTCAATTGAAACCTATCAGGAAAAGCAGCAACAGAATGCCCATAAATTCTGCAAAATTGGTTTTAAAGTATTTCACTTTAAAAATATTTGTTGAAAAACGTTTTCTTGCTTTCTGCATTGGCATTAATAAATTTGATTTGCTGTACCACTTAGCAATTCTAACTTTTAAATTTACGCTAGCTTTTATGGAAAAATATTGGTATTATCAAAAAGCAAAACAAAAGCCTAAAAAGTGTTCTTGGTCCCAGGGATCAAAATGCATCAATAAAAAGTACACCTGCCATTGTTTGGAAATATGTCCCTTTATTTATAATTGGCATGTCAACAAATAAATCATTGATTTTTCAAAAAAAGAATGTGCTTACACTACCGTGCTTCTAAGAAAACAGCTTTTAACACCTATTTCTTGCTTGAATTGTTTAATACCTATCATGGGCAGCACTTAAAACACTAAAATGCAAATTTACCAAAATACAAAAAACATTGACTAAATTATTGCTATTGATATTGACCACCTCATAGTCTGCACTCTTTTTCATAAATAAGTGAAAACTTGAATGTTTTTGTTTAGATTTCTTCAGAAGTTATCACCAGAATGAGGCCTGGAGTAGATGATGATATATTTATATGATCTGTAGCATTCACTGTTGGTGGAAAATATTGAAAAGTTTCACATGCATTTGAATAAAATAGGAATGTTGAACTGTTTTGATCAAAAATGCTTCGGCAGTATCTGAATCAATGATGTGAGAATTTTAATGGGTAGATGAATTCTTTTTGGCTGCAGGTTTAGGTTTTGTAGGTTTTAATTTTGATGAACATAGCTTCTAGTGCACATAAATTGAAAGGCGTTTTTCCTTTGGCAAAAATGGAAAACTGTTTATCTTGATAATGCTTAGCATATTCTGTTTCTTGAAAGATGTTGTCCAATAGCCGAATCACTTGCTGGGAGGGATAGAATTTTCATTTTGGCCAAATGAAGAACACATTTGCATTAATCTCCACTGGAAGCTTTATTTATCAAAATTCTCAAACCTGACCTCTTCATCCAAAAAGAATTCCTCTACACACTAAAATTATCGCATCATTGATTTGGGCACTGTCAAAACGTTTCTGATCAAAATGGTTCAACATTCCCATTTTATTCAGACGTGGGTAAAACTTTTAAATACTTTTCACCAATCAGTGAATGCTACAGATCCAAACAATTTCTCACTATCTACTACAAGCCTCATTCCAGCAATAACTTCTGAAGAAAGCTAGACAAAAATATTCTAGTTTTCACTTGGTTATGAAAAATAGTGCAGACTGCGAAATGATAAATAGCAATAGTGATAATGAAGTTTTGTACCACCCACCAATTACTGACTAAATTACAAAAATCACAGATACACAGAAGTCGAGTAAATAATCCTCATACCAACTTATTTATTAAATATTTCGATGCAGAGTTTCAATCAATTCAATTATTTGATTTTCTCTAATTGCATGGTTACATTTTTAGTTTTTTTGTTGGCTTCTGTAAATTTCTGCTACTTCTGTACTTCTTTGTTGAACAACAATAATATTTCCATGTTTCCATAGTTTAATGTAAACTTCTGTATATATGTAATTCCGTATTTTAGAGTGAATTTTTATGATTACACAATTTTTCTGAATTCTGGTATTTCAGTAAGCCTACGAATTTTTCAATTTTGGTAAATCTGGATTCTGTATTTTAGTGTTGACCCTTATTTCAGTAATGCACTGATGTCTTCTACAAAAATGCAAACTCCACAAAATGTATTCCATAGAACTGGCTACTAATAAAACGTGGAAATTACACAAAATTGTGGAACAGCATCAGGGTTAGTCCACGGAATTTCTGTTTTAGTAGAATCCTTTAGCCAATTTCAGACCTCCTGTACCAGCTATAGGCCTTGTATCAACTTAAAATCAGGTCACAAGACTCAAATAATTGTTATGCAATGTATAACCATAAAGATTCACCACTACGTGATGAGGTAACTAAATAGCTACTGGTACAAAAACAAATGCACTTTTAAAAATTTAGGTTAGCACACATCTAGGCTTACAACAACAAAAATAACCAGTGCGACTGGGTAATATTGCAATGACGGCTATCTATAAATCTACAGCGCACCTCGAGCTTGTATGATTTACTTTAACATCAAAAATGTTGCTTGGTGTCGTTGGAATACTTGTTGGTAAGGATTCAATTCCACTCAAAAGCAAATCTTCTGAAATGTCAGTCTCCATTTTGATAAAAAATACAACCCCAACTTTTATGCCTAGGCCTATAAAGCATATATTACTATTTTAAACATAATGTCGCTTAAAATCTATAGAAATACCTATCCTTTCCTAACTTCTCTACATTAACCACTGCTCAGTCTAAATTACCTACAAAGCAAAAACTCAATAACAGAAATTAAATCAAAACCGCGTAACTGTCTTAACAACCTCACATATATTGATGCATACAAAATATTTTACGTTTTTATTCTGTATGTAGTTTTTCAATCGTTATGAAAAGTTTAAGACCTAAAATTTTTTGTGAAATCTAAAGGTAATTGTACTACTTTATATATTTCCTGTGGTCACAGGATTGAATCAAAATTGCTGCACCGGTGCGGTCGGTGCAAATTTTTTTTGCACTACACCGCACCGGTGCGATACGCATGTTTAAACATGATTCAAAGGCGCTAATTGATATTCACAAATGCATAAAAATTATTTGTTTTACCATCATTTAAACAAATCTTGAAGTTCATATGAAAATTTTTTATTTTTTATAAAGTCTTCACAAAAAGATTAACCCTTTGACGGATACTGAGACATATATGTCCCACGATTGTTAATTGTTATGCGATTATGATGTAATAATCAATTTTCTAAAATCTATTATTTTCCCATTGTTACCATCAATTATGGAATTGTTTCAAATTTTATCAATTAGAATCTTATGATCCTTAAAGGGTTAAACAGTTGTAAAAACCTTCAGACGGATGATCACAGAATTTTCGTTTCCTTGGGCAACAGTTGCTTCGAAACACGAACGCCGTGGTCATTTTGTCCTTGGAGACTGTATCAACGTAAAGATTTTATATATTTTTGAATTAACTATTATGCATTACATGCATGCAAAATTGGTATTACTCCAGACCATATAGTTTGTTTGTACAATAAAATTACTTTTGTTCAATTTTTTAGGTGCCTATATATAAACCAACGCGATGGGGTAGTGGTTGGAGCGTCCGCTTCGCAGTCGGCAGACTTGGGATTCATTCCCCTTCTCAAGTCATACAGAAAGACTTTAAAAAATGGTATCTACTGTATAGCTTTCCTGCTTGGCGCTCGGCATTTATGGGAAGTTGTGGAGAACAAGCCGGCAAGTTCGCTTATTGTGTCCTGGGGAAAGGCACTTAACGGGACGCCCCACCTTTATGTGGAAGACAGGTGCCCAAGACACCTCGGAAAAAGCAACTCCCAAGCGAGTGCGGACATAACGTCCAAAAACATAGCGATACAATTCGCTTTCTTGTGAATGGATGATAAATATAGCAAAAAAAACGAAAAACCATTTCGATGATTGCTACCTACTGTGCAGTCAACACGAAGGGAATTAACAGGAAGCAGAAGAATCTGTTGGTTTATCCAAACCTTGAGTCTGCAATAAGGCCAATTCCACACTGCAATGAAATTCCTGTTCCAGTGTTTAAAGGCTTGCCCGAATTGGAATTACCTGGTTCTGAAGAAGACTAAATTTCCGTTTTGTCCACTGACAGTAGTGAAGACACTGTTTGAGATGTCGGTTTTCCTCCTTCTTCACTACCACAGCTCTTTTCTCAAGGAGAACTTAATGATCTGATTAGAGATCTCAATCTTTCTAAAGAATCTTTTAAACTCTTAGCTTCAAGACTCAAAGAAAAAAATCTATTTCAGCCTGGAACTCTTATAACCTTCTATAGAAAATGCCATATTGAATTCTTGCCATATTTCACTCAGGAAAACAACATAATATATTGCAACGACGTTGCTGGCCTGCTGCGGCAGCTTGGTGTCAGGGTGGCCGAAAAGTCCCAGGACACTATACATGTATTTTGGGTGGCCGAAAAGTCCCAGGACACTATACATGTATTTTTAATAAAACACAGTATTTTTTAATGAAACACACAGAAACGTATATATTCAACAAAAAAGAGAACTTCATTAGAAACAAAGCAGAAAACAACTAGAGTAATTTAGTGGTCTAGGAGATCAGTATGTTGGCCCTCATTGTTCTTGCACAATTCCATTCGCCTCCATGTTCTTTGTGCCATTTTTTGGAGAGAATTCCTTGATACGCTAGCAAAAGCTGCAATAATCGCATGCTGTAGCTGATCAATGGTTTCGTATCTAATACCAGAAACTTGACCTTTAATAAAACCCCATAATGAGTTGTCTGGAGTGGTCAAGTCGGGGCTTCGTGGTGGCCAAGCAAAAGAATTTGATCCGCGGCCAATCCATCGATCAGGAAACTCTGCATTTAGCAGCGCTCTCACAGGAAGTGCAAAATGTGCAGGTGCACCATCTTGCTGTAGCCATACACGATCCTTAATACCAAGTTCTATTAACTTGGGAATGAACCACTTTCTAACAATCATATTTAACAGCATTAAAATATTAAAAATAGAGTGTCCTGGGACTTTTCGGCCACCCTGTATAATCTTCAAAATTGGCGCCTTTTTATGGACAGTTTCAAAAGAAATTTAAAATGTGATCTTCTTCACAATGGCAACTTATATGGATCAGTTCCTCTTGGCCATTCAACGACTCTCAGAGAAAAATATGATGAAATAAAATTTGTTCTGGAAAAAATTTCATACAAACAGCACCAATGGATCTTATGTGTCGATTTGAAAATGATTGGTTCTCCTCATGCTACAAAGTGGCTACACAAAATTTCCTTGCTTCTTGTGTTTGTGGAACAGCAAGGCAAGCGTTCCACTTGGTGGAGCGTTCCAAAGTTGTGTTTCCTCCTCTTCACATAAAGTTTGACATCATGAAACAGTTTGTGAAGGCTCTTGAGAAAGATGGCGACTGTTTCAAATATATTTGCATGAAATTTCCAGGTCCAACCATAGAGAAATTAAAAGCTGGAATTTTTGCTGGACCCCAGATTCGAAAGTTAATGAATGACCCAAATTTCTGTAATTTTATGAACCCTGCAGATTTGAGTGCCTCGACGGCGTTTACGAATGTAGTAAAATTCTTCTTGGGAAAAACAAAGGCGCCCAACTACAAAGAACTTGTTGAAACATTACTCACAAGTCACAACTCTCCATCAACTGGGTGCAAATATTTCAAGTTAAATTTTTTGCACAGCCATCTTGCCCGTTTTCCAGAAAATCTAGGCGATGTGAGCGACAAGCAAAGGGAACGCTTCCATCAAGACATCAGCGACATGGAAGTTCGCTATCAAGGTCGTTGGGATGCCACCATGCTTGCAGACTACTGTCGGTCTATCAAACGCGATAATGCTGGAGACTCCAATTCTAGAAAATCAGTGAAACGTCAATTTATGGCTGATGATGTCTATGCTTAGCATTTTTTACAACTTCAAGCTTTAATTGCAAATATTTTGGCGTGATTCCATGATTATGTGCTATAAAGTTACATAAAAATATTGTTTCTTCGATTTGCCTGTCTTTATTGTAGTTATCGCCTTCCTACAGAGAGGGGTATACCATAGCAAAAAAACTAGACCTGATGGAGAAAAAGTGACGGCATTTCTGGAATCAGAGCCCTCAAATTAGGTAGAAACAGTTACAACATCTCAAGCATCATGGCACAAATTTTTTAGTTGGCCAGTGTAATTAGAATAGAAAAAAGACGTATTGTTCTGTGGTGATTTATTGCGGATTGTTAGCGTGACAAGTATCAGACAGCTGTTCTGGTTGGTTCCTGATTGTTAAAGTGCATTAGTTTTTGTGATTGTCGGGCAAAGGAATTTGGAGTTTTAAAGTGGTATTGTGAATATTTTTGTTCTGTTTTTGATCGAGAAGTGCGTGGAGGTATCTTTGTGGAAGCCAATCTTTTCCTAGCTATTAAGTTGCAGACAGACTTAATTATTCGAGCGATACTATAAGTCGTCTCAATTTTAAGAAGTAATTTAAAGATTGAAATAGAACGAAAATTCTATTGAAACGCGACAGACGCAAAATAATTTCCGAAAGAAAAACGTCTTCGTTTTACAGAATAAGATGCAGAAGTGACCCCAAAAAAGTTTTGCTTCAAAAGTTTGATAAATTTTCTATAATCCACAAAATTTAGCGAAAGTTACTTCAAAAATCTATCATTTTTAAAACGATACTTCTTCCCCCTCCATTTGAACCTTCTTGCGCACACACAATCATTACGCACCAATGAAACATTTTATATTGCATGTTTGATGTAATTTATCTTCCGTAATTGTTTGTCCAGAAGTATATAATCTTCTTAATTCTCCACTAAAACGCATATGATGTTTGACCACTGTTTTATGCTTTGTTCTGCACCTGCACTGAGCAATGCACAAAGCCAGGTTTTTAGTTATGCCTTGTGTTTTTAACTTAGGGCAGGGATGTTGAACGTTCTATTGAGTGGCATCACATTCACAAGTGTTTAAGGATGTGGAAGGGCCCAACCATTTCATGGTTACTTTGGCGCGGTCAACCATGTTGTGGAGCGATTCGTGCATTTCTATTTTATCCAAATTGCATTATGGGCTGGTGATGATGAGGGATTCTTGATCATGGCAAGAAGGATCTTGCTGAAAAGACTCTTTCTAAGGCCTTAGTTTTTCTTAGGTCGGAAATTTATCGAAGGCAGTGTTGTGATTGAGAAAATTCTTTCTCGATTTTAGTCGTGCCTCTCTGCAGTTCGCCCATACACAAAATGTGTGAAATTGCTGGTATTCCTCCATGGTCGGCAATGTGGTCAAGTGGGTTGGAGCAAATCAGTGCTTTAGGTTTCAGGATTATTAACACATTTGTTCATGGCGACAAAGATCATTCGTTCAAACCTCATGATGGTCCAGTGTTAGGGCCTGGCTTAGGAAGCGCTAGTCCAGTAGCATATTAAAAGCATGGAGTCCTTTGTTAAAAATACACTTAAGCACTTGCTAAGTCATAAAGTATGTGGGCCTTCATGTTGCTACCATTAAGCATACTGAGTTTCCTAATTACAAAAGTTTGGTCCTTAGCAGCAAATGGTGGATATTATATTATAAACTATCCGCCTTTTTTTTATCAAAAAGACATACACGTATCTTTCTAAGGAAAAGGATTACAGTATTTCAGGTGGGAAACTGCACAGTTCACAGATAGCGCAAAGAGACAATAACGTTTCCAGACGCATCAACACCTTTGCTCATAGCTACATCTAGCCAGTGCAGTTCAAGCATTAACGTAGAAGCCGATGATCAAAAGTAGCAAACCTACTGCTTAAAGTCACATTTTCTTGATTTTGTATGAGTAAAGTTTTTCATAATGTTGCAAGTGCCTATTTTACAGAGACGTTCAAGCTCAATTCTCATTAAAGCCAAAATATTCAGTCTGTTTTTCCCATGGCGCTTCTTCCTTCATTCTTAATCATTTAAAGTTTACACAATGACCGTTGCCACTGCACTCGGTTGCTATGAAAGATAAGTGGGATGTGCACGGCATTTTTAACCTTTGGAAAAGAGGACTTCAAAGAATTTTTTTATCGCTCGGTACATCTTCAACTCCACAAGACCTTGTTTGGTGGCAATATTAGCAGCAAGCTCAGTTTTCAGCAGCTCAGAAAAGTGCCCAAACCCATCAATAAGGCTTGCTTCTAAGTCTTCCAGATGTAATTCTTAAGATTTACCAATCTCTCCACAAGCTGTACTGATGTTAACTGTTGTAAGTAATGAAGACATCCGAACACTCCATCCAACTGCAGCGCTACGCTCAACCAGCTGATCACAATTTTCTTCTGAAAGTGCTTTTGGCTGTCACTTTCCGCAAAAATTCTTCGCTTCTAATCCAGACCTGATTCTGATAATTTAAAAAATAGCACTCCTGACCCTATCCTGAATCGGAAAATTTTCAGGAAGCCTGCCGCATCTGACTCCTCAAATTTTGATCTTGGCCACTTCTGCAATGAAGTAGAGCGTGAAACTAAGATAATGCTGACGCGGCGGAGCAAAGAATCATTACATTCTTTGGCTGTAGTTTTGTTTGACTTCTAGCATTAACACGAAAAACCACGGGGTCCCCCGGAAGCGCAGAGCTTGCATCAATTGCTCCATTTGGTACTATTGTTAATCGAGAAATTCTCATTTTTGCGTCCTTGGAGAAGGCACTTACCGGCTATTTCCCTTCTTGGTTGCAGGTTTAAAGTAAAAATATCTTGTGCAAGCAGCACCGGTAAAACCAAATCGGATTCAAAATGAAAATATTTCAAGCATAACCCCAAAGACTTTTCCCTGACTGGAGAATAAAAGTAAAGAACGAATACCTCCGGCAGTCCATTTGGCTAACAGGATCTCGGCTGCACCAATGCTGCAAAATAAGTCGAGATTCCTGGTATTGTTCTTCATTGGGTGTGGTTGAAACCCTATGGCTGAGGCTGTTGAGTGTGAAACGACAAATGTTGCTTGAGCTGATTAGAGTTTTTTGAGCGGCAAGGTCTTAGCGGACATATTGCACTGTTAAGTAGCACAAAGCGGGGACATAGGCGCTGCTAGTGCAGAGAACACTGGAGCCATGGTCCACCAAAATTTTTTAATCCGATGATGGAGTGAAAACTTTTTGAGGCAAAAGTGGCAAAACCAGGAAAATAATCTTGTTCAAAAATTGAACTCCAAATAAAAAGAAAAAACTCAAAAGATCTTTTGTCTAGCCGAAGATGAGAAAATAGCCTTGTGGCGATTCTGTGAGTTTGTGTGCGAGAGATCAAGCAGCAAGGTAGGAATAAAGTTCGTGATCGTCGATATCGAATATTCAAGCCACACTTTAATGTTTTAACATGTGAGTAACACTTTTGTTGCCTGTGACGGTTAACCAAAGTTTAGATTTATTTGCATGATTCACCCTGGCAGCCCAGGTATTATGCGTATGCGACTGTACCATGTATTGCTTGAAGCGTGATTCCGGTTGAATTAATCATTGAAAAAAGCGTGAACCAAATCGGGAGAGAGTTTTTACGATTAATCGGATATGCAACACTGCAGTATTGTGAGGGTGTAACAATTCTCCAATAGTCCCGACAAATGTAATCAGACAAACATTATTATCCATCACTATCAATGTTACTTCATATGCGGAATAAATGTGTATTTAATGTATTGCTGTTTGTTTATATCAACGTCTAACCATGGCCGAATTTACCAATTGGCTAGGCAGGCTAAAGCCTTCGGCCTCAACATCCAGGGGCCTCGAAATTCGATTTCGAAGTTTGTAATTCTATTAACAACTTAACAAGCTTAATCCCTACCTAAAGTATATACATCAAGCTTTTCAGACTAGAAAATTCTATACACAACTAGTTTCAACCACGTTATAAACAGCGAATGCTTCGTCGTTTGCATCGTAGTAAAGGCAATTATTATGGGTACTCTGCTAGAAGCTTCTATGTTTTGTAACTCTAATTAATGCAGGGGTGTCAAACTCGCGGACAGCAAAGCTTTTCAATGCGGCTCATGTGATGATTCTTAATGAATTTCGGCAGTATTTTAACGCTAAATCCGCGAACAAATTTTTGATTTTCTAAACAAAGACGACACGGCATGGAAATATTTGAGAGGTAAAGACCTTTTTTTTGAGATAGACTTCACTTTGGGTTACATTACACAACTTTTGGAGATCGATACCCGTACAAGTGATGATGGCATGGAAATACTCGGGGGGTGGAGACCTTTTTTTGAGATGAACTTCAGTTCGGGCTACATTACACAAATTATGGAGATTGTTACCCGGAAAAGTGGTGGTCGCCAAATCGAAAATGGCATGCGGCTCTCAGCACAATTCCCAACATGCAATGTGGCCCCCGGAGACCCGAGAATTTGACAACCCTGTATTAGTGGTAATTTACCAGAGAAAAAAATCACTATTTTGATTTAAAGTTTATTTCAACGGCTATTTGAACCGGGCAAAAAATATATTAAAGACAATAATTTAAAGGCGACAAATTTACAAAGACTGGCGATTTTTAAGAACGGAACACCAGTGTTGCTAAATATCGTCTACGTAGATTATAAATAACCATAGTCATAAAGTTTACTATGTAGTCTACTGGGCAAAAAAACAGTAACGGTAGTTAACATGTTCCTGAAATAACTTATAGACAGTGTGTTGCTTACTGTTAATGTGGTAAATTATACGTTTTATCAGTTGAAATTTATTAATGTAATCGACTTATCTTATTATTAAACGCATTTGGTGGGCCGCTCAGCTGTTATTGATTGATGCAGTAAACTGTTTTGGCATTATCAATGAAATTTACACCCTTTTTCATCTTCCACAAAGAGGTGGGCAGTTCTAAAATCATTTTTGCAACCTTAGTCAAAGGTATCTAAATATTTATCAGATACTAGGTGGGATGCACATGCAAAAGCCACGGAAGCTATTTTGAAAAGTTACAGTGCCATCACTAATGCTCTCAGTCATTTGCACTCCGATGTTAGTGAGAAGGTGATACCAGGCTTCAGGCTAACAACCTTTCGCAAAAAATGGAAAAATTGGAATTTGTGTTTTCACAGGGTTAGCAAAGCCCTTCAGAAATCTCATTTGTTATCAAGTACTTGTGCCGAATGGTACAGTTCACTTGTACACTTTCTAAGCGAAATTAGAGATAAGTTTGATCAGCAAGCAAAAGCTGCCTTCCCGATTATTAACTACAGAGCTGTCACTAGGAGACAAAGAAATGCATCTGACGCTTAAAGTGTGCTCTCTTCAAAAGATAGGTTTAGAATAAATTTCTTTATTCTTATGCTTGATGCATTTGAAGCCGATTTAATAAGAACAGCTATCGACTACAGTGACATTGTAGCAATGTTCCTCTTTCTTGCTAATCTGAAAGCAACTAAGCTAGACATTGTACGAGGTGCAAAACTTTTAAAAGAAGCGTATCCAGAAGATGTTGACCCAAAACTTACTGATAAACTGCTACATTTTCATTTATATGTGAGACAGACACAAAGCCAGGGGCTTACAGAAGAGCAATCTATTTCCTTGTCTCATGGAGATCTTTAACAAATTATGTGCAAGGAAAAAATTTACACTGCCTTTCCTAATGTGGAAGCAATATCAAGACTGTTTTTGAGCTTAATGGTCACTAACTGCTCAGGAGAGAGATCTTTCTCAACGCTCAAAAGCTTTTAACATTAAGCAATGACATGCTATGTTGTTTAGGGAGAAATTCTGAGTTCAAAAATAGGGAGGGATTTCACAAATGGAATAGCCTAGGGCTTCTCATGGTCTAAATCCGGCCCTGCGTCCAGCCAATCCACTCCATCATCAATTTTAATGACAACATTATAGTCCAAGCTTTTTTCAAAACGTGGATTTCTAATAAAAAACGGGTATCAAACAATTTATATTTTGACCCCCGCCAAATTTTGCTTCTGACTTCGCCACAGGTAAGAGTTGTCAGTTCGAGTATAGATGGCTTGGCATTCGTCTTCATTGCTGTAAGTTTTCTCAATATGTTATTTCCTATACCAACCTTTGCTTAGGTGTTAACAATATGTTGCTTAAAATCTGGAACCCTTGCAGTGTTACACCGAGGTATATTGAAATGAAAAGGTCTAAAAAATGTAGCATGTAAAACAAGAAGTCTTGTGAGAACTGCTGATAGTGACACTGCTTCGACCTATCAGCTCTCTGCAGCCTAGTTGGTTACCGACAAGTAGCTAGAGGCTTTAAACAAAGCATAATTTACTTTAGACCAGCACACTTGAGTGACTTCTACTAGGTCCACTGGAGTGGATGGTCTATCAGTAATTTGCAAAGCCGTATCACTCGTGAATGAATGACGATTGCTGTTTTTATTCCACAAGCTTGACGTTCTACTTTGCGTTTTATTTAAAGCCTTTTGCTACTTTTCGGTTACCAACTGCTCTGAAAAGACCTGATGGATCGAAACAGTATCCTTGTCTGCAGTTCGGTCCGTGTGCATCGGTGGCTTCTTCCATTATCTTAAGAAACAGTGACCATGGGCTGTGAAAACACTATTGTTGTAGAAGTTTGTTAGACTTCGTGCACCAGCGACAACTGCCACGCATTCACGAGGATGCGGCTTCGAAGAGTACTGACAGATCATCCACTACCGTGGACCTAGTTTAAGTCCCACAAGTGTGACGTTCTAAGCTATGCTGGGTTCAAAGTAAGGGTGACCGATTTTACGCTCACCATGCACACATTTTTTTCCTTTCAATTTAGATACGCCACACCAAATTTTCCTCCTTTTCAGTCTTTTAAACTTATAATAATTTGGATATACTTGGCACTACTACATAATCATTAGAATGTCGGGTGTACCAGAAAAAGTAAACCGCTTTTTGTTAAGGATTTTCAATAATAAGACCGAATTTATTGAAATTTTTAAAACAGTAACCTTAGAATATTATCAACACTTTTACAAAGTATCAAAAAAGATTAGTCGCAGATTATGTGAGTAACGTTAAATTCAATACAAAGTCTCAAAAACAGCAATATCACAGTAAAATTATGTGAGTAATTCTTGAATAAGCGCTTTGTGACGTCATAGATGTGCTTGCATTTATTCAACTAGCTATGAAACCCAATTATAGCCATTGGTAAACATCTTCCTTTCCACAAAGACCCCTTCAATGAAAGGGAAATGTCAGATATGGCGTACCAAGTTCCGTGTCATGACTGCAAGTTTACATATATTAGCCAAACGAGATTAGATGAACACAAGAGGGCTATTGCATTCCAAAGACCTGAGAAAGCTGCTCTCTGCGAACACTTCATTGCTTTCAATCACAGAATAGATTAGAATCGAACCACAATCTTATAGACTGAGAAAGACTATATAAAACGTCTTTTGAAGAAAGTTGGCTTATTAACGAAAAATCTGATGTTATAGACAGAAGTGAAAGTAAATGCATTTTGTATTCTACTATTAGATTATTGCTTGTTTGGATTCATACCCATGCCATTATTTTTAGCTTAATTTTGCCGTTATCGCCGATGCATAGTTATTTTTTGTTTGATTGGTGATGACACGCTAAGCTTAAATCCATCACAATTACCACTTATCCAGTGCGAGATTGAGTTTGCTTTTTCAATTACTAGAGCATGGATACTTCTTACCTAATAAATTATTGGACAATTCTAACTTGTAAACATTGAGCGCCCAGTCATTTTAAAATTTTATTAATATGTTGCTGTAGCAAATAAGCTGCCAATTAGCTCCGCTGATATTGGCCACTCTGGCCGACGAAACGTTAGCCTTGATAAAGGCACCACCAAGTAATTTGTAATTGTTACTCACCGGTAGAATAAAGGTTAAGATTTGATCTTATTTAATGTCTGGTGAACAACTTTATCTAATAATCTCCAAGTTGTCAGCTTTTCTACACAAACTGTAGGGGACAGGTAAATGGAAGTCTCGATGATAGTCGCTTACTTTCAGCGACAATCATCTTTGGTTGGAGCACACTTAGCTTCAGCAGTGAGAGACTAAACATGTATTCGCTGTGATTTCACCTAAACCTGACTCAAGTGGATTTGTCCAAGTCCACGAGTGTGTATCAAGTTTCTGCATCAAAGTTAAAAAAAAAACAAACCCATCAGATGTTTCCGTGCCACTTCCTATCCAATACACGATCAGCAGAGCTGCTCGCACTGATATCAAAGCACTTTGTCAAAATATTTTGTCCAGCAAGTGTAAACTAGTGCCTCGATTCAACTTTCCAGTATGGAGTCTGGCAAACGTTTAGTAAAGCATATGATGAGGCAGCAAAGTTTGATGGTCTAATGATAATGTGGTCTTTTGTTGGCGAAGCTTAGTTAATTGGATGCCTGTAAAGATGACAAAGCAGATCAAGGGAGTATGAAGAAGACAGCTATTCATTACGAAGAAGGTCCTATCAATCAAGCGAGAATGAATGCTGCAACGCCATAGAGGTTTCCAGAACTTGGCAGTGGAATGTGCTGGTACCAGGGTACCCGTGTAAAGAGTAACAGCAGCACCCCAGCATGTACTGGTCAGCCGCTTGAATAAAGGTTTTAGTTTTTTGCGCGGAGCATCCAGAAGACGGCGGTACATTAGTGATCTGTGTGATGTCGCGCCTAGGTGTATAAACTTGAGTGCAAAAAAACAAGGTTTTCTCCGTTGAAGCAGATGTTTAGCACACGATTAGCCGCTTAGGTATGCAAATGGAATGATGCCATAAACCCGACTCTATTTTTCCACTGCAAAGCTTGAGTATCCATTTTCAATTATAATTCGAAAAAGTGGTCATGCTTTGGCTCAAGGGCGGCAATAGTGTTGGAAAATTTCCTGCAGAGTGCATAATTACTTGATAATTACAATTTCGAACAGAGTGCATAATTATTTAATCATTACAATTTAAACAGAATGCATAATTACATAATAATTACAATTTCGAACAGAGTGGATCTATTTCCGGCAAAGTTCAGAATTACTAATGTAGTCATCAGCACAAAATTTTGGAAGCTAGGAAGAGTGATACATAACGCAGATATTGAATAAGAAAGAGGCTAAGACTGAAACTTGGAAAACGCTGTTTTTGAAAGTTTGTAACCTGCTTTGATATCTAAAACTGGTAATAAATGTAAATCTACGTTTCCGGCAAAGTTTTATCATCATCCTTGTGTATGTTCAGAATCGGCTTCGTATAAAGCGCTTAAGACTGCAGGGTTACTTTGCACTTTTTGCAATACAAACACTGAACGACGTTTGCAAACTTTGCCGTGTCTGTACTTTGACTGGCCTTTGATTGCGACATGGCCGAATTTATTGTAACTACGTTTTCCATCATTTGCTGAGGATATTGCAAGCTAGGCAACGTTTTTCGCCAGGATGAAATAAGCATTGTGACGATTATTACCGTCATAAAACAGGCATATCTTTACTGTAAATTTTCTTGTACAGCAATCAAACAATGGTCATAGTTGCATTGAGACTTCATGAAAAAAACGGCCACTTTCAGTTTTTGAGCGAATTCGAGCTCTGTGTGTAGCAAGAAATTGACCAAGCTGATCTACTTCTCCCATTTCCTTATTGAACAACATCAGAGCGTGTGGCATCAACATATTGGTTTTTTGCCTGGATTCCAAAAACCGTGTTTTTCCAAAAACCTTTCATGATTAGATTTTTGGCGGTGTATTATATACCAATGTAAAAGTGCTTTCGCTGTTCTTTCTAAAAAAGTTTTATTTTAATGGCGGACATCATGGGCGCTTGCTTTCGAAATTGTGATCTTGGCTGTCTAAATTCAGCTATCGCATTCCATTGCTGTCCAAATCGTTTTGGCTGTCGAGGGGTTTTTCAATTGCACTCGCGTTGTTTTTTCCACAAAAACGTTTGGAATTTGGCGCTTTCACTACCCAAAAACGCTTTTGCTCTATTTTGATCCTCGCTGTCTGTAGCGCCTTGCAGCAGTTACAAACCACAAATAAAAATTATTTTAAAAATAGAATGTTACGACAAGTCATTGTTCGCCTAATGTAAAACAAAAATTTAACTAATGCGCATTGCATGACTTAATTGCCAGAGCAGTGTGGGTAGGTAATTCGGTAATCACCAAACAAAGAGAGGAAGATAATGAGACAGAGAGTTGAGTTTACCATACCAACGACTACGAGAGAAAGTAAAACTATGTAGTGTACTGGATTGAATAGCTCAATAATGTAATCGTAATCTAACGAACCACGCCTACTCGAGTAGCCAATTAACTAAACTTTTTTTGCTTTTTTATTAGCAACAACAATAAAGTTTGAATAAGTACATTCCTATTGATGCTGCCTCAAAATGGGTGCGCTTTTAGTGATTTGTTTTCATCATTCTATTATGCTAGCTAGAACATCGTTTTGTTTAAACCCGCTTGGTGGTTAATTACCCTGTTGGATTAATGCATTCATGCCACAAGCCGTGCAAACCACGAAAGAGAATTAGCCTAAAAGCCGTGAAGTACTTTATGCACAACAATGTACTGTATAATGATCATCGTGACGTTTGCGTTATTTCGATCATTGTCACCGTAGGCAGCGCTGCAAGTCTCTTGAACAAGTAGGTATTTGCGATCACACTTTTCATTAATCCAAAAATAACAGCCAAGCAACTTGTTATAAACATACTGCGAACGTTTCGGCCCTCAACTGGTGCCATTTTCAACGCAAATAATTTTGAAACGTTCGCAGTATGTTTATAACACTTTTCATTGTTTCATTACTTATAGTACTCTTAGGATTGATGTCACTGATTTGCATTTATTTCTTTTGTGACCTAAAAATGCTTTCTCACTCTATGCTTTGGTTTGAAAGCGAAGTTCCGTTTTGCAAGACATGCGCAGCATTAAGTTTGTGAGAGTTTCACTGTTTCTTCTCGGTCGTCTTATTATTGCGCTAAGTTTTAAGGACTGAGAAAATTTGAGCCAAGTGGTTCTCATACAGAGCTACTAGGCACCCTAAGGAAGTAGTTATTTTTTAGGAAAGAAAGTTTGCTTTAGGGAGGAATTGAGGAGGAAAATCCGGGTCTTGTGTTATGCTGGCTAAGAGCAGGCAGTGATAAATCTGACTTTCCATAGTTACATTCTTAGTGGTAATGAAGTCACTGAAAATTAAAATGATATTAAAGTTGTTTAAAAAAATGATTTTCCAATTACACACAAATTTTAAACATGTCGGCTTAGAAGATAAGTTATTCTTGTACTGCAAATATTTTAAAGGATATTTAAATGTCTCGGTTTAAAATAAGTGCTGCTTTGCTTCATCAAAAAGTCTGGTTTAAAAGCAATTGTTTATTGCCATACGTATGTTTTTAATCGTGAGTGTGATTGATCTAATTGTCGAGTACAGGGGTGGTCAAACTTTTTAGTCGGAAGGCCGCATTGCCCATTTAAGAGTGGTCGAGGGCCAGTGCTTATAGTCTTGTACAGCTACATGCAATGAAAGAGATTGCATTAGCTTAAAATTCTGCGATATGTCCTATCAATGTCGTATTACAGGGCGCAAAATGATAATTTAAAATGGCTTCAACACCAAAAAGAGATGATGAAACATTTTGTAAGAGTAGCCGGATCAATATCTACATGGAGCATAAAACTAGCATTTGTAACTACCAAAATGCGTTAGTACAATCATGGTAGTAGCATAATGGCGTTTCAACATATGAAAGCGATTCTAACGGTATGATGATAGCAATCCTTCTGCGTGCAAAACTATTAGGTTGTCCGGAAAATAATGGCCGATTTTAGATGATATGTTTTTAAATTGGTTCTCTAAGGAATGTCTTGTGTATTTCAGATCAAGAATGTGGCTTATTAGTTCATAAAATCATAAATCCTTTAATAGCTCATTTTGTAAGCAATAAAACCATGCATTTTTAATATGAAAAAAGAAGACTTGTGATTACTCTTTTTGCATGAGTTCAAGCTCGGCAAAAATGCTGCTCAAACTACTGCAAACATCAATGAAGCATAGGGGGAAAGCACAACAAGTGAAAGAGCAGTACGAAGATGGTTTCAAAAGTTTTGTGGAAAGAGAGCCTCAAACATTTGAGAGCGATTGTCGAGCAAAACTCACGACAGAGTGTGAGGGAAATGTCAACGCAACTTGGTGTCAGCATTTCAACCGTGTCTGACCATCTGAAGCAAATGGGAAAGATCAAAAAGTTCGAAAAATCGATCCCGCATGAGCTCAATGAACATAAATGATCTTCTTGGTAGATGGCATGGGCGTATGAGCTCAAACCCATTTGGGGGTGCACCAAATTTTTGCCCGAAAAATTTGTCACTGCAATAACATCTCCAAAAAAAAAAAAAAAAGGTCATCGCCTGTTTCGCTGCACCTTTTCCATCATTTTCGGCCTAAATATGTCACCAAACGTGAGGCCAAACAAGTGATGACCATTTTTTTTTTTTGGAGATGTTATTACAGTTACAAATTTTTCGGGCAAAATATTATGACACTTACTCAAATTGCCCGAAAAATCAAAAATTGCCCGAAATTTTACAAGCAGGGGGGGCCAGTGCCCCCCCGGACCCCCCACTTCCTACGCCTATGGTAGATGGCAAAGATGTTTGGCTGTTCAAGGTTCATACTTTGACTAATTTGAACATCAAATGGTCACTTCTTTCATTATTAAAAGTTTTTGTCTAAAATCGGCCATTATTTTCCGGACAACCTAATACAAAGCGGCTTCATAATTTACCAATTACAAACTGGAAAACAGCTTTACTTCATTTCCATCTAATAACCTCAATGACCTAAGGATGATTGTTTACAAATTGTAAAAATTAATTATGATTCAGCCGCTAAATAAATTTCGCATTAACAAAAACAATTTTATCATTACGCATGTCCACATGACAAGACTTCGAAAAAATGTGGATAAACTTTGGCATAATATATCGTTGTTTGACCAGCAACGTGATATCATTGCTATAGTTAATGAAAGACACGATGCATAGCAATATGAAGTTAACATGGATATGAGTTTATCCACTCTTACTGCTCAACTCCAGCTGGCGGGGTTGGACTGCATATCAAAATCGCTCTGTCGTTTACTACTAATGAGACCATTTCTTGCGATTTATCTTTTGTGGAAAATCTGTGAATAAAAGTGAGAAGTGATCAACGAAAACTAAATGTTGGTGTGATTTATGGGCATCTTACCCATACAGCCCCTCATCTAAAAAAGTTTTTAATCTACTGTAGAACCTGTGAATTACTTACGAAATTTTATAATACTAATTGCCCCTACTATTTTCTTGGAGATGCAATCATAGAACTAGAGATCAATAGCAATAACTTGTAGTTCCTACGAAGACTCATTGATAAGTTGCTCCACTAAATTTCTAATTAACATACAACATTGATCGTGTACATGCCAATAAACTCAAAAATTTGTTAATACGCGGCGTTGTAAATTGCGATATTTTCAATCACCTTCCAATTTTTGTATCTTTGGTGAAAGTAAGATGAGTCAACCCATAGATAAAATTCTTTTCATAGGGGATATGAAAAACTTTCGTCTTGAGTCTTTTCAAGCTGTGCTTAATCACTGCCATTCCCCAGTAAATAATAATCTTCATGAACAAGCTACCTATTTTATCCAATACTTTTCCGATGTTAATAGGTTTGCGCCCATGAAAAAACTTACGGTCAAGAGAAAAAACGTAAAGCAAAACCTTGGCTCACGGGTGGTCTCTTAAAATCTATAAAGCAGCAAATAAGCTTTATCGTCAACTATGTCATAAGTGTAGAATAAAAAGCCTAGCTGAATACAAAAAGTACTGTGATACACTTGATAGAACCAAAAATGCTGCTAAGCGTAATTTCTTTGAAGAACTTTTAATTCAAAACAAAATAATTTTGCAATTTGGCAAGTGATAAAAGATTTATCTGGATTAAAAAAATAATTCTGATTACCCGTCTGCGAGTAGAAGCCAAAATGGATAGACGAGCAACTCAATTTTTCTGACTTCTACCACATCTGACGAAATTTGCGCTTTAATCGATGAGTCACATATTAAAAAGCAAGCGGTGTAAATGACGTTGAGACTAAATGTATCAAGTATGCAAAACTTGCGTTCCCAATGATTCTTAGTAATCTTTTTAATGACTCTCTACCTTTGATTAAAAATGGCGATAATTCACATTCTAGTAATTATACACCCCCATTTCTATTGTCACAGTTTAGCAAAATCTTTAAAAAATTACTGTATTAACGCTTGTTATCTCACTTAGAAAAAATGATCCAATAAACTATCAATTTGGTTTTCACAAAATTTGTCCACTACTATGGCTATTAGCTGTATCTGTGATCAAATACTAAAAAATATTGACCAAGAAAAATAATACTTAGTATATAAAGCGCAATTCTGTGTGTCTGCTTTAACTTCTCTGAAACTGCTAGAGATGCAATTATCAAACTCGGCACGATTGATCACCACCTCGTGATGAGTGTCATAAGGGGGTTTGTGACGTCATAATCACATTTTTTTTAATTCGCAGTACTTGACAGAGGACAACCGCTTTCTGCTCAAACAAAAATCAGCTTCCAACTTTACCCTATAACAAAAACTTTCTTTTGTTTGGGGTTTAAGATGACGTCACAATCAACGCTTCATTGCATATTTTGTTTTTTGCGCTTTCTTAAAAAGTACTGATTGCAGAAATGCGATTAAACGCTCTTTCAGGAGATAATAATAAGGTACTTTCGATAAAAGCAAACTTTACAACAATTAAAGCTCATTTGACAATGCTACCGGCAATTCTTTATTTAAGCACTTCAAGTCTTCTGAGCACTTTTCTCTTTTTCGCTTGCACGCTTAAAACTAGCTCTATGATGTCATAACATGTCTGGTACGATTAACATCAGGACTGGAAAGCCACTGCAACTCCGGCTCCCACTCCGGATCCCCAGCCCAAGTCACTTAAGTGTTTGAATCACTATCTCCATGAACTACTAACGTCGCCCTTTAGAAGTTTTCCATAAGCTAAATGACTCTTTGCTTTTTACATTTTTTACTATATTTTGCTTTTTACAAAGTAGTTGAATTGAATACAGCTTCATGTCATCAGTCTATCATTATATGATTTCAAACTAAAACAAGTTTTTATCAAAATTTGCGATGACCAACCCTGGAGCTGGAGCGAATAAAATTTTTGTTGCCCTGGCGCTAGAGAAATATTTGAAAAGACTCCAGCTCCGGCTCCACAGCTTCAAGCTCCCGCTCCAGCTCCCCAGCCCTGAAAAACAAGTCTTTTGTTACCGTAGTGTCACGAATAAGTAAATTTGCGTTAAAAGAATAGTTTTTATATATGTATAAGTTGTAATTTGTGGTTTTGTTTTGCCGTGATTATTTTATTTGTAAATCTGAATTGTCTTAAGCCCTAAACTTGGTTTTATATCTCGGCTGTTTTCGAAAAAAGAGTTTTTTCTTTTGCATTGAGATTTAACACGCCTCTTCTGACGTCAAAATGGTTGACTATGTGATTAAGTTCCAAAGTATTCGAGTGAATCTTGTTTCTTCTCAAAGACTTTTTTTGATTGCCGATTACGTAATTTATTAACTGTACTTATTTTCTGTGTCACGTGACATTGTTCTGTTTTTTTTTTCTGGAACGCCGCCCATTTATATATAACGCGGCGAGATTTTTACATATTCAGTAGAGCAGAGAGTAGTAGAGAAGAAGAGAGAATGATAAGTGTAAAGAGACTGAAAAGAAACATCGTGTTGTTCTGTGGTGATTGTTGTGACAAGAATCAAACGATTATTTGTTCGATTTAATTTTGGTTAATCTCTGATATATATATAAGTGCTTTAGATTCTTTTTCGAGGAGCGAAGGAATTCAAAAGTTTTAAAGTGGTTTGTGAATATATTTGTTCTGTTCGTGACCGAGAAGTGCGTGATTCAAAGTATCTTTGTAGAAGCCAATCTTCACCTAACTGTTAAGTTGCAGCCAGGCTTTATTATTCAAGCGATACTATAAGTTGCCTCAATTTTAAGAATAAAATTAAAGTTGAAATAGAACCAAAAATTTCCATTACACGCGGCACGCAGATTATAACATGAAAGATGTTTCAAAAATTGTACCCATTTTGCAAAATCAGTTGAATTAGAAACTGATTTGTGACCTCCTTTCTCAACTGATTTGTAAACTTTATTAAACAAATTAAAGGTTATATCAAGGAAATTCCGATAATGTATAATATGTACAATTAGTATTAGTTTTTATACTGGAAAAACTGAACTCTGGTGTAACTTTTTACCTCTGCTAAAAAGTGGTGAGCTCAGTAAAAACAGGTAACTTTAATACAAAAATGCTACAATAAGAGCTACCGTTTTTTGAAAGCTAAGGAAATTTGCTCTCCAGCAATATGTTACTTCAATTACTTAAGGCTAAGAATTAGTTTATAATATCTGATCAAAAATCAGTTGCCATACATCATGCTTCATTTTTAGTTGAACAATTAGCTTACTACAGCTAACAAACTTGCAATTGTTAGACGAAGTTAGTTCTTTGGTACATTTTGACTACTTTTCCTTACAAGCATGGTTTATTGGCATTATCTGTGTACGTTTTCAAAAACTAAAGTCAGTAAATGTTTATGAAATGCAGATTACTCGTTGAAACCACACTAAATTTTGATACCTGCACTTCACAACATTACAATTTCTAGAAAAACTAAGTCCTTTGGTACAATTTGTCCATTGTTTCTGGATATCTTGTTTCTTTGGCATTTTCCATCAAAATATTCAAAAGGATTTATCAAAAAATGAAATCTTCAAATTTTAATATGTATCCAACTCCAAGCAAAACACTTGGCGATAGCCCTAGAAAAAGACGAGAAGGAATAATGTTGGTCCTCGTTAATATTTTGCAACAAAATATTACTGTAGAGCTACATATGATCTAAATTTTGAAGTAATTTCCTTTGCAATTGGGTGAGCAAAGAATGGTGTTAATCGTGCCACACCAGCATTATGACAACATAGAGCGAGATTGAAGCGTGCAGAGAAAAAGCAAGAAGCATGCTTAGAAAGCTTGATGCTTGAATAAAGAACCTTTTCTTGATTGCCAATTCATCATTAATTGTTGTAGGGTTTCTTTTATCGAGGGCACTGTGCTAAGATATCTCAAAAAAAGATTTTAATCGCGTTTCTACCAACAGTATTTTTTGAGTAAACTAAGAAACAAATTTTGCAATTAATTGTTAATTATGACGTCATGTAACATCGCAAAAAAGTAAAATTTGTTGAAGTTGATAAGTTGGTACTGGCTTTGTTTAAGCCAGCAACCGTTTTCCTCGGTCTAAAAATGGGGTTTTTAAGACATTATCTTTAACTATGATGTCATTGTCACGTCACGAACTCTCTCATGACACTCACCACGGGGTGGTGATCGATCGTGCGAATTTTGATGCTCGCATTTCTAGCAGTTTCAGAGCAGTCAAAACAGACACACAGACAGAATAGCGCTCTATATATTAGATTTGTGATTAAATAAAAAATATTGATGCGCTGGGTAAAGCTCTTCACATGTACATGCGATTCAGCGTGTTTTTGTTTTTTTTTACATTTGTAGAAGGAAGTTTCGAGAAATTTTGATGATGTGTAGAAATATCTACTGCAAAAAAAATTTGCTACAAAAGGATGGCACCCTTAAGATAAAAGCATTTATAGCTTCTTCGATCAATAAACGAAGCGGTAGTTAAGTGATTCACTAACATTTGTAAAGAACAAAAAACCCCATTGAAGAGCGATGTGCCTGACGAAAGAAAAACGATGCCTGGCAAACATAAAAAAGACTTATGTTTATGTGCTACTGAGAAAACAAAGCGTTGCAATTGTATGTTTGAAGCTGTGGACCGATTTCAGAGTAATAAAGAATGGAGATTTAATAAAATTATTTTGTCAAATGAAACATTCGGCTTTTAGAAGTCCCACGTATTGTTGCAAAGCGGAGTCATTGAGACAGATATGAACAAATTTAAGAAAATGTATGCGGATGGCATCGATATTTCTAGTTATCAGTAGAAATTGCGTTGTGTAATCGGCTGGTACAAAGCAGCGGTACCACATTTCCGAGCAACGCTACTCGGAGTTTGCTTCATTAAAGCCTCTACCAGCTGATTTTTAGATAAATCAAAAAATAGACTCGTCCAGTTTTTATTGAAGAAAATCTCAAAAAAAAAAATAAAACGGTAATTTTTGTATCAAAGATGGGTGTATAAATTATGCCTCATGAGTTAGTGTTTTTCATATTCAAAAAATTGTTCATGAATTAGTAAGCTCATTATTCAGGGAGTGATGGCGTAATTTTGTTCTAAAATCCAAGGGCGGCAGTTGGTGTACCTACGCCACTTTCATCATCATCATCATTATCTTTTCTTCCTCATGACATCCCACAGGTAATCTATTACAATATACGGATAACGACTTTTCTGTCTTTCACTGCATAAAGTTTTTTGTATGACCGCATTCTGGAGAAATATTTTTCCCTTAAAATATGTGAGATCATTCTTTAGCTTGATATTTGTGCTTTTCCGGCACTTTCGGCAATCCGACTATTGCCTACTGAAAAGTAGCCGTCGTTGCAGATGTCTACTCAGTATCTCGCCGTACATCAAGCTAATACCACTCTGAATGCTACCGGTGGAGCCGTAATCACCCAAAAAACAATTGTGAGAATATTCAGAAAATACTTCATCAATCTTCTTCTTCTTCTTCTTCTTCTTTCGGCTTCTCCCTATTCGGGGTCGCCACAGCGCGAAAGTATTTTCCACTTCTCCCGGTCGACTTCGTCTCCTTCCTTAGCTCCAACCCTTTCCATGTCTTCTCTTGCCAAATCCATCCACCTTCTCCTTGGCCTTCCTCTTTTCCTTCTACCTGGCACCGCCATCTCCATCATCGTTTTTCCCACGTAGCCTTCTTCTCTCCTTTTCACGTGGCCATACCAGCGTAGCCTTGCATTACGAAGTTTGTCTCCTAGCTTTGCGATCTTGGCAGTCCCTCTCACGTATTCGTTTCTTACTTCATCAATCAGCAAGGGTAAAACGCTCGCCATTCAAAATATGATTTTAGTAATAAAGTTGTTGGCGTGTAAGGGAATTCATTTTATTTAGCTCTTCTGGTAATGATAATGTTTATTCAAGTTAACGTTATCATTAGCAGAAGAGCTAATGTTTATTGATGTTAACGTTATCATTACCAGAAGAGCTAAATAAAATGAATTTATCAAAATAACCTGGTAGCCAGAATAACAGCATAAGGGAATTCCAGAACTACATTCATCATGAAACTTGAAACAAAATGTCTAGATTGGATTGGAGCTCAGAATCGTCATAAATAGCGTCTTGAAAGCAAATTACATTTATATGTTGGTTGGGGACATTTGTCATCAGACTACATTGTTCCCTGAAACAACGTCGATAACAAAAATGATAAAAAACGCTCGAAGATGCTCAATATTGTTTTCTAACCGGTTATTGATTTTATATTACAGTGCTTTTCTAAACTGTATTAACTTTTTCGTTAATTCCCGGTTAATTTTGTTTTGTTTGTTGTCAGTGTTTTATTTATTGTTAGTGTCTTAATTTAATTCGCTATAAACATCTCGTCTTAAAGTCGTTCTAGAATCTTTCATCGCATTGACATAGCATTTCATCTTAAACACAGGTGAGATAACATCATTTGCGACATATAATTGGAAAAGTATAAACTTTTTGATTATCAAACGGAGTGCTATTGCCAAGTTGGAAAACTTTTAGCATGAGAAACATATTATTTAAGTAACAATAAATGTCTACAGGTATCTAAAAATGGCTTTGACTTTCTTTTTATTTCTGCAATATTCAAATTCTGTACCACAAATCAACTTTTCTATAAAAGAACTATATCTCAAAATTAAAAAAGATTTGTAACGACTATTTTCAAGAATTGAATTTGAGGCTCAAGAACAAAAAAGGTTTTTAACAAATGTTTAGATTTGGCTGGTTGAAAGATATTTAATAGATATCTTTCCCAATTAATTTGGGGATAAATGAGGCCCAGTGGCACTTTATCTTTGCACGAATACAGCTTTAATTTGAAAATAATATGAAAGAGTCGGAATTAGAGCTACGAATATATTTTTTGACAGAAATGCAATACATCATAATGGATGAACAAAATGGAAAGAAAAATTACGTACCAAGTGTGTTCTGGGGTAAATATCTAAATCAAGCTTTAAGCTAGGAGAAGGAGATGAGAACGCATCTTACTAAATTTTACTATCCTACATTTATTTATTTAAATTTTAGGTAATTCTTGCTTCTATGCTTCTGAATAATTTTCACTGACATCATTTTTTAGTCGCCAAGCTATAATGAAAACCAAACGATACAGCAGCATGTGTTGATTTTAGGAAAATTCTCAAACACAAAGAACTTCTTCATCTTGATTTTCCTAGCAATATTGGCAAGTTTGATCATCTCAATCATTTCAATCAGCCTTTACACCGAGGTAGATGAAAATTGCAGCATGTTTTGATATGTAGTCAATTGTGGATTTTAGTGCTGTTGTCAAAGAGAGTTGCGTAATACCAAATTAATTTGCGCAACAGATCATAAGATAATTGAAAGTTTTCTGCTATTTTCAAGGAGGCGCTGTGGTCCCCTAGACCATGGGTTCTCAAAGTGCTCCGTACGGAGCCCCAGGGCTCCGCGAGAGAAACCTAGGGGCTCCGCCAGCTATTCGTTTGCAGTCAAATCTCGGTTTTCGAATGTCTCGAAGTTTGAACAATTCGGTTTTCTAACAAAAATTTGGAGATGAAAACGATTTGAAAAGAGTCTTTGACAGTCTTTGTAGACGCATTTTCCGTCCGACAAGAGGACGATAACCTTTTTTTGGAGACCACCATGTCCTTATTGTGGGGCTCCGTCAATAATGGTCAACCTTTTCATGGGCTCCATATCACCAAAAGTTTGAGAACCTCTGCCCTAGACTTACAGCACCACAAGACTTTGCCAGGAGCGCTGCCTAAATTTAAAAAAATATTTATAGTCGATCACAAAAAGTGGGAAGGTTCCTTAACCACAAAATGGGCTTATTCAGTATTGTAAAACAACCTGAGCCCAAAATTGAGCAAAACAAACGGTTTTAGAATCTTATTCTTGAAAATATAAAACCTTTAGCTTCAAATAAGGAAAATTTTGGATTTGACGTGGGCGGCGCGAGTTTTTATAAGTTTTTTAACGGTACTAAAAAAACAGTTACAAACCACTGAGCTAAATTTTTTGAAAAAGTATTGGTTTTTCAATTCCAAAGCGGCGTTAATAATCATCACTGATAGGGGTCCTGTCGAACAACACCAAAAACTTTCAATTTATGCCCCTTTGGATTTATTGAAAAGAACAGATAAAGCTAGCAAAATTGTTAGATATTTGTGTGTAAGTCCAGTCTTCATTTAAAAGTAGGGATGTCGGGATTATGAGCATAGTTAATCAAATCTAGTATTTGAGGGAAATGGAAGGAAAACAATAGGTATACGCCAACTGCGTATCCAAAAAAATTATTTTAAGGTTGTGAAGAGCTGAGAAAAGACTTTGAGATCAACATTTCCAAAATTATAATTGACGTATTTACATTTCAAATTGAAAAGACTTTTGTTTAGAAATCAAATTTTTCGAAATCCAATTTTCAAAACAAAATTTATTTTCGGAGTCAAATATAAATAGACAAAATTAACAACTGGAAAATTTGATACATACCCAACATTTCCCCCGGGTCTTCCACTGGTGTATGCCACCGTGTCAAATTTCAACTGTACAGAGTAAATTTTTTATTGCACCATCAAGGCATAAACTCTTTATTCTTTTGAATAATGCAATTTTACTTCAATGCATCTCGCTTAGTACTTTGTCAATCAATGTTTATTTCTGTTTAATCAACTGCTTTTCATCTTCAAACAAAAACGTGAACTTGCAAGGAAAACGTCAGCACTGCCTAAGTGTTGTTTCAACCGTTTGTTAGTGACGGCTAAACCAATACTTTTTTACCGCATTTAACTGATCGGTAGCCATGGCGGGCGATGCCGACATAGCCACCAAGTAATATATAGAGAGACATTGCTGACTCTACAATCTTGCGTAGCATTCTCAAGTTAGGACTTTTGACTTTTGTAATTTTTATTGCTAAATATGTTATTATTGATTGCACGTAGTAGATCAAAGTGAGCTAGTTTGAAGTTTGAACATGAAATGTTGCTAAGCTAATTTTTATCTATTAAACTCGAAATATTGTGTGACTATTGTCCACTAAAACAGCATGAAATAGAACTGCATAAGAACGCCGGCCTATCCTCAATGTATCGTAAAATCATCTATATCTATAGCTCAATCTTCCGTGATATTTTTGCTTATATCGACCTTTAGCAACTTTAAACGTAAACATTTTCACCATAATCCTTAGCAGTGACCGTAGCCACGTATTTTTTCAAAAACAACAAGGCACATGACTTTTCCCTTTTCATGAATTTCAAAACCTTTTATTCTTTTTATTGAAGGATTCGAACGCACGAAACTAAGTGAAGTTGGTTGTGTTTTTACGGTCTTTTGAGATTCATTAGATTTTACTCCTTAGCGCCTTTTGAGGTTTCTTAAAATCTAGAGCTTTATCCGACCACGAAACGGAAGGTTTATTGTGCAACTTTTATATTGTTCTTTTTTCATACATTCAATATTTTACACAATTTTTTAGATAGAGAATCATCAAGAATCACTCAACAGTGAAATACAAACTTTGACAGAACTTCTTCAAAATCTCACAAACCATATCTTTAAAAATCAAATCAAAATTTTAATGCTAGATCAATTGCAAAAAAACTATTCAGCAAAATTTCAACAACATCAAAACATGTATAAACTAACCGCTCTTCAATACAATGACAGCATAGCTAATCTTTCTCAGCAAATAACACAAAGCAAATACCGGATTTCCAAATTAGTGGAAAATGCCGTTCAGAATGTTGTCCAGGAGCAGTCTATTCTGCGATATTTTAACTTATCTGAGCTGAATGAAACTTTAATTAAAGTAAAGCGTCTAGAAAGTAAGTTCAATGATTTAATTTTCTAGCTAATTTGACTGAAATATACAATTGCCAGAAAAATAATGTTGGAGCAAGTCACTGCAATTTAAAACTGGTTGAATAGCCTATTTTGGTATCACTTTTGACAAACTTATTTCCAGCAAACTTGTTAAATGATAGACGTAACTAACTACTGAAATAAATAAGTCTAAAATGTTCTCAGATCTTTTCAATGATTGATTTCATATCACTATACTATTTCTTGCTTTGTAAGGTTTAAATTGACTTCTTTGATTACAACAGTGTTTTGTTGTTTTCACCATGTGGTCAATATTAGGCTAATATTTGTGGATGATGTATATATATTTGGTGTTGTTTGTAGATGTTGCTTTTTTTGAAATTGGCTGGTTTACTGCATGGAATGGATTTAAATACGGAGTGACTAGTTCATATGGTTCTTGGTGGAGTGTTCGAAGAGAATGTCAGAATTATGGAGGAGATCTTGCTGCTCCCGGAATGAGAAATATGAATCTGCGAAGGTAAAGACTAAGTTAATCAAACTTGGTATGGGCAATCAAATGCTCAGTTTATTGGGGTAATCACCGTATTAAATTTTTTACGTCCAATGAGTAGCCTACTATTTTCAAACATACCGGTAATCACAAATATTTTTCTGAAGAGTTTGTCTTTCACTTAGTTTTATCTTCCCCAAACCAGTTCATAAATACTGTCATAACTGCAGCCTTAACTCAGTTTTTCAATTATACAACTGTAAGGCATAATTGAAAAATATTGATAATTCATTAAAATTATGGTGTTGAGTACAACTAAAATGTTGGCTTTACGTTTGGAAACACTTTTAATTTCAGATTTATAAAAAGTTTTATGTCGGAAAAATTCCTTTGAGTTGGTCTCACTGATATTGATCATGAAGGAAAGTACGTTTGGATTGATGGAGTTCATGGGACTGCAGAAAATATTAATTGGAGACCCGGTGAACCAAATAATATTAGAAATGAAGACTGCGGATTGATTTTGCTTGGAAGAGGTGAAATCCAGATGAACGATTACTTATGTAGCCACGATTATGACAAGCAATGCTACGGTTTATGCGAGAAACCTTTGAACAAATACTAAAAAAAAGGAAAAAGATCAAGCAATCAGGAAATAATTAGGGCAACATCTTGTGGCAGTAAAAAAAGTGTTTGAATTTATTGTTAACAAAAGTTGAAGATAAATACTGAATTTATTTGCATGTATGTGAGTGTGTCAAAGCACATTAAAGGAGCAGAGCTAAACAATCTCTTTTGAATAGTTCTCATAAAAATCATCAAGTTCAAGTATCCGCTTATAATTTCATCCCAGCTAAATCGCTGCAAAAATTTTGATAAAAGTTCCAGTAAAAGGTAACATTCAAAGAGCAAACGTTTGTATTACAAGATTCTTGCGAACAGGCAAAAACGACTTGATATGTAGCTTTTCGATACTTAGCAACCTGCCCAAAGCTGCCAAGCAAAAGTTGCCCAAGAAATGACTACACAAATTTTTTTGCTATGTGATAAAATGACTTTGTTTATATGTATCGTTAACATAAAATCATTATATCAAACCTTTTTAAAAAGCTTCCCCATCAAGCGATATTTCTGACGTCAATACTTCACCCCAAAAAAGCATTTTTCTGCCCCTGTATTACTGCATCAGTTCATAAATTTACAAATGATTGCGAAAGATGCCGCACATGATGGAACAAACTTGTGGAAAACATTGGGTTTGAATCGGACCACGAGATGCGTTAGTGATGTGGCACTCGCTACATCAAATGCTACCTCTAGCGACACAAATAAAAAAATCGATAACTTCCTTACATTTTGAGCAATAGGAGTCAATGCTTGACTGTTTTCCTATTTTGAGATGTTCATATATCGTGTTGGTGTGGCATATTTTTGCAATTTCCGTGCATGAAGCTAACTTCAAAATGTTTTTGCTTAAATGTCAAAACTCAACTCAGATGAAAAGATATAGAAAACAGTGATGTTTCGATTGTTTGTACTTATTTTTGGTTTGGAGTATGATTGCTTCGATTTATTTAAACCCTCGGCACGCTTCTGCAATGCCTTGAAGAAGAACATATACAAGACAGGCACATATGTAAATTTGGATGTCGCGACGAACTGGTGACCTTTTTATAGGTCAGTTGTGTAGATTGTAAAGTATAGAGCTAGTTCGACTGTGTTTTATTTGACGATTTATTTTAGAGATAATTTTGTTCACATTGCATAGAGCTTTTTTGTCCCCTTGTCTAACATGATCTTTTTAAGATTCAATTCGTATGAAAAGATTTTGGTCTCTATTTCTCACTTATGATCTTTTTTCTTGAAGGTCAACTAGTGTTGAGAGTTTTTATGTTCCCATCTGTGACATTTTTTGCCTTTGAAGATCACTTTATGCAGTGCATCGTTTGTTTTATGCATGGATTGAATACTTGGCGAAATGAATAAAAATGGTTCAAAATCGATTGAGGTTATGGGAAATTGAGATTTAGTCAAGCTGAAAGCGGGTAATGACGTACGAAGGTTAAGAATCATTGTTGCAAGCTATACAGCACGCAAAAGTATAGAAGAGCTATAGAAGTCATTGGTGAAAAATCCAGATCAGCAGTTGGTGCTATTTTTGATCACTGATATTTTGTTTAAGTGTAATATTTGTAAGGTGGTAGTTGTGTATGAGCAGCTTGCTTTTCTTTCAAAATAATTGGTCGGTAGCAAAACCAATTGTCCACTTTCAGTGTAACGAATCGACGTTTACTTATCAAGGCTAATAATTTGAATGACTGCGTAAAATTAATTACCTCAAAGCAGCTTTTTACATATGTAGCCCTCACTTGGTATACCTATGTTGTGCTGTTATTTATGTTAGTGCTGTTTTTTTTTGCTGATCGATTGCAGCTCAGCCACAGCCTTCCTGGATGGACTTCTCTAAAACAGAAAGATTGATGATCATAGACAATCCACACAATCGTCTTTTCATCCTCCAGGCCCAGAGCATGGGGCATTTAAACGAGTTCACGAGTAGTTTAAGACAATCCTCTCGTCACTGTGCAGTGTTAGGCACAAGCAGCGCCAAAAACAGCGGCCGCTATTGACCCCGCTAATGCTGCGTTCGCGTTATCGCCCCTATTGTCGTCGTGAACTAATGGCAATTAAGCGCTCGGGGAAGCTGCGCAAATTTTTTCAAACGTAGTTGGCACTAATGTTCAAGCCCGCCTTTGGTTTAAATGGACATACCATCGTCTCAAAAGTGCAAAGCGTTCCAAAAATTACTGGCTACCAAATCTACTTGTATAGTAAAATAAACTCACGATGGCACTCTTAAGGCAAAACTTAGTGTATCACATTACATAAAAAACGAACAAGCTTTTGCGGTAAGAACCATTGCTTCGTCAGGTATTGTAAAATAGCTACATTTAAAATTAAAAGTTAAAAATATACAACCTATTGATACAACCTACAACCAGCAAATGAAGACCGTATCTGGGGATTTAGAAACGCAAAGGAAAGGCTGCGAGGTCGAATCTCGAAGAGGATCAGATCTCGCAGTAAAACTGCCTCACGCTAAACCTGACCAAAGGTTGAGCCTCTCCTCGTTCCAAACCAATAACCTTAGCAAAACGCAGCAATGACATTTCAAAAAACTATCTGCACCTGTGTAACCTATCCTCTTGCAAAAAACGGCATTTAAAACTGCAAATTAAAGAAAATTGCATAAAGGAGGTATAATGTGACAATGCGCAAAGTAACGTAATAGAGCAAAAGGCACACTCAAGATAAAAGAGGTGCGTTACAAAAATGACAAGAGTAGAGAAAAAGAGGCAGAGAAAAAGGGGGCGAAACAAAACGCCAATACAAAACATCAGTAATAGTGAGCCATAAATGAACGATGCTTATTAAGTCCCAATCGAATACTATCAAATGCTATCTGCACAAGGGACAAGCCAATTGTTGAACCACTATGCAGTAGATAGTAGGTTGGGTTTCAACGGGGAAGGAAAACCGTAGAATAGAAGATAACTTTTTGACAAAAAAAAGGCCGGAGCCGTGTTGGTTGACCTCACGGCTTTTTATGACACCGTATGGCTCCGCGGCGTTACCTGCAAACTGCTGAAACTCTTGCGAACAAGGACATGGTTCGCCTGATTGTAGAGCTTATTTACAACAAATTTTATCTCAGCCACTGATGACAGCAAGCAAAGCTGGCTAAGACGCCTTAACAAGGGCGTTTCACAGGAACCAGTTTTGGCTCCTCTCTTGTTTAACGCGAACATTTACGACTTACTTGTCAGCAAATATGCTTATGCTAATGTCTTGGTATTAATGCATGCTGCAGAAAATTGGCAGGAACTTGAGACGATTCTAAGCCAAGACATGACTAGGCCATCAGCCTACCTCCAGAAATGAAGCTTGAAGCTTAGCGAAACAAAAATGGTATCGATTACCTTTCACTTGAATAATCGAGAGGTCCAACGTTGGTTTAAAGTTAAGATCAAAAGTAGTTCCCGTATAGCCCTGACCGAAGCTATTTTGGTGGAAATTTGTACAGGATACTCACGTTTCCCAGAGATCTTGAAAATTTACTGAAAAAGCTAACAACGCATGTCGCACTGCTGAGTCGACTTGCGGGCACTCTTTGGGGACAGATGCCAAAACCTTACGTAAGCTGCTCTCTACATGGTCTATTCTTCTATAGGTGAGTGCTATGCATCAGTTTGGTGTCGCGGCGCACATATCAGTCTAATCGACAGTGTGAATATTGACGCACTGTGTGTTACCACTGGGTGCTTGCATTCTATACCAATCTACGACTTATTTATTCTTGCACGCATACAGCTTGCTGGACTTCGTTGTTTAGGAGCTACTCTCTTCCAAGCAAAACGAAGCATCCACCACCCTAATCACTTAGTCCGTTTTTGCCCGAATATATTTTTTGAAGTTTTGTCCATAAAAAGTTGGGTTTTCACGTCAAGGGACATATTTCGGTGTTATTTTAGTTTATTTTTTCTTTGTTTGTTTATTATATTGCAATTTTGTTGTGTCCCCAACGGGAACACCGGACATAAATGGGGGTCACCAGAGCATAAAAGTTTTCAATTGTTTTTTTGCAAGAAACAAGTAAAGCATGGTATTTTTACACTACAAATGGACTTTTCCTTCGTTTTGAATCAAAGACGTATGGTCGACACAAAATTAACACCGTCTAGGAAACAAAAAACAATTGTGATAAAATATGAAAGGCATAAAGCATATGAAAGAATAAACGCAAAAACAGGAAAACATGGAAAAACAAAAAACAGTTCGCGACTACATTGTACTTATCACGGGATGTCACTTGTGAGCCTACTAATGCTCCATCTTGTGGAATTCTTCGAAGCAAAGTTCGTGTAAATTAACTCTGCACTTCTTGCACATCTTCCAGGAGTTTTTCTTGAACAGAGCGCAGCTGGACTGCCTTTTGGCTGATAGCAAAAATGATTTGCGCTGTCAAAGCGGATTCCTGTAAGGACCCTTTTCTCTAAAGGATTTGTCGCTGCTGGACGACCAGGAATTGCAGGAGGGGTGCCATACTTCTGCAGATAAAACTGCACTATGCGTCTGGTAAATCCCAAGTAGTCAAGAGGACTGTTATTATCACCCTTCCTGTTCAACTGCCACGCGTTGTGAAAACTTGCATCAACTGTGAACGCAAAAACAAGCCACCACTTTTTTGATCGGACTCCCATTTCGTAATTGTTGATATTTTGGTCCATGCAGTCTACACCACCAATAAAATGGTTGTACTGGAACACCATAAAAGGTTGATCCACTTGTTTTTTATGTGCATCTTTGGCAATCCGGCGAGTGGCTTTCACGATAGGCTAGCGGGATCAACAGTTGACACCAGTGATACGACTGTGTTGTCATTCCAAGTGGTCAGCGCAATTCCTTCCCCTTGTTCAAGGCAAAAGTCAAAGCTGCCTCTTGGACGCTTGGCCATCTCTTTTAAGTCAATCAATAGAGCTTTCTCGGTTCGGTTTAATTTTACGGTTCCGGTGTAACCAATTCTTTTAGATTTTAGAATTTCAGCAAATTTGACAGAAGAAATAAAGCGATCGCCTTAGATTTTGAATGTTACGTCTGGAAGAAGCTCCGAAACCAAATCTAGAACAACTGAGGCTCCGACGCCAAGCTCTTTATCGTATGTTCCACAAGCTCCTTGGTAGGGGTCACACTGGATAAGATACCCAAAGCGATTGCAAAGGCACCACATCTTGTAGCCAAAACGGATAGGTTTACTTCTCAAAAACTGTTTTGCGCCATGTCTTCCAAAATAGGGTATCACACTTTTATCGACGCAAAGCCTTTTATCTAGTATCGCATACTGCAAGAATCGTTCATTGAGCATTGTAAGCAGAGTGCGCATTTTTGTGAATTTATCGTCTTAAGTAAGTTTTGTGTTGTCAGAAAAATGAGCATGTGCCTTCAAGACTTCAAATCTATTTCTACGCATTGCGTGAGATACAGATGACAAGTACGATTTGGAGTGGTACTCACACATCATGCGCCATCTGGGAAACAACATGTACCCTGATAGCATCAGTATACCCAGCCAGCACTTAATTTTCTCTAGGTTGGTCGAGAACGAGGCATCACCTTTATCTTGAGATGCGTACAGATTGAGCATGCCTGTGATGAAGTCTATCACTTCTTCATCATAGAAGAGCTCGAAATATTCTTCAGGTTGCATGCCCTCTTTGTAGGTTTTTCTTGCAAGTGTAAAGGGTGAAAAGCTTGGCTGTAAATCTTGGTTTCTCATCCATCGTCTCTTTCGTTTTTGTCTCAAACCGGTACCAGAAGTTGAAGAACTTTCCGTCTCTAAACGAAGTTGAGGACTATCGGCACTGGAATCAAAGAAACAACAAATTTGATTGTCCCTTTCATTGCCTTCCGGAGATTGAGATATTGAAACAACTCTCGTCTCAGCATTAGCCTGTAGCTGTTTTCCACTGAGATTATTCACGCTACCACCTGTGTCTTCATCGCCGCTGTCCCCTACACTGTCAAAACCATCACTGGGAGGTTGAATAAACGCCATCGTCGAAGTAACTGTTTCATCTTCTTCGATCTGAGCAAGGACTTTTTCAGCAGTAAGAAACCTAAAAAAAGATTTTTTACACAACGGCTCATGCCCAGTGTTCCCAAAAGGGAACATCATTATGAAAACAAATATAACACACCACCTCGAATTCAAATTCAAAATCAATCCTCTCTGCCTGGAACTATAGTCCATAGTCATATAGTTACGACATTGGTTATGCAGAAAAATATACTAACACCAGGCCAATAACTTACCTTTTTGACTGTGGGTCACGTGATGTTAAAAGTTCATCAGACATCTTTACACAATTCACAGCAGGATACAAAAACTTTAGAACAACAAAGTCAACTAAAAATACCTGAATTCACAAAATTAGTTTAATAACAAGATTTATTGCAAATACAGTGATGTTCCCTTTCGGGAATACTGGGAAAAAACGGGTTAATGTATAGTAAGTTGGTCAGGCCACCTAATTTATTGGATGAAAAATTAAAATCAAGACGTTCAATTGTGCCCACCGCACGGAAATTACTGAATACCATTTCTACTCTTGAAATCCGCCTGGCCGCTAGGACAGACTTCCAATGAAGCGCGGAGTAATTAGAAAGCTCATCCAAAATCCGTGTTTTCATTCCAACCACTGGTTGTAAGCACTAGAAATTGATTCTGCTCAAACTTGCTTGGGTACGACTCAACCTCCTTCAGAATGGCATTGCACGATTTTTGTCCTGTATGCACAAATGCGATCTTGCTTCTTCACTGATATTCAAAGATGGCAAGAATGAGCAGACTGCAGACCACTTAATTTCAACGTGTATTATTCTTGGAACACCAACTGAACAGAAAGGTCTGGCAGTCTCGGATGAGATACCAGGAAATGGTTCAAAAATATTTGTCCAGTTTCTGATCTATGGAAGCAGCCTGGGGTAGTAAAAAAATAAATCCTTGGCCCCACGCTTGCGAATAAATTGCCAAAAGACGACTTCTAAACAGTTATGTTTTAAAACGGTATTTTGACTTAATTGAGAAGAATAAACAAAAGATAATCAGGATTCAAGAGAATTGCAAAAAAGAAAAATTTGTTTTAAAGAAATTAAGTTTTTACAATTCCTGGAGGTGGGACCTATTTCTTCTTTTTAATTGGCCTCTTTAATCTCCTCCTTGATTTTAATACTACTTTCACCTCGTAAAAAACCTACTGTCACTGTCATGAAGTATGAGTATGATGATTCCTAACAATATCGATTCACATAAAACTTTCGTCATCCAATTTTTTATGACCAATAAAAACTTTAAACATGATCATGACAAGTGCTTTGTATTAAACTGTAGTAGTACGAAATGAACATAAATGTAGTTGTATGGACATAAATTAACCGTTGCCTTTTCCAATTGGGACAAGATCAAACAAATTAAGTTAAGTAGTACTTGACAGCAACTTGCGCAAATAATTGATGAATGCTTATTTTAAAACAAATCCATATGTACAGTAGAATGACTTCGATGTCTTTGGTGACCGTGCTTAATCAAAAGATTTGATTAACATTGATTCAACATTTCGCAAACTATAAAAACAAAAATCTTTGGTGTTGACAATTTGTCAAGTTTGCCAAAACAACATTCACTCTGCATTATTTCAAGGATCTTCAAGAAAATATTCATTACATACATTTTAACTCCATCCTTTTTGAAGGTTTGTTAAAGTAGTTGGCAGCTAAAGCTCTAGTGGTAGTTTTATAACGGCAAGACTAAATTTAGATACAGGAGTGGAGCTGTTTTTACATTTCAAGTACACTATTTATATTACTACAATAAACTGCTGACTAGTTGCTGCTTACGTACAAGACGTACGTATTACTTACTCACCAGTTGCTAAGCAATTTCAATCCTACCAGGTGGCCTAAAAAATCGACGCTCTTTTTGCCCTAACATTCTTTTGTAAGATCACTATCATGTGTCGTAATCTCGATTCTGATTGATTTTTTGCATTATGGGTACTTCTAAAATAGAAAATTAAAGTTTTACCTCAAATCCATTTACAAAATTATGGTGTCACGGACTTCCTCTGATGAAACGATTGATGCAGGTTGACGGACATTGTTGATGCAGGTTGACGGACATTGTATTAAGCAAACCAAAATTAATTACCATAAAATTTTACATCAATGCAATTGAAGTACTATGCCTACTTTTTAAACAGAATTCTTCAAATACGTAATCATAAATGTAAGTTGTTATTTTTGTTATACTGAGTCAAAATTGAATTTTTTGGATAAGTATTGAAGTCCAATTTACGTTGTTTTGCAGATCTAAAGATGGTAAGAATTCGTAATATCAACTTTTTCTTTAAACTAGGAAACAAGCCTGCGAAATCGGTCGAATTTTGTATCAAGTTTAAGTTCGAGTTCAGCTAGTTTTACGAGTTCGGGTTGAACATTTTCATTTTTGCGAGTTCAAGTTCGAATTCAAGTCCTTAAAAATTTATCAAGTTCTTTCGAGTTGAGAAAATAAAGTGATTGACTTAGCGCCACAACGTTTGCCGCAAAATTGCAGGTTCAAACGTATGTTCAAAGATCCGTTAGAATAAGCAAATGTCGTTGCCATAAATAAGTCAGGCAATATGTGTATTGTGAGTTTGCATTGATAGCATTACGAAAATTGAAAAATAACTTACAATTGAGTCATTGTTGGTTCTTGTGTCAAACCAGTGCAAAAAATCAAAACGCGGAAAGAAAAATTAAAAAAGAAATTTACAAAACATTAGAAAATATGGCGAGTCTTTTCAGATCTACTTCACCATTTATCTATGGAAATCAGCAATAACACTTCATGCAGCAGCTGTATGAACGTTCAAAGTTTGTTTTTTTTGTTGAGCATCAGCACACAAATACAATATGGCCTCCAGTAACTTTTGTGTCATCGATAATCTTTGATCATTTAAAATGAATTTCATGGAAGAAAACAATCGCTCCACGGACACTTGAGTAACCGGCATGGCACTAAGGATTTTTGATGTAGTGAGAAGTGGCTCTTTCAAATATTTAATAACATCCCAAACAGTTTCTTCTTTAATTTGTCCAATTTGAGTCATTTTCTCGATATTTATGTTGAATACTAGTGTGATTTTATGTAATCTGTCGTTGACGTTAGTGCACAGGTTGGATAATCTTCGTTGTTCAATCAAGTCAAGCTCTCTCTTAAATTCATCCTCTTCCGATGCTGACGATTGATTGATGCTTGCAACACTGTCTGGCGCATCCTCAGATTCAATGATTGATGAAGTTGAGTTTGATACAGATCCAGAACAATAATGATTTTTTAGAATAATTTCGTGTAGTCAAATCTTTGCATTTTCCATTTGCTCTTAGCTTCACCAGGGGTAGAATAGTAAGGCTGCTCACCCAGCATGTCGTAAGAAGCAACTTTTGGTTTGCTAAGGTTGGAGAACCCTCTTGTCTAAAAACTGAGATTGGAGCGAAGCTGGGGCATGCTCTCCGAAAAAGACAAAAAGCTCCAAAAACTTAAGGGCAAGGAGCACAAAATGGCCAGATTGTCAGCATAAAGAGAGCAGCTGACGAAAGAAGGCGGAGAAGCAGGAAGATCATTGATGAAGAGAGAGACAAGAACTGGGCCAAGAACGGATCCTTGCGGAACACCTCGACGGACTAGAAAGGAACGGCTTTTGTGATTTTGATAAACCACGCAGGCGCGCCTATCAGAGAGGAAAGATTGAGTCCAACGAGCAAAGCAAGGAGGGAGACCAGCCGACTTTTTAACTTCGTTAATATTGACCCTACAACTACCAGTGAAATTTTGTTCCACACTTGTTTTATTATTCTCTACAAGCAAAAAATGTAACTTTATTAACCTTAAATTGCTCTACTAATAACAAGCACTATGGCGGGATAGCATGTACTAGGTATACCTCGTGACGCTTTTATGTGCTGTTAGTGTCTTAGGCAAATTGTCAGATGTGATCTTTATTATCGCGGCGAAAAATGGGGTAAATTGATCATAGTTTGTGGAGAAAATTTGATTCAGTGGCTCAATTTTACCTAATAAGCAACAACAAAATTAATTATGCCTCCAAAATACCTGGAATAACTAAAAAAATGAAACGCCTTTTGAAAAACCATCAAATTAAAGTGGCAACAAAACCGTTACGCGCTGTGAAAATTATGCAACCAAGTTTTTGATCAACGCGGTGTTGTATATAAAATTCCATGTTTAGATTGTACAGTTGGTTCTATTAGTGAAACTGGTCGATCATTCAGAACACGACGCAAAGAACACCAAAGAAACATCATATCTAATAAAATAGCCCAACTAAAAAATGAGGATTTAAAAAAGAAATCTGCGCTAGTGAAACACGTTTGCTTACATGGATAGCGGATTGATTGAAAAAGCTCTGCAATTTTAGCTTTTGAGAGTGAATGAAAAAATAAAAAGACGGTTTCTAGAATCATTTTATACACATAAAACTTTGCTTTTGACAATAAAATTAACAGTTTTTATCCCTAATTTATAAATTATTAACCGCCAGTTGTGCTGTTGTTGTTACCCAACCCCTTCCGAGGGCTGAGAACATGGCAGCAGACCATGGAGCCCCAGAAGTCGGGCAACTTCTCAGGGCATGAACCAGAGGTCGTAGACAGAGAGTTTCCAAAGAGCGAGCGGCGCTAAGAGTCTGTAGCTGGACAGTGCAGAATGAGATGAGAAATGTCCTGGGACGAGTGTCCGCAGGCGCTGCAAGAAGGATTCTCGATTCTGCCAATCCTGGAGAGATAAGAACTTTACAGTAAGCTGTGTCCGTTGCAGCGAAAACAAGAGAGAACACAGTCGAGTGTGACGAGGGAGCACAAGTTCCTCAGTGGAGAACAAGGGAGCCTGTTTGTCGACAAATTTCGATGAGACAGTACGCCTCTATTCCGAGAAAAGTAGATACGAGAGATAAGAGGAAAGAGACAACAAGGGATTGCAGAGGGCACGAGTAACGCTCTCCGTCTGGCCAGCTCATCAGCCGCGTCGTTCCCCGGGAGAAACGAGTGTCCGGCGACCGATTAAAGCCTGATAGTACAGGAAAGAGAAAACAGTTCCTGCCAAATCTTCCAGAGAGTTTGAGATAGAAGCAAGACTGGGTAGGAGGAGAGGACAGGGTGGCGAGGACAGAGCAACAGTCAGAGAGCAGGAGCAAAGAAGTGGCAGGCTTGTTGATGCTGCCAAGAACAGCGGAGAGCGTGCTAAATGACGCAGGCGTCAGTGGAAAAATTTGAGCAAACTGTGCCAGCCGAAAAGGAAAGAGTGGCTTTAGTGCCACAGAGAGAGCTGTTGGCAAATACGCCAGAGTAGCCTTTGTCAAAAGGAAAAGAGCCATCAGTCCAGATCACCAGATTGTGAAAAGGGAGACAGTCAAGGTGAGCGAGAGCCGCATCTTGACGAGAGAGAGGGAATTATAGCGGGAGCATGGGGAAGGAAGGGTGGACTCCATAGTAAAGAAAGGTAGATTCCAAGAAGGAGGCAAGCAAAGATAACCTTCCAGGAAAAGTAGAAGGAAGCATGAGCGGGTAAGTGAAGGCAAAAGCTCTCCAAGAGGATCTGGAGAGTCTTGGTTTTACTCAAAGTCTGGCTAAACTTGAAATCGAAAAGGAGGTTGGGAGACAAAAGACCCGCTCATAAGATGACAGAGGAAAGGGCTTATAAGATGACAAAGGGAAGAGTCAGGGTGACTCGTAGGGTAGGTAGAAACGCCTTAAAGAGAAGTGGGATAAGGAAAGACGAGAGGCAACTGGCGATGGCGCGACCAGTCATTCGGTGAAACCGCCAATTGTTGCTGCAGCACTTGTTGCCACAATTTTCTTTTTTTCCTTTTCATTTTGTTGATTACCAAGCCATTGTCGGAGTTTGAACTTTTATAGTCACTCCTGACTAAGCAAACTGTGATTTTAGTTTTTTGAAACGGTGTTTTTGTGAATTATAAATTTAAAGACCATTATAATTTTTAATTACACCAAAAAAGCTGTATTGAGAAGCCAGAAGACGCCTGGTGACAAAACATACCTACTAATTAGCTCAAAAAATTTCTTTCCTGAAATCTTTTGAGGAAAGAAAGCTTCCATTTCCCTGTTGACTACTATTTCCTATCGATTAGACTTTGATTTTAACTCGGGCGTTTCGTAGCTACGCCACTGATGCAAACCAATCAAAAAAATCATTCCCAGAACAGGCGATGGTAGAAGGGAGGTCGATGGAAGCTATAGCCGTTTCTAATCTTGAACTCCTCGTTTCCGGTACCGAGCTAATTTCTAGTAAATAGCAACGTACGTCCGGCTTTCAACACGTGTGGATTACTGAGTAGGCCTACAAGTGCAGCCTAATATTTTTTGACTCCACTTTAATCTTTGGATCAAAGGCAAAATAACTTGATTTGTTCTCATCAAAGAACAAAATTACTGAATTTGTGGAAGAACAATTAGCCAATTACAAGTCCAAATCGTTTTATTTCACCTGAAACATTAAAATCACGAATTAAAAGAGAATTCGATCACATTCCCTATCAGAAGTAAATAAAATTCAACCCCAAAATATTTATCTGCCTACACCCTAAAATCTCAATCAGTAGAAACCTAACATGCAACCAGCGCAATCGCAAATTGTTTAAAAAAAAAAACGCGCGAGACTGTACGCACGGTAACGACGAAACTCATTTCAGTACTTTCATACACAAATAGAGTTTTTCGATAGAAGTTCGTTTTCTTTTTCCTTCGCTCTCTTCTCGGCGCATTCAAGCGAAACGACAATAATGCCACGTAATAAAGACGTCATCATGAACTTGATACACAGACCAATCACCAGGTTTATTGATCTAATATATCTTGAAGAGAAACAGGAACGTAGGAATTGCCCAGTTTCTGGAACAGAACCCCCTTATCGATATAAACGGTGTGGTCCCCAAGCCTGTAAAGTGTTTGACCGTCCCTGTTTTTCGGTAGCGGCATAAACAGCATTCCTCTTTCTTCGGCTTTCATCTGGATTAGGTCACGGAAACTGGATGGAACAGATGAAGATGGAACTTTGGAAGATACATTGTGATACATCTAGAAATAGTGACTCATTTGATGGTGATTTAGATATGTTTAAATTAAATTATTTAAATTATGTTAGATATGTTTCGGTAAAGGACACGCATTGAACTGTCCAAGTAAGTTACTTTATATTAGGGACTCGCTATCCCGAAGCGATACTCCAGGTAAGTTCTTCAATTGTCAGCTTGCAGCTGACTATAGATATAGAGAAAGATATATTTTACGTCCCTTTGTTTTCGCCTTTTGCAGGACTAGAGATGCTGGTTCATCGTTTTGTCACCTATCTACCAACATGAAATCCATATTCTACCGTAGCTTCACAGCACCTTACATTATTGATTTCCTTCCTCGCAAATACCAATGATTTTTACCACTGCAGCCTTTCGCTTCAAAGTCTGGAATATTTACTATTATATCACAGTAGTCCAGTAATAAACTGATAGGCTTTTTCAGTTAGAAGCTTCCAGCTCAAATCAATTGCTTTTGACTAAGCAGCACAATCGAGCCTTAAAGGAATGAGTCACTATTTTGCATCAAGTGCCGGCAGCAGATCAGAGCTGGTTGAAGCGTCGGTTATGGTGACAATGATCGTTCGATTGTACCTCATGATGGCTACGATGTTGTGGATCAAGAAAAATCAATTCAAGGCAATCTCCTGTTTGATTACACTGCTTGAGGTAAAAGCGCATTATGCCGGCGGTACCGGTCTACTCTAAAGCGACTCTGAACGCAAAGATGTTTAGGCATAACTGACAAAAGGTTTTCCGGTGACCGGACAACAAAAATACATGAAATAGTAGACTTGTTCAAAAACCCGATCGTTTCATTAGCACAGGTATCACGATAATATCTTCTGGCACGAAGCGGCGGCAGCTTCGCCTGTATAACTTGAGCACAAATTCCCTTGTCGCACCATACCGAAGACTTCAAAAACGGCATCCACAGCTCCCTGGTTTACACTGTGCACGAAAGCAATAGCGTGGAAAAAAATCGGCAAGTTTACTTGTTGTGCCTATGAGTAAGACACTTAACGGGATGCCTTTGTCTTTAGCTAGCAGTCAAGTGATGGCAACTTAATGCTAGAACAGCATGGAATGGCTAAGGTAATGTTATCAGCGTTGCCATGACGACACTTGACAGAACAGGTGAGTCAAGATAATCACGACGATAATCGAACAGAAGTTGCCGGTTCTATGCGATCCTGATTTACCTCTTCTTGTTCTTCATAATCATCTCTGTTGTTTAAGCGATGATTTCCACTCACTGAACGATTCATTATTTCTAACGCTTGCTTAAAACGATCCTAGAAAAATTGTAACGCCATTACAAACAGTGATGGAGATGAGTACAAGCCTAATTAGGAAGAGAAAAACTTAATAAACTTACTCCTGACTTTTTTACCAGATTCCGTCTTGCTACCGGCTATCTGGGCCGTTCTCTTGAAGGGGGCATCTACCTCCACCTACCATTTTGGTTTCGACGGCGATAATATGTCCCGCTTCTGGGGTCGAAAGGTCTCTCACAACGTCTTAGCCCTTAAAAGGCTGCATAACAAGAAACCCTTTTCTAATTGCTCCTAGTAGCATGCCTTGCTGGTACCATCTGCACATGCTGTTGGACAACTTTGACATGTTTCTTTCAAACCAATTTTTTTAACAAGATACCATTAATTTCGCAATTTTTATTGCTGTTGTATTGCATTTTGAGCCATTGAGACAACATTCTGCTTAAATCGCTGGGTATTTCTTAATATATATTTAATCATATTAAAATACCTTTCGCAAAACGCAACGTAGCCATGGTGAGACTTGAACAAACAACCTATCGATTATCACAGTCGCTACAAACCGGTCCTCTAACCCACAAGACTAAACACGTCCTACCTTGTTCCTAACGAGCCAAAATACAAATTTGAGTATTTTATCTAAATTCTGTTGTGAAAATCACTTAAAATGTTACTTCAAAAAAAACCAAGGAGTAAGTCTTCACCATAATTAACAATGCATCCCTCAATACTTACAAGCTAACTTTTCAATGCAATTTAACAATGCAGCGCGCCGCAGGTTGGACTTCCCTGTACTAGGCGATGCTGTCATTCACAGTGAAACTTTGCAATTCAAGAACAACGTCTTGGCGTACAAAAATCAGCGGTCACTGGCAAAAGGCAAACGTACTTTAACGAACGAATTAGACAGAAGCGGATCAGGGAACATGGATTTCCAGCCGGTGTACCATTTCGATACTTCATCCAAATCAGGACTTCCGTTCAACCATAGAGTCAATGCTTTCAGCCATTTGGGAAAGAAATGCTTTTCCAGCAAGGTTACCAAGCTGGGAAGAGGTATTAAGCCCTGCGAAACCAATGAGTTACACTTGTGAAGAAATTGCCGCACGACAGCGGCTACACAACAGGCAAATGCTCGCAAGGAAAATTTACGGCTAGACAGCAGGCAACTGCTACTTTAATCTAGATCCGAAAATGTAATCTAAAATTATAGGGGTGACACCATACGATTGATCAACACTTGATCAGCCGTATTTAACACCACTTTTTCTCTATAATTTAAGTTCGATAATATAACACATCAAGTTGAAAATGCACGTCTCGTTACCTGCCAACTGATCACTGCATCGAAGACTTCCAAATCTTGGTTTCTCGGATCAACCACGAAATCCTTTAAAGATTGAGCTGAAATAAAAAACAGGATTAGTAACGTATTTTCAATCCAAAAATAGACGAATTTGTATCTTATAGCCGAAATTGAACAGAATTATAATTTTTGTTAGCAAAATTATATTTTCCATCTGCTTTAGAAAAACCGGAAATGAAGATAACTTTAAAATAAAAGCGACACGTTTTTAATTAAAATATTCTTTATACTTTGAACTCACTTACCTAATTTTGGTAAAATGGTTTTGATCATGAAAGCATCCCAGCTACCTCGGCTAAATACCTTTCTCCAAGGCTCTAATATGATTCGTGCAGACGGGTCACGTGGATGCCATAGCTGCAACGCTGAACCAAGTTTCTGACGTATTGGTCCATACCTAAACACACTTAAATTACTAAAACGAACAAAAATCGAAAAAGCTACCAAAATAACTTCTTTGCCGCAAACTTCTCGTAACAAACTTCACAGTAGGCCCATTGCACACAATAACAGTAGGGCCATTGCGTTTAAATAATTTAGTTGGTCACATCTGAATGCCAAGCGTACGGCATGGGTTCTCATGACACGTTTTTTACCACAATGAACTGATAGTTCAATTTGCAAACATGTACTTCTGATCACTCGTGCAGTTAACGGTTACGCAGCACAATTGATATTCAGTTACGATATCACAATTACCACTGGAACAGAGCACATCCAACACACGCAATGGAACCGAACCAAGAAAATGAAACTGTTCCCTTTCCAAGAGGCAAAGCAATGCAAAACAACGAGGACGTTGACCCATTTACAACGAGCCAGCGTCTTGCCACACTGAGGTGAGCAGCAAACTTCAACGATAGCAGCAAGGCTGTGCAGTTAATGCAGTACTAGTACAGCATAATTTTAAAAGATGTAAAAATCAGCCAAAGTCATGTCACTTTTGCCATTCTGTAGCTAGCAGAACGATGTTTTCCAGTTTAAGTAAACTGGTTTTGGAGTGTTCAGCCAACGGCTTCCACGTACAAGATAGTTTATGATAAAAAGTTAGCGAGGCTGTAGAAGAAAGTTACCCTTATCTTACAGTGGTTCAAGGCGCTCTTGCATGTAAGGTAGCCACGGATGAATCCAGGAATGAAGTGGAATAGGATCCGTAAGAGGATCCCAACAATCCACCTGGTTTTGAAGTTGAGTGAAGACCTAAAAAGGTGAAGTTGAAATCATAAGTGAGACGATTCAGCCTAGCAAGATGTAAAAAAGCAATATTTATAGCAACTTTCCTTACAAAGCTCGATAATAAGAGCTACATACATTAATCGGCTTAGCAAAAGTTCAAACTGAATCAGTTTGTATCGCAAATATAGCAGCAGATCATCTAATGCAGGGGTCGGCAACCCCTGGCACGCGTGCCACAGGTGGCACGCGAGAGGATTTTTTATGGCACGCCAAGTGACTTGACGCGCATGCGAAATCTACCCTATAAGCGTGCGCGGCGCACTCCCAAGCTCAAACTGTCTACACTGCACGAAATCAACAGTCCTAAAATTTGTCAAGCATGCAATTCACTTGACAATTTCTATGTCGGCGATGTCTGTTGTGGTTCTGCCAATGACACTTACAACTGGTTCGCTGTGAAAGCAAAAAAATTGGCTCAAGACAATCCAGTTTATGCGATTTCCCATTAGCACAAACAAATTAGAGTAAACAAAGATGCGATACGCCGCAAGAATGAAAAATTTTGGTGTAGACACGCCTAATACTAAAACAGTTACGAAAACACTGTGTTTCTTTGTCGCACACTCTGCTACAACTCACAGACAGTTTTGCTTGAAGAGATGGAAAGTGCATACCATGATGTGCTGCTGCACTGCAGTGTCAGATGGTTAAGTTGCGGTAAGATTCTCTTGAGGTTCATTAAATTTCTAGTCGAGACAAGGGTCTTTTTGATAGTACAAGAAAAGCCTTCTCCCGAACTGGAGGATGAAAAGTGGCTTGTAAAACTGATGTTTCTTGCGGACATCACCACGCACCTTAACGAACTTAATCTTCATCTGCAGGGTATAGGAAAAACAGTGATGTGTCTTTTTGAGGTATGCAAAGGATTTGCATCTAAACTGGATGTCTACACACGGGACATCCGAATCGCCACTTTTCGCTACTTTGAACACCTGAAGGCTTTCTCAGTGGATTACCAAGTTAATTCGGTTAAAATTGATATGTACATTAGGGGTTCAACGTCTCAATTTTGCACCAGATTTCAAGATTTTCAACACTTTGGTTCATTGTTTTTTTTCTCATCAAGCCCGAGAGCAGCGAAGACTTGAACTTATGTGCATTTGAATGGATGGATATTGAAGACTTCCAGTTGCAGCTGATCGATTTCAAAGCCTCTTTATTGTGGACATCGAAATTTGTTGATTTGCGGAAATCGCTGGAAACGATTGAAAACAAGGAAAAAAACATTTTACCACGTTGGAAATCTTTGCAGGAGAAATTTAACTGTCTGAAGAAGATGGCAATAGCTTTGCTGTCTGCATTTCAAGCCAGTTATTTGTGTGAACAAATATTTTCCCAAATGAAGTTTATTCTCAGTGCCCATCGCAGCCGACTTACGGAAGATCAATGAAAATTGTGTGTTCAACTGAGTGTATCTAAATTTAGTCCAATATTACTCAGCTGAGCAAGGAAAAGCAAGGACAAGGAGTCTGTCTGTAGTTTCATTAAAAAGAGTCTTTTGACTGTATTCGACCTTATCCAATAAAATTAATAAACAAATTTGTTTCTTATCCGTTTGCTATTCACATCGTTGACTGTGCAAACCAAACACATAAAAATGCTTGGCACGCGAAGCTGCTTACATCTTGATATTATTCGTAAACTGGCACACTGCGTTCAAAAGGTTGCCGACCCCTGATCTAATGTATCAAACTTCTATGGGGGTACTTGTGACTCTACAAAAAGGAAAAGCAATTTTAAAATGGAACCACCTAATATGAATGTAAGAAACAAGAAATTCGCAAGATATTTGTTGTCAATATTGCATATTAAAAAGTAATCAAGCTAAAACTTGTTTGACAACCAATTGGTTGAGGATATTTTCCAACATCCACTGAGGCAAATATGGAAGCCATGCCTCCACAAGTTCAAGCGCAGTGTCACAATCTCTCGCATCCCATGACAAGATTGCAGTCCGTATGTGTGGCATCCAAACATCCCAAAGCATATGCTGGTATACATCCGTGTCGTCTGAAACGTTCTAAAAACGGAAAATTTCTGTTAGTGGCTAGGTAAATGGTAATGATATTGAGCACTTGTTCAAATCATTCATAACACAGATGAGCGCAGACTCGGTGTCAGGAATACGGAAATTGGCCTTGTAAGAATGGTTTTCATATATGTATAGTTGGTGTAATTTATTGCTTTGTTCTGCTGTATTATTTTTGTTCACTCGACTGTTGATCGAAAAAAAAGACCTTTTTTTCCTTCGCATTTAGATTTGCCACAAACACGCCTCTTCTTATGTCACAATCGTTTTATGACGTAAGAAGTTCCAGAGTGATGGAGTAAATCTATTAGTTTCTTTGAAGATTTTTGTTTGCCGGTTACATAACTTATTAGTGGTGCTTTTTTTCACGTGATGTCGTTGCTCTAGCGTTTTCTGGATTATTTTTTTCGATTTATATATAAAGCGGCGAGATTTTTACAATTCAGTAGTAGAGTAGTAGGGATGTAGTGGAAAGAAAGAGAGATTGATGGAGTGGAAAAAAGGCCTGTTGTTCTGTGGGAATTTATTGTGGATTCTATTAACGTGACGAGTATTGAATAGTTATTTGTGTATTTAGTTAGTCTGTTTCCTGATTGCTATATTAAAGTGTTAGTTCTGTGATCCTCCAGCGAAGGGGCTTGAAGTCTTAAAATATTATTTCTGTGAATATATTGTCCTGTTCTTAACGTGGTTCAAAGTATTTTAGTACTGTAGAAGCCAATCTTTTCCTAGCTATTAAGTTGAAGCCAGATTTAATTATTCGAGCGATACTATAAGTCGCCTTAATTTTAAGAAAAAATTTTAAAGTCGAGATAGGATCCAAAAAAAATTTTATCGAAACGCGACGCTCGGAGAGTTAGAAAGATTTCGAAATTACGTTAACTTCTTCCAGTCAGCAGTCACCATCGAAGTCGCAATCGGCGACGTTTAAACCATATTGAGAGTGCGCACAAAAGCGATCAATGGCTACGTTCAGCCATATCGCTCGTAGTGTAACGCTCCGAGTTTTCCGTCAGCGCGACTCTGACTGCAAGGGCTGCGTCAGGTTCACTGCGTCACACTCCAAGCGCTGAGTAGCCTAAAGCAGAAACACAAGAAGACCTAGCTCTGATTCAAGGAGCGTAAAGGTAGGTGGCCCACAATGGGTACATGTCCAGGGCACTGAGACCCACTGCACTCTTTTTTATCACGACTGAGGGAACTCAGTAAATAGTTTTAAAATGTTTGGTGCGACTCGACAAAAGATTTACACCTGCAATAGGTTCTAACCACAACTCCACCGCGCCGGTGATTCAGGGTTAACATGCATCTCCGTGTTCCTATTCCGCATCAGATAAAATCTTCTGTAAACAGCTTTGTGTTCTGATTGATTGAATAAGAAGCTTTTCATTTCATTATGTTTAAATCGGCAGCGTCATCGAACGACCGTGCGTTCAAGTCTTACGATGACTGCGTTGTTGAACGCTCGGGATAAACGAAATACAATTTCTTTTCCTGGCGAATTCTACCAAACAGTAAAGTTATTGAATACCACGAAAATTAAACGTTATTAAAACTCGCAAATGCTGAAGCAGGTCTGGACTCATGAATTTTTGTATTTATTATTATTATTTAGCGCCGCTGTTACTGCCCTATGGGTCTGGATATACAATACATTCTAATGCAGCAAAACAATGTCTCTTTCTAAAAATTAAGAAAACAAAAATCGATTTTTATCTAAATTATCAATACGGCTAAGCACAATCTTTTCTAAAAATTCTACCTGTTGTGCATATGAGGATTTGTCTAGTTCCAGCAAAGTCTTCCATCGTTTCATTTCACTTGTGCCATAGCTCGGCTTTTCTAAAGGTTTCCAGCTGCAATGAAATGAATTATACTGGGAGTTGTGGCATAAAGGCTGGTTTCCATTAGGTGTAGATTGCAGGCACATTCTTTGTTTCTCTATTCAGTTTAGTTTTCTCTATTCTCTATTCAAACTGAATAGAGAAACGAAGAATTTTTTGCGCTACGCCTGCAATCTACGTCTAATGGAAACCAGCCTCAACGCTTAGGACCATAAGACGAAAGTTTTAAAGCTGTAGTGTTTAAAAACTGTAATCTATAACGCTTTGCTATTCGAGCCACTAAACGCATATTTTGGGATTGATTCCTATGGTAAACGCCTGAAAAATATCTAATAGCTACAACTAGTAAATGCAGTACCACGACATTAGTAACTAATATATGTCTTAATTTGTCTCACGATATGGTGGATCCGCTGTGTAGGCACAAAACAGCTTCTTTATTCAGCAAAGCGACATACAACATTAAAATCGCTTCGTAGAAATAAGGTCTGCAAAACGCGCCAGAGAGCGCCACGAACAGATTTTGTTAACTTTTTCCACACTTTTATTTCAATTTCTGTTGTACCAATAGATCGCACTAACTTTTGGAAGAATCTCCGCAGCGGAGGGTAGACTGTAACTTGAGCAAGATCAGCTAACTCGAACATGCGGTATTCTTCGAAGTAATTTTCCTGAAAACGACAATGTTTTATTGTCAGACAAATCCACACTAAAAGACCGCTAAAATCAAGTCTCTGAATAGGTCAATAAAATCAAACGCTAGGAAAAGATATCTGAAAAGTTGCGCTCTCATGGCAATCAAGGCCAGATGAAATAGCAAGTGGTTACATCAGCAATAACATAAAAAGTAGTTAGCATCGGCAACGTTTAGTGTCATAAAAAGGAAAAGTTTACGTAAATTAGCATCAAAACAATGCATAGTATACCTGCAGATCAGCTATTACTTCGGCAAAACGATCTAACAATTCGTTGTGGTCATTGATAGTTTGGATCTGTTCTTCACATTCGTTTATGGTCCTTAGTACAACCTAAAACACGAAAGTTTTGACGTTTGAAATAAGTTTAAACGTTGATCAACCAACGTTATAAACTGTAATTCTTCAGAGAACTCTTGCGGTGCTGTGTGGCCGCTAAGACGCCCCAAGTTTGAGGCCGTGCTCTCACCTCGAAGGTATAAAACAATTAAGGCTGGTTTCCAATTGGCGTAGATTGTAGGCGTGGCGTAAACATTTTTTGTTTCTCTATTTAGTTTTATGCGCGCAGCCGAGCGTCGCTGCGAGAAAAAAAATAGAGAAACAAAAAACAAAAACACTTAAAACAGTCATTTATTCATTATAGTTGGGTGTAACTTTGACACATTCATCAGCATAACTATATCACAACTTGAACCGCAGTTCTTAGCAGAATATTTGTGGAACTATTTTAAATCAAGTAATCAATCTATTGGAATTCAGTAAAACATAATTTGGCGCAGCTCAACATATCAACTGTGGAAAGCAACATAAAGAAATTCCTTTCAACCGCCACCGTGTAGAGAGACAGTTCCAGATTTCGCAATGAAAAACTCGTAGCGTGTTGACTACAAAAAAAGCACAACCGGTGCGCAGCTGAAAGGACGTCACAAATTGAAAGTACTGCAATGTGCAAGCGAAAGTCCGGATCGAAAGCGACTGGCTTGTGACCAACACGTACTGAACCAGCACGTTTAAAATAGAAAACCTAGTTTCCTTTAATATTAAAAGGAATTCTAAAAAATATTCACGTATCGACAAAAAGCACTTCTCAAAGAGTTTTCGCAATCGAAAGGCTGAGAAGGGTGAAGTGCTCGTCCTGCAATTCTGTCAAAATCTTATTACCTCGATACGGTTTATTTCTTTATCTTCTTTCAGTAACCTTTCCTCTAGTTCTTCTTTCTGATGTTTAAGGCTTACAGAACGATCCTCTTCGTAGCGTTTTTGTCGGTCGTTCTGAAATACAATAAATCACTATAACTAAATGCTAGTATCTATCAACCACACCGCAACAGGTGGGTGACCAAACTTTTGACCCGAGGGCCAAATTCGCGACTGCCAGGCCACTGGAAGGCCGGATGCAAAGCGATTTACGTAATCTACGCAAAAATTGGTTGTTAAAATGTATTGTAGTACAATAACAATAAAATCACACCACGTCAGCAAGGTGTTTGGCGACCAGTTTAATCTGAGGCTCCATGAAGAAGCATCAGTCGACAACGTGGTCGAGTGATTTTAGAGTGCCGTTTCTGGTGCCAATGATCGCGCGTTTGAACTTCGTCAGGTCTACCTTGTTGCATCATCGGAAAATGCACCTTTCAACAGTTTTGTAGTCTTAGCAGGATAAATGCACTATATCAGCAGTGCCCCCCAACATATACCTCTCGTCCTGCCTGATGTTCCTCACCCAGAGAAAAATACTGTTACCAACAACAACTTTAAGTGCACTTTTCCAAACTAAAATCTATTTTACGTCTCAATGCAATAAAATTATCATTTAGTTACTGATAAAATTTTCATTTCTGTTTCTTCAATGAGCATGTCAAGATTGTGCAGGAGTTCTGGGCATGAAAAAAGATCCATGCTATCATCTAAAGGAGCTTCATCTGAATCCTCTACATCAGAATCAGTCTTCACTCTTCCAGCTATAGCATGATACCTACACACAATGCTCAAACTCAAAAATGTACTAAGAACAACTTCTTAACAGATAAGTCAAGGTTATGGTTAAAGAAGAGAGTGGAGTTTCAACCTCAAACACAAGAAACTGAACAAGCTTTTGCATGAGCTGATCAATTAGTTGTAACAATAATAAGATTTGAAATTCGAATATATAAAACTTGGTCGTTTCGATAATAAATCGACTTGGCCCCAATCAACCATGAACAAAAGTCCACTGAACATCTGCTTTTTCGCAGTTGCTGAAGATTTTTTTAAAATATTGCTTTGTTGTTGGTTAAAAACCAGTTTCGAAGTACAGCACTGCATGGAGAGACGTTAGTAGTGGTATTCAAAGACGCAAGCCGAATTACAATATTGACTCAAACGTAACTTGTGTAATGCATCGCTCATTTGTGGCATGTTGTATATAGCATACTGAATAATACTTAAGATTCAAACCAGCAATGAATGCAATTACATCTATAAAAGGCCGCTGGCTTGAGGACTGAAGAGCAACGTTGCAGTCACTCAAAACTCTTTGCTCATCTCGCAATTAAGGAGTTATACAAGTTCTTACCTTAATTATACAGCCTAGAAGAACATCTTTAAAATCATTCTCTTGACATTCTTCAGAATTACTAATCATATCAGCTTATTGCAACAGCTCTGTTCTATAAAGCAATTTCACATACCCTGAAAAGACTTTTTTCTCTCTCCCAGTCATATCTATAACTTTTACGTTAGCCATAGCACTTGGAGTTACAGTGGACGCAGCGGTACTGGAGTCATTTAGCGTTTCTTTTTTCCTTTGTGTTGCTTTACCAGATTTGCGCAGTTCATCGATAGTTTTAAATTTGTATTTTGGCTTTTTAGTTTTTGATTCACCAGTTTTACGCCACTGGGACAATTCTTCCTACAACAATATAATACAGTAGTTTATCGGTGGATCAAAATTTGAACAGTTTGAAAACTGTACTTCAGAAAGCATTTTGCAAGGCATTCATCAGGAGAGTTATTGCATCAAATTCGAAATCTTACGGGCTGTACCATAATAATTTTTTAAGGCTATTTAACGTGCAAACACTCATTTCCGGAATGAGATAACCAACAATTTTTATCAAATATTAACAGTAAAAACAGGTTGAAATGCATACGTATATAAAAGCGTGGCATGAAAGAACCTGGCCTGAGTAAAAGATGAACATGCAGATGGAAGCAAAACTTAGGTATTGGTTTAAGTCAGCTAAGTTAAACCAGATTGATACAAGTAAGGCTTTAGCGCGCTACACTTAAACGTATTCTTTCCTTAACCTGCAGACACTACAGCTATAAATGTTTTCTACACACCATTGACCTGTATAAAACCTTCACGACAAGTCGAGAATACATGAAGATATCATTTGCTCGACAAAGTTGCTACAGTGTCATTGTAATTGTGCCACTGCCACTGTCATTGTGCTATTGCCATTGTAATTGTACCATTGCCATTGCAATTGTGCCAGGCAAATAATAATTGCATTGTACTGTGTTATCATTTGCATTCGTTACTCAATACTCCGCGAAATTCAATCGTAGTACTATTTGGGGATAATAAAGAAACCTCAAATACCACAGTTACATTGTACACCCATGATGGATAGCAATCTAAAAAAAGCTAATCTACTGAGTGAAATGAAAAAATACTTTGAACTCTTTGTCTTCTTCGTCTTCTGAATCCTGAACTGGAAAATGAATGAACGATTGCTTTGTTCTCTCAGATCCAGCAGCTCCCAGGCCTGCTTTTCTCATTCTCTTTTGAGCTGCAATAGGATTCACGATTCCCTGGTTACCTTTACCTAAACCTTTTCCGAATTGATAACCCATCTTCTGCAGTAACTTCATTCCTAAAAGATGATATTGTTACAACGATCAACTAGATAGCATTGATTCAAATCTAGAAGTTAGCACCAACACAACCATGAAAGAAAGAACAAATGCCGACGAGATTATTGTATAATAGCCATGACAGCATCTAGATATAAAATCTTCAATCCACTATACGGTATTTAGATTAAGATACAGAAGATATTTACCACCCAAATGCTATGTGGTAAAGCAAAAAAGCAACACAAAAATCTATCAAAATCACCCTGATACGCCCACAAACTCGAAATTATAACCTGCTTAATCGAGCTGCTACGAGAAACACAAACATTTACAAATCAGAAGCATACTATTATCTTACCAATTCCTTTAGTATGTCGTTCAAAATTAGCAAAATTATTATCTACTTTTTCCTTTTTTCCCTTGGTCTGCAAACTATAACCAGAGGCAGATGTTTGTGATTTATTTTGAGTGATTGTTTCAAAGATTTTCTTTGATTTTGTAAAACCAGATGATCTGAAAACGATTTAACGTAGCTTTGTTATAGCCAACACACAGTTCACAAACTGGCAGACCAGAAATACACCATTTGTAAGATGATTTGAGCATACAAACATATCAAATTAACATACCAAAAACATACCAAAGCACCAGAAACGTATTTACTGTTAATTCAAATAGTTGAATTTGTTACAAAAAGCGCAGAGCTGGGATGGCTGAATCAGTTAGGGCGCTAAATCAGATTAAGTCATGCTCTGCACCTACATGCCAATGACTGTTCCACAGATTGGTGTAGACATCGGTTCGAATCCCACACTCAGCTTTGCTTTTAACATGCTGGGGGATAAACTATTTTGATGCGTCAAAGTACAACACTAAAAGGTGAATTGGGTAAAAGTAACGTTTATCTCAAATGAGAGATGTGAATCCAAGACACAGCTTTATGAGAAATTGCAAAAAAATCACTGTTTAATTAATAATTTATCCTAAGTTATAATTGCCAGTAAAATTCTTTCCATTGCCAGCTGAGTAACAGTAATTTAAATACTAGAGTTAATGGTAAGGCCTTGCTGCCCTTTATTTTGTAATTTTGATTTTGTTTAAATTTTTCGTACCAATTTTGCAGTTTTTTGACATCATCTTAAACTACGTGTTGCAACTTTTTAGCTAGGACCACGTTCTTAATTATGTAAATAGCCATAAATCGATTAAATAGTTGTAAAAAGTTTGAAATAACTAAACTAAAGCAAAGCTTACTTTTCATCATTTGCTGTCTTTTCATCTTCGTCTTCATCACCGGCCGGGCTAGCTTGCTTCTTGAAACCACCACTTACAAAATTGACTGGCTCAGAATATTTACTTGTTTTCTTTATTTTACTGTAAAATCAAGCATGGTAACAACAGGTGAATACGAATCGCTCGATTATGACCAAATATTAATCGCAATATCAGCATTTAACAACGACTGCTAGAGCAGTCGTGAGCACACTGCAACGAAGATGAATTGAGCAACCGGAAAAAAGATGTAACTTGTGGTCGGTGTTCACAGACTGATCACCCAAAATAAAAAAGACCTTTGGTTTAAGAACCTTTTGAGATTGAACGCCCAAAATAAAAATAAAAATCTTGGAACAGGTTTGTGATTGGCCTGCGGTTTCATCCGGTTGAAGTAAACTGGCCCACCAATAAAAAACTTTGGACATCTTTCAACAAGAGATCACTAGTTTAATGCGCGCATGGATTATCAAAAGCTGAGACCCAAACCAAGCAACTTGGCACTGCTGAAAACCTACTGAATCTGAATTACAGGAAACTTAATAGCATTTCGGAACACAATTTGTTCTATATATGCATAACAAAACATTTGGAAAATAAATAATTCATCTCTTACACACCTCCAACCACTTTCTTCTTGACGAGCCCACATACCATACAAGGCATCTTCTTTTGTTTGTCGAAAAATTGGTCGGTCGGGATCGAATTCATTGGCCAGATCATCATTTGTAACATTAAAAGCTTCTATATCTTCCTCTGAATCATAAACTCCAGACATTTTGCAAGTTTACAGTAAACTACAAACTTTGTAAGTGTATAATCATTTCATACGCTACACTTGTAAACAATTGCAACGATATTAATAGGTTAAATGAAACCATAGAAAGCCAAGAAATAAAGCTCCTAATTTATTTTGTTTCTGGATGTTTATATAGTGCTATCAGCATGTTGGGTATACACAGCAATAAAAAATTAATTTACCCAACCAATCGGAGAATCTTGTAGGTTCACTAAACACTAGAAATGGAACAAATTTTACAAATATAACCTCAGCTTAAAACATTGGCATTACGCATTAACATTTATATGACAAAAAATATGACAGCATAATGGATGCACGTTATAAGCTGTTGATTCAAAATTAAATTTTATAGCAACGCAATCAGTGGCTTAAAGAATAGTTTTGTTATTTGACAGAAGTCTTAAAATGCCTAGGTTTTTCAAAAAGCACATTACGGTAACACATCACATAGCAGTGGTTCTTAACCTTTTTCCTAGTCACACCCCCTTGAAATTACCAACTAATTTTCGCACACCTTTCTAGAATTGCATTTTGCTGCTTTTGTACATTTTCAAGATGAAAAAAAATGGTAATTTTTTATTGGAAATCTGCTCCTAAGGAGTTCATTGACGCTGAATCGTTAAGGTTGATCATATAAATACGTGACCATTACACACGCAACAGACTTCAATTTTACAAATGAAAAATTACCATTTGTAAAATTGCAGTGTGTTGCGTGTGTAATGATCACTCCTTAGGAGCAGATTTCACACCCCTAGCTAAAAAACCCTGTCATATAGCATAGTTAAACAAAATCTGGCAGTGTGTTTACCGAGCAAGTTGCTAGAACATTTACTCGATTGTAAGCTAGGGTTTTGAAAATTTTTTTGTTATCAGTTTTGCAGTTTTTTCTTCATCATACCAATATTTTTTCTGGTATCCTTGTATTGTATTTCACACCCATGTACAAAAAAATTATTGCAGAAATCATGAAATGCTAAACAAAATGTTCCGTAAGTATTTAGTAGCAAAAATAGCAGTGTTTTGCACAAATAAAACACTACAAAACAGCTGCAACACCAACTGCAGGGAGAAATATCGTTACATGCAACTTAGATTAATTTTGAGATCATCACAGGCAACTCACAATCGAGCAAAAACAACACTTGTGAAAAAATTTATCCATAAACAAAGAGATTGTTTGTTTTTTTAGCAGCATGGCACCATAATTATAACCTTGCAATGGAAAAATTTATGAAACTGTGTACCTCTTGGACATGCCCGCAAAGGTTAAATTGACAATTAGTGATCTCGGATCATGTGGATTTTTGTGGCAATCAATAGAACCTGAAATTTCATCTCCTCTGTGAACGGAAATTGTTTCCTCCAAAAAAAATATAGTTTGTTTCCAATGAGTGGCTTTGGAAAAGGGACCTGTAGAAAATGATACAGGGTGTGCCAAGCCATCGGTAAAATCAATGTTAAAATAAGCACCTATTGCAGAGCATTTGCCTGAACGCAAAATTCTCATAGAAAAATCGGTTTTGTAATTGAGCTGATTAGCTTTCACAACTTTGATATCAAACTTTGCAACAGCAACTGGACGAGAAACAACATTATCACCCCAAAACGATTGTACCAAAGCTTCACTTTTAGCTGCTTTTTTTATACAACTCATGCGAAAACCATAGACATCGTCCCAAAATTGTATTTGGTTATGAAGCAACGCTTCATCATGTATTGCTACAAGAAAAACACTGCAATTGTTTGGCAGTAACAAACCATCAGCACTTAACCATTTTTCCGCAGCATAAAGAACAGAATCAAGCATTGACTCATACAAAAGAAAATAACCCATCCACTCAGATATTATTATGTCCACTTTTTCAACAGGTAGCAAAACTTCCTCAATGCACCCTTTAATGATTGTTATTTTATTGTCCAAATTATTTTCTTTAATAATATCCATAGCTTGATAAGCAATGTCTGACATGTCAACACCATACACATGCTTTGCCCCAGCTTTAACTGCAAACATAGATAAAATTCCTGTACCACAACCAACATCAAGAACAACTTTATCTTTAAATGAATCAGCATTGGATAAAATCGCTTCTTGATACGCATTAGTCCTTACTGTATCTTGTAGCATCTCAGCATGAATATCATGATGCGAATAAGTCCCAAAATACCCAGAATCCTCAAATTCCTCATTTTCTTCAGCACCATTTTGCCTGCTCCTACAGGCTGCAACTGGGCGATAAACATCTTGTGTTAATATAACATCTTTCATGAATTCTTTCATTTTAAGAATTGTTGCATTTGCTTCCTGTAATTTCATTTCTAAAACTTCTTTTTCAGGGTTAGCAGCTCCTTCTAAAAATGAGCTTTTATGATCACTAACTTCATCTCCACCACCATTTAGTGGTGCATTAATTTGATTTGGCGATTCATTGTCATACATTATGTCTTCATCATCACTATCTAGTATAAACTGCAACAAAAGATCATCTTCAAGAACGGGTTTGAGGTAAACTGCATTGTCCCATTCTTCTTTTAAGTCAGCTAACTCCTTGGCAGATGGAGGTGAGCGTCCATTAAACTTGCTCCGCAAATAATTAATTAATTTAACATAACCAAAAAAATCAAGGCCAAGATCAACGTGAACTAAATTCCAGATGTCAAAATTATGTTTTTCTTTCAAAAATAAGTAATAGTTCTTAGCAGATGGGTATTCAGCATCAGTAAAAATGCATTTCACTTTTGGAGAAAAGAAATCAACTTCTGTTTCATCATCAGTCCACTCATCATCACTCTCACCAACTTCCACTAACTCTGGAACACCATCTTCTTCTTTATGTGAGGTAAAATCGCTTAGTTTGGACATAATTAATAATTTAATCAATAACTTAATAACAGCAATCTAAAGGGTCATCTTGTGAACAAAAGCAAATTTAAGCAATCTTTTTTATCATTGTACACATATTTTATTTAGTTTAGTAGAAAATTAAAGGACAAAAGCTAGCAAAGATACATTTTTGATTTATTACATTAAAATGGACTGTCAGCTCTTTTCGCTACCTATTGAGCATACTGCTAAAAAATATGGATGATTAATCAAACACCTGATCGAAATTTCTATAACTTTTTTTCAAGATGAAAAAACAATAACCTTAGTTGAAAAATATTATAGTTTTGCATCTTGCCTTACAAAATAAAAAATTTAGTTCATCCTGAAAATGATTGATCTAATATGGACCTGTAGTGTCACATAAATTGCATATCTTCGATTTCTTGTCTTTAATTTCATTACCAAAAAAATCAGTTGCAATAAATTTATTTCATTTAGATGTTATTGATACATACCTCATCAAATTATTGAGCTTTCAAAATTTCTTTTGATTTGAGAAAATTATCGTATGGTGTCCGATTTGCTCTGTAATGTCATATCCGTGTATGTAATAGTTACTGTTTTATTTTAATTGCTTAATTCGTGATAAGCTTAATGAGAAACTAAGAACACCCAATAACTAGATGAATGCAACTAAATGCCAACTAACTTGGTGCAATTATCAAAGCACCAGACAAACTAGATGCAGGAAAAACCTGGGACATGAATTTTAAAAAATGCACTGCAAAGAAAGTCTCCTCAATTCTAGATAAAGCTGGTCAAATGGGAATTGAAATACATTAACACAGGGGTTATTAACTAGCATGCATGCACGGTTCTTGAGGAGGTGCAGGGCCTCAATAACGTGGCCCCATAGTTGCTTCAATTAAACAAAAGTTGGTCAAAATAAACGGTTTAATCACGTTAATCACAATCAAAGTTTTTATGTTGTTTTGAAGACCAAAAGTAGGAAAATGACCACCGTGAAAAAATTTATCTTCAGAGAAAAAGGTCTTCACTTATTCTTGCAATGTCAACTGAACTTAAATTTAACCCTATCTCTAACCCAAAACCTAATTCTAACCTAACCCAAAACTTGCATATTGTGTGCATCGTAGGATATTATGGACATGTACTAATTAGAACTACCACCTAGTTTTTCCATGTTGACATGCATAAATTTGTTTGTAACCAGCTGCACGCATTTAGCTGTCTGGCGCAGTGATAAATCAAATCTGCTGTGACCAACACACAGTTGTAACAAAGAAAGTGGATCCAATATGTATGTTACCATAACATGTCAACTTAAATTATTGAAGTCACTTTATTCTACCGTCTTTTCAGGATCTTTAATATCATGGTTCTGATTGCATTTTTTTGGTATTCCAAAATAGTACACGTCCATAATGTTCATGACAATGTATTGCACTGTCAACTAATCTTAACTTAAACTTTAACTCTAACCCAAAGCCAAACCCTAGCCCTACCCTTTAGCTTACATAACGCAAGCATTGCGTGACATTACAAACACCTACAAATTAGAACTAGTGCGTTTTCCCAGTATTATGCTTGAAATAGACATTGGTTTATAATTCAAAGGCCAAATCAAGCGTGCTATTTGGCATAATCTAATAATATGATGTTAGGATCAACTTCGATATTGGTTTACATAAATTTTTGTCCATTGGAATTGAAAACATAAATGACTGCGCATGTGGAAATTAGTCCCAAAGTGTCATGTCCCATAGGGCCACATCATTCTATCTTAATAGAGGCAAAAAGTAAATTCAACTTTCTAGGTTTCAAGCAATAAACAGAAAAAAATTATTAGCTCCAACATATTCAAAAAAAAGTTAAAGAAGTGTCTCATTTAGCTGAATTGGTGAATAAAAAGTCAAGAATCACAACTGAGCTCTAAAATTTATCAAATAGTGGCACAATTTTCTGCAGCTATCTTTCTCAAAACTAATTTCGAAAAATAACCAAGAAAAGCAAATTTTGCGGTCAATCTGATAGGCATCCATTAGGATTTCACAGTTGCGCCTATGTTTTCCAATCTCTGTGAAGTTTGGTTGTATATCATCAATGTTTGAGTTACGCAGAGGCAATCTAAATATCAATCAAACTTCCGATCTCATTATAGGAGCATTTTTTTGTTTAAATTTGAACCTTGTGAATTGCAACATAATTTGAGTGTGAAAATTACTAAGAGTGAATTACAAAAAGTTTATACCATTCTGTAAAACACTCACCACACAACGTTGATGCTAGATTGATTTATTAAAAATAATAAGATTGATACTATTTATTTTTTCAATCAGTTTTCAAATAGCTGCAAATATCAACACTTTGATCGAATTTGTCTTTTTCGCTGGTTCAGAAAGGTTTATTTTTCATTCTCCATCACTTGCAAAATACTCTGCAGATTGTTCTTCTTTTTGGCTGTGTGAAGATAGTGATGAGACAACTTAACACCCCTTTCTGCACAATCATTGACAACCGCCAAGCTGGAGATAATAGCTTTGACATTGTTATAGGTTTTGTTGTCCATTAAGGATTCCGCAGGAGTCTCAAAAAAACTTGTGTCAATGCCTGTCAAAGTAAATATTGACCAAAAGTCTTCTTCAATAAATTATGACAAATCTTGCCTTATCACTACTTGTTCACTGCTTTGAGGAAATACAAGTTTCCCAAATCTACATCCAAATCGCTTGCTGGAGTTTTTTGAGCACAGTCTTCATCTTCTGCTTTATGTGTGGATCAATGCACCTGCTAAACAAGGCCAATGGCACACGTTTTTCATGATACCACAAGTGGAGAGTGAGTGCCTTGATGGCAGTGCTTCCAATGTTGCATCTATAGAGTTTTAGTCAAATAGTGTTTTCAACAGCAACAAATCATTGCTTGGAGCTGTGGAGACATCAAGTGCTGTCAGCCATTAAGAGACATAACAGAAAACATCAAACTTAACAAAACGCTTTATCTTTTCTTGTTGGTTGGAAGGAAACACTGCATCTTTTGGCAATCCATGAATAATCTTTTGACTTAGGAAGTACATCTTCAAAGAGTACATCCAACGTGCTTTGTGCAAAGCTCCTGGATGCTGGAAGTTTTTGAAACCACACTCTTGGCTATCACTTAAATACAGAATTACCAATTGTATTAACTCTTTGTAGTCGCTTCTAATAAACGGCTAGTAATAATGCTTCTACAGAAGTTCTTAAAATTATACTTTGTCTCCAAAAGAGCATCATCCAGTGCAGGAAATTTAATTCCTCAGCATCATTAGTAGGCAGCAGTGGAAAACTTGATCAAAATCTAAAAAAAGTAAGAGCACTGATATCAGTAAAACTGACAAAAACGTGCAATTAATGTTTATCATTTTCAAACATTATTTTAACAGTGAACACTGTTTTGGCTTTTCAAGTTTTGTCATACAAGCTTAGAGGCCTTAACAAGCATTAGATGAAGTTTAAAAGCCGGAAGTCTACATCATTTTCATAAATTTGTTTATTTTGTTTAAAGTATCTGCTAGTTCTGCACTTTGCAGAGCAGCATACATTTCAAATATAGCCAACTGTGGACCCTTCAACGTTTCAATTTTCAAAGCACCTCAAACACGAGCCAGAATTCTCTCTCTCCAATACGATGCTTACAGGCTAAACACAGCAATGGTCTTTTAAGGAGCTGCTTGCACTGCAATGCAGCCCACAAGTTTTACGTCTTGAATAGATAAGTAAACAAGCATTGCTATGTTGAACTTTTCCTGTTTGTTTCAAATGCTATCAAATTTCACAGCAATCAGTGTCATGACATATTGACAAAATCGTTTAAAAAACACCTGTATTGGAGGCAGCTGTGTCAAACATTATGCCCTTTACACAATCCTTGCAGTTCCACTCTTCTGACAGTTTGATACCGGCTGCTGCAATAGGATTTCCTGCAAGTTCAGTGGATTTGTAAGGTATTGCTGGAACCCTACAAGTTTAGTGCCCCAATGCCTGAAAGAAGACGTGTAAAAGGGCTGGGTGTGTAAACTAAGGGGGCATGTAAACTGGAAATCAAATTTTCACTTAATCTCACGTTTAATACACCATAAAAATTGACCAATCACTCATGACCAAAGTAATGTTTTTAATATATCATCAAAATTGACCAGTCACAAATGTTCAACAGCAAAAGAGATTCCAAGGTAAAATGCCATTAACGACAAAAAAGTCACTGCCACAAAGCAATGCAAATGCAGAAAAGCAGATTTATGAAAAATATGCCAACTGTGTTACAAAAATTGCAGAAATTAAACCACTCATCATCAGAGATCAACTGATACAACTTCATCAAATTAACTAACTTTATCTAAATAGATGGTTAAATGTTTTAATTATTTTTTTTGACTTCCATAAATTCTGCATTTCTGCAATCTCCTTAACTTCTTTAAGTGATGATTTCTCCATATTTCCATAATATGACCTCCTGTATTTTCATATTTTAGTAATTCCATATTTAGATTACACTAAAATATGGAAATGCATATAAAAATATGACATTGCTGAATCATGGAATTAAGGACAATTATACCAAAGTATGGAATAACGGATACACAAAAACTATTCTACAGCAGGAACTACTAAATCATAAAAATACTATTGAATGATGCTGTACAAATATTGCACTAATATTGAGATTTACCAAAGTCCATAATCACTGAAAATATAACCATTTATTTGGGTGAAATTGGGAAATTGAATTCAACTATGTATTCCAGTAAATTTCCATATTTCTGCTACTTTCATAATTCACTGAAATGTGTTTTTTCACTATTTTTATATGAATTTTCATTAGAGGTGTGCAAAAAATAACAGTTTGTTAAAAGGTAACAGATAATTCTCTTAACGGTTAGTAACAGTTAAGCCAATTGAAAAGTAACAGTTAAAAAGTAACTGTTATTAACAGTCACTATGACGCAAGAACTGTCAGGCAAAAGTGATCTTTTCGCTTATCGAATAAAAATTCACATTTAACAGTAGCAGATATTCCAGATAATGTAGCAGTTAGAAGTCTCGTACATTGTACTACAGTTAAGAGTCTACCTACCGTTATGTTAAGTATATAGTAGTACTTTTCTTAATGGTTATTTCCCGTATCTATTCTTTGCTACTAGTTAACTGTTAATTTATCCATTATTCTCGTATCTGCCAGTGCAGTTCACTTGCTTTTTTGTTTTCTCTTATTTCTCGTACCTGCTACTAGCGAAAGTGCTGTTTTCGCTTAACGAATAAAAAGTAACAGTTAAAAGTAACAGATAAATATTTCAAAGTAGCAGTTAGTAACAGTTATTCAAAAGTAACAGTTAAGCACATCTTTAATTTTCATGCGCATTACCACTGAACAAAATCTAAAAACTATAGAAATACTTGGCACTAAAGCAACATTCACAGAAACAGGCAAGTATGCACTGCATTACGAAGTACAGACTAAACGCATGCACTATACTTTTTGTCAATGAAGTTTGCTTTAGCACAACATTAGTATGGCACACCAAATTAAATTGAAGTTAAGCATCAGATTTAAATAGTTTGAAACTTCTAGTATGGCAGCAGTTTTCTGATGTAGCCACATCAGCTGCTAAAATCTGCAGTCATAAATGAACAAATGCTTAAATTCGGAAATATGCAAAAGGCATCTAAATTATGGAAATTGCAGAAATACAAAAAGATACAAAAATGCACAGTGCATATCAATTCAATTACCTAATTTAACCAAATTGCTAGGTTATATTGTTAGTTGTAATTAACTTCCATATTTTTATGATTTCTGTACTTCTCCAATTGGTGATTTTTCTATACTTTATCCTACCATATAAAAATTTATGATCCATCTTTTTATGGTATTTAAATTAAGTTATCTATCCTGAGTTGAATAAAATGGCTTTGCCAGTCATTTTAGGGTACTACTAAATAATACATGTCTGCAATGTGCATGATATGCTTAAACTCCATGACAATGTCTTGCAATGCTGACTGACCAAACAACTAACCCAAATCTCATATAAAGTGGATGTTGTGGGACGATGGGAACATGGAGTTGCTATTCAAAACTACACGCAATTATTACGCCAACTGATACATTTGCTATATAAATTTGAGTGAAGTCAACAGTATCCAAAGTTTGCGAGAAAACAACAAAAACTATCCTTACTTTCTTACTTCAGCACAGCAGCTGTTCAGTCTAAATATTTTACCCAAAAATAGCTCAATAAAGAGATAAGACTAAAGACATTTGCAGGAAGTGGACAATGCCTATTGTCTCTTGATTGTGCTTTTGATTGGAGATGGAAGACAAGAAGTGCTATCACTCTGAACCTGGGCTCAATGAATATTTATCAAGGATTTATATCACTGTGCCATTGCTTCTCAGATAATGCTAAATTGATGCAATTGTTTAGTAATTCTGTTACACACACTATCAATAATTTCTTTCCATTTATTGTTTTTCTTTGAAGTTTTAAATCAGCTATATAAAAAAACTTCTTTTTCTGTAATGTAATACTTGTTGTTAATGGCATTTTTGGTTGGTGAAAAATAAATCTTGGTGCTAATTTACTATTGGTTTTAAATTTATAAATTTTCAACTGGCAACCTTTTTATCCATAACTATTCCTTGTTGAAACATATGATACAAGAGAACACTAAAATGAAAAAAACAGATGTATGGAATGTCATATTCAAATACCAATATGGAATTCATACAAAACATGGAATATAAATCTGATATTTAACTTCAATGTAATTTGGTGTACCATACTAATGTTGTGCTAAAGTAAACTTTGTTGACACATAGTATAGTGCATGTGTTTAGTCTGTACTCAGTAATGCAGTGCATACATGTCTGTTTCTGTGAATGCTGCTTTAGTGCCAAGTATTTCTACAGTTTTTAGATTTTGTTCAGTGGTAATGCACATGAAAATTCGTATAAAAATAGTGAAAAAAACACATTTCAGTGAATTATGGAAATTTACTGGAATGCCTAATTGAACTCTATTCAATTACTCAATTTCACCCAATTACAGTAAATCGTTATATTTTTAGTGATTATGGACTTTGGTAAATCTCAATATTAGTGCAATATTTGTACATCTTCATTCAATGGAACTTTTGTAATTTAGTAGTTGCTGCTCAGTAAAATTTTTTGTATATCTCTAATTCCATGTATATTTTTATGGTTTTTCTTAAATGCTTAAAAGTAGTTCCATGATGTGATGTGGTTTGGTACAAATAAAGTAGAGTATAGTGCAGTAGGCAGCAGCTGTACTTGAAGATGTTATACACTGCATTTTAAAAGAAAACTATTATGCTGCCTGATAAACAACAAGGAAGTGGCTATTTTGCCATCAACAACATTTTACCCACAGAGACTAATTTGCCGTAATCAATCACATTTGTTTATATTGCCATAATTGCTACAATTCTGCAAGTGATGCTATGGTGTAGTGGATAGTGCACTGGTTTTGAAATGCAATGGTTGCAACACACACATAGCCAGACATATCAGGTCAAATATGCTTACAATAATGAAAAGTCATAAGTGCTATGCCTAGTGTTTAACAGCAGCGCTGCCAATTATGATTTCACAAATTCTCAAAATATTAAGTGGTAAAATCTGAAGATTTCCCAAGGTTTATAAATGCATGCACCAAACTGCCAAACCTAGATTATTATTTAAAAGCAATAGCCTGTTATTCATAACTAGCAAAAATAATTAGATGCAATCTAAAGATTATGCACATAATGAAGAAAATCAAAATATATCTACCAAGGGCGCCGACTATGGGCATGCAGGCATGCCTGCACATTTGACTACACTTAACACATCCAGGCCAGATACAGCCCAGAGTCAGTTGAAAAACAACATAAGCAGGCAAGTCTGTATATCAGTGATCACCAAACTTTGATCAAACGATCTTCGAAAGTTATGGAATGTAGCCCGAAATGGTTCTGATCTCCAAAAAAAATGGTCATCACCTTTCTCATCATAACCTGTCATGCCAGCTGCAAATTCTGGAAATTGTCAGCTATTACTTTACAGTTATTTTCACGTAACTTTCGCAGACCAACTTGGGAGACCAGGCATTTGCACAGTGGCATAAAATTCTTACACAAGCTACATTTGGCCCATGGGCTCTATGTTTGACACCCTGTTACAGGTAGTCAAACGGTACCAGTGTAGTGCAACGGCAGGCATCTGGCTGTGGTCCAGTGTCAATGGAGTGCACTTCATATGGTGACTAGTCACTTCTATCATAATAGCTACTGAACGTAGATAGCGATCCACATATAAAGCCAGGTGTTGTTGGCGATTTTCTACTTGTGGTTTGTAGTTGAAGAAGCTGAGGTTGCTACACCGGTAATGTTTTAATTTTGATGACATAAAGTTTGCGCATGCCTGGAAAAATCACAAACTCGGCACCTATGATACCTACTTAAACAAAGCGTAAGTCATTACTGAATACTTTCATCGAGTAAATGCTGTCAAAGGCAAATAAAGCACAAAAATGTTTTAATTACCCTTACTTCAGTACTTATACCTTAATTGATGTCACTAATAATCAAATAAATACATTCATTATAAGCACAACTGACGTTAACACAGCAAACAAACATCAAAGTAGGCTACTTTTTAGAACCAAATTCTCATAAGCTGGGCTTAACTTTAATACGTATATCTCAGTATCTGCTGTGACATGCTCCACTTCTATAATCATCAACAAGACCTAATGACGACTTATAAAGAAAAAAATCCTTTTCCAAAGCCATAAACACTTCAATTCAAGAATTACTCAGGATCGGAACACGTGAAGAGCGCTGGTGCCAGTGATTCTTCACACCCCTTTGCCAATAAAAATAATAATTAACCTTAACAGCTGCAGTTATTGGCGCATCGCATTTTTCACAAGACTAAGCTACTGTGGGCAGAGATACAACATTCTGAGCATAACCGTTTTCAACTTTCTTAGCGGTGGCTCGCTTGCCTATAGCTCAATCTTGGTAAGTTTGTCAGGTCTTGTATTATTGACTACTGTACAATGCAGTAGGCTACTTGTTTAAAACAGAAAATAATAAAGGGGCAGATGAGCAAAAAATAGGAAAAAAGGATTTGTTCTACAGATAATCAATTATAGTCACTCCTAATCGAAAAACTCCTTGAGCCAATTATGTGTAAACTGTTCAAATTTTGTAATTTTAGGCTGAAAGCAAAATTATACTTCAATTTCCCAAGATTTGCTAATTTGAAAACATTTTTCCCTAGATCCCAAAATAGACAAGTAATTTCACCCAAGGAATGGCAACGCTGTTTAACAGCTAATCTCTAAAATACACAACAATCACTTTAGCGCCTCCTCCATTTTAATTTATGCTTCCATGAAACGGTCAAACTGCCAAAAAAAACTTTGTGAAATTATTGGCTGTTCAATTGTTTGCTCGTCCGGTTCTACAGTGTGACTATGTTGAAAACAGGACAGAAAAAACGTTTCTAAAGTCTTCTAAAACTAAGGGAAAATAATACAACTGGGCGCAATCATAATGTTTTTCTACTCAATTCCCATTGAAAACACAGTAGACCTACTTTTGATTTTGAAATAAGAAATGGCTATGTGAAAAAAACATTAACATTTAGTACTGTTCTCCGGCTCAATCAAGATTCTTAATCTCGACATTATTGTTGGGCCCTGCTGTTCTAAGAACACTATTAAAAACGCAAAAATTCTGCGAATCTCACGGACTAGCCCCAACTAAAATTGAAATCACAACTCTAATATTAAATCTAACCCTATCCCTAATCCTAACCCTAGCTCTAACCCCAACTCTAAGCACTGTTCCGCAATGGATATTTTCTTGTTTCACGAAAATCATGTCCATGAAAAACTTTTCAACGATTTCGGCGTTTTAATTTTTTCCCTGTTATAATAACTTAACTGTAAGTACCGGTACTTGATTTCTGGTTAGACTGCTCTTTCTCTGGCTTCGCATATGCATATGTACAAACGCAGGTTTTAGGTCTTGCAAATAGGTCTACAGTAATGAAAAAGCCGTAAATAGTGGTCCTAATATTTAGTTGCTTATTCCTCAAAATGCATAGCAATCATGTTATCGTCTTCCCACCTATTTAAATTTATGCGTTTCCTGTATTTTATCAGATGAACGCATTAACGTTTTTTAAATCTTTGGCCGTTTTGATGGCGAGCAAGTTTAGTTTAAAAGTGGGCTAACGTCTACGATGCAAACAGGTTTAACAAGATCGTTTCCACTCCAGGGACTCCACAAACTTTAGGAAAATATAGCAGCTCTGTGCAAACCCAATGATGTTTTGTTTGATCTACTCCCTTTCAAACCCCGACATTTTTCATTTTGTATCGCTAACTAGCTATGTCAAAACAACATTACCCATTGGGGGAAGCCTGCTAAACCGATGTTCTCGATCCCGATATTACTGACTGGGTCCATGCAGGCCACGCCGGCTAAAAATATAAGTTACAGAGTGAGAGGTAGTGATCTCAGTAGCCCGGAAAGAGTGCTCGAGGACCCAAGGGTCAGAGCTAAATAACTGACTAACTGTTCAAGATCACAGTTACGTAAAATAAAAATTTTGCTTTTGCAACAACTGTTTCTAACGAAAGCTCGTCAGGCCTCCAAAACATCTGCAAAATTTGCATTATAAAATAAAATAAAATAAAATGCAATAAATATACAGGTGATCCACTACACCAATATAGCGCCGATATTAACCACTGCAAAATTCAAACTATATCGGCTGAAAACTGGATTGAATTGCTGCATTATTATCAAGCTTAGGCATTTAGTTGCGCTTCGTAAGCTTAAACTCAGAATATTTTAGTAAGTGCAAAGGCCTAATAATAATAATGCTGTAATCCCACTTATCAAAGTCTAGTTTTTAGCCGATATCATAATTAGAACTCTTAAGCAGTTAAACTCGGTGCTTTATTAGTGTAGTGGATTGCCTATATATACCTATTTAATGCAATTTACTTTATTTTACAAAGCAAATCATTTATACACCTGACGAGCCTTTAGGTAAAAGAGCTCTTGCGAAAATAAAATGGTTTGTTTTATGTAACTGGGATCTTTGAATAGATAGGGGAAACTTGTGTAATTTGGTCCCCCAAAATAAATTGGACCAATTTAATTTTTATAGAACTACAGCGACCATCAAAAAATTAATGAACAGCTTAATTTAAGAATTATTAAACGTTCGACAAACGTTATTGGGTTTTTAAGATTTAAAATTTAAAGATCTTATGGAAGGCATTTTCTCGAACATCTTTCCTGGGCTACACTGAAATACGAAAATGCAGAAATTCACACAAAAAAAAAACGAATTACTGAATAACGGAAATGCGGGAAAAAACGGCCTACTAAACAACAGAAAACTCAGAAATTTACGGAAGATGGTAAAAATAAAATACTGACATTCAAATGAATGAAATTGGATAATCAAATTGAGTTTAACTCTATTTTGTAACTGACTCGCAGAAATAAGGAAATTTACGGAAGATGATGAAAACACAGTATAAAGATTCAAACCAATCGAATAAAAAAATTAAAAGAAATTAACTATGCATCCCTCTATTTTGTTAATGAGTTGGTGCGAAGACTAGTCGTTCTGAAAAACATATATAAGTCTGTCGAGCGTAGCCTGTAGGTCAGCAGCGGTGAGAGAAAAAGATGGGGAGTTTATTCCGGGACTGAAGATCTGCTTGGTATCAGATTGGAGGAAGACAGTCTGATGAGCAGGAGATGAGTTCCGAAATAGATCGAAAATGAGCGTGCAGTCTGGTGCAACAAACAAAAAATGGAACAAAATCCAACTACCATCTATGAGATACATTTCAAATAAAATTTGGCTTGTTACTCATTACCTAATTGCATGGCTTGCATCTACCTGGATTGCAAATAAAACTTTTGCATACATCTGGGTATTTCCCTACTGAAATATAATATGGCTTGCATTTCTGTATTTTCTTACTTAAAAATAACTTGCCTTTCGTATTTCCTAACTAAAATAATGCTTGCATTTTCATGTTTCCTAATTCAAACACGGCTTGCATTTCTGGATTTCCAAACTTCAAAAAGGCTTGCGTTTTTGTGTTTCCTAACTCAAAAACAGCTCGATTTCCTAACTGCCATATGGCATGCATTAATGCATTTTCTCATTGAAATATGTCTTGCATTTCCGTAATTTTTTAACTCAAGCATGACTTGCATTTTCACATTTCCTAAATAAAAGATAGCTTGATTATTTAACTAAAATAAAGCATGCAATTCCGCATTTCTTAATTCAAACGTGTCTTACATTACCACGTTTCTAACTTAAACATGCTTGCATTTCGGAATTTTTTTAATGAAAGACTCCTTATTTATTCATTTGTATGACAGTCTCATCAGAAGTTGCAGTTTTTCAGATATCGCATGGGCATAAGGTTATCAACATCTGCTCGGTTGCATGGAGGTCCTGTTGATTTGCAGTCATTGATAATGTGGTATGCAGTTTGGGATTTTCCACATTGTCATAGATTATATCATCACCAAATCGCCATTTCACCATTGAGTCACCAAATTTTTCTATTTCAGTTTGCAGTCTGATTAATTGAATTTAGGCTTTCCGAGGGAGCCATGTCCTGGAGGTTTGTTTTACCAGTCTTGGATGTGTGGTTGTAGTTTAAGTGGTATTTGTTCTTTTTGGGGGTCATAGCCTTGTAATGATTCCAGAAATTAACGAAGAGGTTTGTGAGATTAAAGCCTTATAGGAGGAGTTTTGGTGTTCAAGATGTTGTATCAGGAATGGTCAGGGTTATTTGCTTCGTAGTATAACCGTTTGCATAGTTTTTCCGGCGACAACTTGGTGACTGCATTCCCGAGAGATTCAAAGGGGTGTAGTGGATGCAGTCTGAAACGATCCGCATTGATTTATTCAAAGGTACGTCTAGTGTTTTTATATGAATACTCTGGCACCAAACAGAGGCACAGTACTCAGCTGGCGCAAATACAAGTGCTGTAGCAGAGGTTCGTAAAGTGTCAAATGAAGCACCTCAGTTAGTTTTCGACAATTTCCTCACCAGTGTCACTCGGGAAAATACTTTTTGTTTCAGTATGTGCGAGTGGTTTTTGTATGTTAGACTCTGATCTAGAGTGATTCCAAAGTATGTAGATATCTTTTACAGGTTAGGATTGTGTTGGGGTTCGAGGTTACTTTAAATGATTTCAAGGCCAGATGGTTCTTAAGGTGGAACAGTGATGACACTGATTTTGGTTGGAAAGATTTAGGTGCCAGTCATGTAGGTATTGGCATATGGTCTTTATATTTGTAGATACGTTTTCTTCGACTTTGGCAATATTTGATGCCTATGGCTACTTTGTCTTCCCTGAAACAGTTGCCAGATATTTTCGGGAAATCAGCTGCATAAATGTTATGTAGAGTAGGGGCCAGGACGAATCCTTGGGCTACGCCATTTTTTAATCTGAAAGACCAGCTTTTTTGTCCATGACTTGGGAACAAGGTGAAGGACCTAGTGCAAGAGTCGGCAACCTTTTACCGTCAAAGAGCCATTTGGACCCGTTTACCACAGCAAGGAGACCGATGAGAGCCAGAATAATTCTACGGAGCATAGGTCATAAGTGTTTCCCCCCCCCAAAAAAAAGGTCTTCACCTGTAGTTAGAGTCATTGATCTGAGTGTCATTTCACACTCACTTGCTTCAAAGAACAGCAAAAGAGCCGCAGATGGGGGGCAAAAGAGCCACATGCGGCTCCGGAGCCGCAGGTTGCCGACCTATGACCTAGTGTGTACCGTAGTAATTCCATTATGAAATTGATTAAGTGAATGAAGGTAAGCATCCGTTGCAGTTTCACACACAAAACCTGATGCCAAACTGTATTGCAGGCAGCGGCGAAGCTAATGAACACTGATCCTGTTATCTCTATTTTGTCTATCTATTTTGTCAAATGCATCCTCAATTCTTTCAGTAAGTCTATAAGTCACATGGTTAACAGTGCTGCGACCTTTTCGAAATCCTGCTTGTTCTTTGGGTAATAGCTTGTCTACTGTGAGTTCAACTCGTGTTAAGAGTATTCGCTCATGCAGTTTGTATGTTGTGCACAGTAAAGAAATTGGACCGTCGCTTCGAGGGGAGGTTTCAGGTTTTCCTGGTTTAACGAGGCTGATAGCATTGGCATGACGCCATTACTTTTAGATCTGCATGCAGCGATAACATATATCTAAAGATTCAGTTAACCAATGCATCAATTTATTTCCGCAATTCTTGATAAATTCATTATGAATGCCATCTGAACCTGGAGCTTTGCCTTATTTCATTGATTTAATTGCAGATGTCACCTCAGGAGTTGTGATGTCATTTTCTCAGTGCTGGTGATCTGAGTGGGTGTTTCTGTTGTTTAGTTCGTCTGGTTCTTTTAGGATCGCTTTCGTAAATTATCTGTTTGCTTTGGGGTATCTTCCATTTCCTTGCAGTTGGTTTGTTGGTACAGGGCTTTTCTTGGGCATTGTTTTCCTTTCTGTGGTTTTGTTTGAGATTCTCCAAGTCTTTCGTGATGAATGTGTGAAATCTGTGCTTGTAATAGTGTCTATCCATCATTTATGTCACTTGCTGTCGAAATAATCAAACCAAGGCAGTAGCATTTTTTTGTTGTCCGCTGGTACCTGCAGATTGTAGGTATGCTTTGTACCGTTCCTCGTACTCAGGGTCCCAACTGGGTTTGTATAATTTGTTGTAACCACGTGGGATCGAGTCCTTCGCAGAAGCCTGTAACAGTGTTGTGAACTCAGAGTAGACCAGGTTTAGGTTGTCCTTGATTGGAGTTGGCAAATTGTCTGTACATTTATCGGCTAACATCCTAAACTTGTACCAATCAGCCCTGAGAAAATCCCATCAGCCCATCAGGGTTTTTTTGGAAAATGGTAGAATATGGCGGGTAAATATAAGAGAGGGGCGATGCTGAGATCTTGAAAAGGGGTTTAGTACCTCTCTCATGGGAATCATACCATCTGTATTTGAGCAAAAAGTAAGATCAATGTTTGTTCCTCTTTTCCATCTCCCACAGGAAAAAGTTGGCGGCTGTTGGGTCGTATAGATCATGTAATTTGCTTTGAGAGTACCAGTTAGCTAGGTGCAAACCAGTCTTGTCTGAGTTTGAGTAAACCCACGTTTTATGTCGGCAGTTGAAGTCACCAGAAATAATGCACGTGGATTTTGTGTCTGGGAGTTGTAGGGTGTCTAATTCAGGAGCTTGGGGTTGATGGATGTTGGTAAAATGAGTATTATTGATTTCAATGCTAGTCCATTGTGTTGGGATATTTTCCGTTGAACACCCAATATTTCTAAACGACATCGTGTTCCAAACGAAGATGACTATTCTGTGATGTGCATGTGGTATGTGGTTATTTCGAACGAAACAACTGAGTTTTAGGTTTTGAGGGTTATTCTGGTGGGTTTCTTAGACAACTATAATCATCACATTTTTGTTAGTAGCTATTTTTTTGGAGGACTTGCCTTTTAGAAGATATCCAGCCTTCAATATTCATTTGGAGAATATTGAAAAAAGAGTTTGTTTGAGGTCGGTTCATGGCCAAAATCAAACGATTTTCATCCAAAAAAAGGACTGTTTCGCTTGACTTGATGCTGGGCATCGTTGTCATTCACCGCTCCCCGACGCTATATCAGTTGCTTGTTGATAATTGAGGCGTAATGAGAAGAGATGAGATTATCAAGTTGCTGCAAATTTTGCCAGTTTATTAACTGCTCAGGGTGTATGGTGAGAACGTAAATCAATTCCCACCCCAAAGACAGCTCAATTTCCTAACTAAAGCACGGCATGTATTTCCGCATTTCCTAACTCAAACATGGCATGCATTGCAGTATTTCCCAATTAAATGATCGCTTGCATTGCTGAATATTCTAATTTAAACCTGCTTGTATTTCCGTTTTTCTTAACTCAGTCAACAATAACTCTTACTGAAATATGGCATGCTCTTCTGCATTTCTTAACTCAAACACAGCGTGCATTTCTGCATTTCCTTACTGAAATACAGGGTGTCTCAAAAGTAAGTATACACTTTCAATTTTAATTTGCTTTTCAGGTACTCATCATAAAGCATTCATTTCTTCAGAGAACATAGTGTGGATAAGTAGTAAAATTTAGGTTTGAAAGTTATTAGGCGAAGAAATTGTATTAAGGAAATTGTAAACCTTGCAACTAATTGGCAAAGCAGCATACGGGCGTAAGGGGCATTAACAATTTATTAAAATTTACTTTTGCTTGTGACGGGACGGGCCCTGCTGATGAGTCCAAAGGACGAAACGCGTCCAGGGATGGTCTCGTCTAAATTGGTTGGGTGGTATACTCATTATTGTTTCCTGGCATATTCATTTTAATAAATTGTTAATGCCCCTTACGCCCGTATGCTGCTTTGCCAATTAGTTGCAAGGTTTACAATTTCCTTAAAATTTAGGTATTGTTTGCATTTTTTATCAACCCACAGAATGACAAGGAGATTAACCCAAGAAATGAGGTGCAAAATTGCTCTTTGGCAAGAAGCATATGGATCGGTAAGCAAACTCAGCGCCTCTTTAACAGGGAATTTGGAATTAATTTGGCTCCTACACGACGAACAATTTATGCAATTCATTGTAGTAGAACTGGAGATCAGCCGATCATCTATTGAACGAATGTTACGCAAAGATATTAAAGCGTTTCTCTACAAGTTTCAAACTGTACACAAACTTGAAGAAAAAGATAATGACCGTAGGGTAGAAATGTGTGAAACACTGCTCAACCACTACGAAAACGAACCATCTATCCTCGACAACATTTGGTTCAGTAATGAAGCTATTTTTCATCTGTCTGGAAGAATAGACCGGCACGATACTCAAATATGGGGAACAGAAAATCCTAAGGTAATCGAGGAGAAAGAGCGTGATTCACCGAAGCTTGTTGTGTGGTGTGCAATTTCCGCTAAAGGCATCATAGGTCCTTATTTTTTTCGTGATGATGCCAGAAGAACCACAATTGTCACAGGAGAAAACTATTCGGAAATGTTCCAAAAGTTTTTCCTCCCAGAGCTAAGAAATAATGCCTCGGTTGAAAACTGTTGCTTTCAGAAAAAAGTCAGAGATTACTTAAATCAGTTTTTTCCCGATTGGTGGATCGGGCGCAGAGGTCCTCTGGAATGGGCCGCTCGTTTACCTGACTTAACCCCATGCGACTTTTTTCTTTGGGGTTTCCTTAAGAGTAAAGTTTACTCCACACAGCCTCAAAACCTTGAAGAGTTGGAACAAAAAATTAGAGCATCATGTGAACTAGTTACACAAGATTTATTGCAAAGTGTCGGGCAAGAATGCGTCAAAAGGTGGCTGAAATGTCTCGAAATTGGTGATTCCCACGTTGAGGTCTAACATTCTGTCAATAAATAAATTCAACGAGATATTAGGACGGTAATCCGTTTCTAGCAGTTTATAGAATATTTTTGTAAACTTTTGACAAATTTGAATAAGCCATTAGATTGTTATTCAAATTTTAAAGTGCATACTTACTTTTGAGACACCCTGTATTATTTGCCTTCCTGCATTTCCTAACTAAAACCTGCTTGCGTTTCCGTATTTCCCACCTGAGCTATAGCTTGATTATTTAACTGAAATATGGTAAGCGTTTCTACACTTTCCAACTCAAACGTGCTTGCATTTTCGAATTTTCTTAATGAAAAACAACTTGATTTTCCAACTGAAACATGGCTTGTATGCTTGTCGGCGTTTCCCGCTTTTTCTTATTCCCCTGTTCGTTCGACTGCCGATGACCTAGGTTGCAATTTAGATTACACCAACTACTCAACATGACGTGCTTGTGATTTTGAAAAGCGCAACTTATAAAATCAGTTAAAATGAGCATTGCACCTACATAACCTAGTCATCGAGAGTGAGAATAAGATCAAAAAAATTTTAGTCCGTTTTCTTTCCGTCAATGGAATAAGCTGAATTCACGTTATTATTCATGTAGATGATTGAAAAATTCACTGTGGTCCCACGCAGTTTTAAAAATTAAAAATGCGGCTTACGCTTCCAAAACTTCTAGCACCCTTGATATAGGTCGCCAACACACCCCTGTAACTAAGATGGAAAAACCTGCGCCAATCAATAGCCGCCTCAACGTGGTGATGCGGTCCCCGTTTGTAAACCCTGTTTGGGTTTGATCAAAATAGCTGTTGGTTTTTCCAAGGGTTCCAGTTACCCCGGACACACCCTCACACAAACCATTTTCTTGCCGCGCTGCCTGCTGAACGACTGCAAAAGAGAAGCACGCAGCCTCTCTGAAATCGGTCGAGTGTTTTCTCTCTTCTCCTACCTCTCTCTTGTTCGTCTTATCATTCACCTTTTTTCCTGATTCTCCTTCTCCTGATTCATTCTAATCTTGGCCCCATCTTTTTTATTCAACTTGCGTTGGTAATGTAACCCGGAGGGTAGGTCGGTGCAATATCGCTCCTGCTTCAAATAGGGCCATTTAAGGTGCTCACTACTCTCCTTCTTTAAATTCAAAACTTTAGGCAGATCTCACTTCTGGAACTGTCCTCCTTGCTGCTTCCAGCTCATTTTTAAGGTCTTACATCACTAACACTGAGCTTTCCTCTTTGGGCTCCTCCAGCTTGTATATCTCCACTTTTCAACCTGTTCCATCTGGCTCCCCTCTGTTAACGCATTGCTCACACCCCATCATCGTCTTCAAATCTTTAACCCTCCTTTTCCCATTTTGTATCTCCTCCTTCTGCACCCCTCCCACACCCTCAGTTTCTTGCTGTTTTCCTACACCATCTGCTTCCTCTTCCTTCCCTGACTCCCTCACAGTTCTTTAATAGAATGTCGGAAGTCTTCGATCCAGAAACGCTGAACTATTTCACTTTGTCTCGCTTTATTCTGTGGAAGATATCTGTATTCAGGAATTCAACCTTAACTCATCTTCCTTTTTCCGAATACCTGAATTCTACGCTCTGTGATCTCATTGTACTTAGTCTCAATTCAGCATTCTTTCTCCTGAGGACTCGCACGTTAGCGGCGGAGTTATCACGTTTGTCAGGCAGGGCTTAATTTTTCTCTGAACTTTCTACCTTCTCTCTTTCTTTACTTGACCCCTATTCTAACTATGTAAGGATCAACATCTCACTAAACAACTCCTCCTCGCTCTCTTTCCTTAATGTTTATGCTTCCCGTATTCGCTCTTCTTCGACGGATAGCAGAATCGACTCCTTTTCTCCCTCCATTTTTTCCTCCTCTAGAAATCTCTTTCATTTTGGGGGGCTTCAACTGCCATTATCCCCTCTAAAACTCCAAAAGGTACTTCCGACCCAGAAGGGAGGAAGTACTCAATTGAGTTATCTTCTCTGACTTCCTTTCTCTCAATGACCCTGACTCGCCAACTCTGCTCCATCGCCCCTCTAGCAGTTGCTCCTCTCCTGACATCTCCTTTACTCCTTCATTTCTTGCTCCTGGAAGGTGCTTTAGGACTTGGGTTTTAATCTCCTACCTATTTTACTAACCATCTTCCATTCTCCGTTCTTTCGCCCCAACAAACGTCCCTCTTTCTTCAATTTTCAGAAAGCTCGCTGGGATGACTTTGCTTTTTACTTCGACTCTTGCTGGCTTTCTACAGAAAAACACTCGATTCTTTCTTTTTCCTCTGCTGCTATGGCTCTCTTTACTTTTCTGGCACTAAATGCAGGCAAATCTTCCATTCCTTTTTGGCCGCGTCAAACACCAATCTCAAACCTGGTGGTCTCCAAAGTCGAAGAAGCGAGTAAGCGAAAGACATAAGGCTTTTGCTGCCGCTTTGGAGGTCATGGAAATCGCCAGGCTTACATCACCACTTCACGATATGCCTCGTCTGTCATAGCCAAGGCCAAAGCTAAAGTATGGCAGGTGACATGCTCATCTCTTTCTCCTAAATCTGTGTATTTTCTCCTTCGTTCTGTGGCTGGTTCCTCTTCCTCCTCTCATAACTTCCCCAACTGTTCTTCTCCCAGGAAGTCAGCTTCGGTCTTCGCCAACTTCGTGAGATCCCACGTTTCTGTTTCCCAGCCAAAAGCTTTGCGTGGCAGAGCCAGAGGAGAAATGTCCGAGCTCCGCCGAGCCACGTTCCCTAAAGAGTTTTTCCTCTTTCTGTTCCCTCTTCTCTTCCGCTAAATTCCATACGGCTGCCACAAACTTTTATATGTCCACTGCCACTTGGCCCAGACATAGTTTCCTATTCCATTCAAAAGCACCTTCCTGGATCTGGCATGACTTTCTCTTACACATCTTTAATGTTTCCTGGTCTTCACATTCCTCTGTTCTTCTGGAAGTTTATCTTTCTATTCACTAGATGGTAAAACTTCTCGATTCTCCTGCTTCCTTCCAGCCTATTTCTCTCATTTTCTGCGCCTCAAATCGCGTCTACTCTTCTTTCTGGAGTCTATCTCTATTCTCTCTCCGCGCCAGGCCGATTTCTGTCCTGGACGGTCTACTCTTGATCAAATTTTGTTCCTTTCTCTGTCCGTTTAGGATGGGTTTAACAAACCCAAGCCTGGCTCTCGGACAATTCTTGCCACGATCGACTTTTCTAAAGCTTTTGACTCTGTCTGGTCTCCCGCTCTTTTCCAGAAACTTATTCCGGCTGGTTTCCCTCCTTGCTTTGCTCGTTGGGCTTAATCTTTCCTTTCTGATAGGCGCGCTTGTGTGGTTTTTCGAAATCACAAAAGTCGCTCTTTTGAATCCGTCGAGGTGTTCCACAAAGATCCCATCTTTGCTCGGTTCTTCTCTCGCTTTTCATCAATAATTTTTATGCTTTTCTGCCTTCTTCCGTCAATTGCTCTCTGTATGTTGGCAACCTGGCCACTTGGTTTTAATCCCCGGTCCCTGCTGCGGTGGAGATCATACAAGAAGCTCTGATTCAACTAGATCGCTGGTCTAAGTACTGCTGTCTTCCTCTCAATCCGGGGCTTCCTTCTTCTCAGTGGATCCCCACCAAGCTAATCTCCAGCCTTATCTCCTCTTATTCAACTCCCCCTCTGCTTCAATCTCATTCCAACTTTTCTTGGGGTCACCTTTCGATCGCACTCTTTCCTTTTCTAAACATGTATCTTCGCTGAACGCCAAGTTCTTCCCTAGTTTCAAGGCTTTATGCTGTATCTCTGCTTCCTCTTGGAGGCCCCTCTAAGGAATCCCTCTCTTTTCTGTATAAAGCTTTTCTTCTGCCCTATCTCACTTATGCTTCATTCGGATGGTTTCTTTTTCTAGGGGTTACCAATTTAACCAAATTGGAATCCCTTCGCCGAGCGGCTAGTCGCACCACCTCCGGCTGTCTCTCGTCTTCCGCTATTCCACTTTTTTCTCTCTAAGATGTCTCTACCCCCCTTACGAGTCACCCTAACTCATCTTGACCTTTCCCAACCTCTTTTTCCATTTTAAGTTTGGCCAGACTTGGAGTGAAACCAAGACTTTTCAGATCCTCCTGAAGAGCTTTTGCCTCCACTCACCCGCTTATGCTTTCTCCTACATTTTCTAGGGAGATTATCTTTGCTTCCTTCTCGTTGCCTCCCTGGAACCTGCTTTCCTTTACCGTGACGCCCACCCTTTCCTCTTTATGCTCCCATTCTGATTTCTCCTCTCTCTAGCCAAGGTGGTGCTCTCGCTCACCTTGACTCTCCCCCACCTCACGATCTGGTGATCTCGACAGATAGCTCTGTTCCTTTTCCTTTTGACAAGAACAGTTTTGGCCTCCTTGCCAACTGCTCACTTTGTGGCATTGAAGCCAGCCTTTCCTTTTCGGCAAGCCCAGTAAGTTCAAGTTTTTCCGCTGAAGTCTGCTGCATCAACAAGTCTGCCATTTTTCTTTTCTTTTCTACTTCGTCTTTCCTTTTACCTCAAACTCTCTGGCAGATCTGACTTCTCTTTCCTCCTTTATTATCAGGCTACAATGGGTTTCCGGGCACTTGTTTCTCCCGGGGAACGACGCGGCTAAAGAGTTGGCCTGACGAGGAGCGCTGCCCCTGCCCTCTTTCGCACTGTCTTATCTAAATTCTTTGACACACAGGTTTCCTTGGTATCCACTAAGGAACTTGCACTCCCTTGTTGAGCCCTCTCTCATCTTCGCTGCAACGGACACAGCCTTCTGTTGAGCTCTTATCTCTCAACAATTGAGGTTCCTTCATTCAGCGCCTGCGGTTATCTGTCCCACAATACCTTTTATCTCATCTGCACTGTCCAGCTACGGATTCTTTGCGCCGCTCACTCTTTATCTCTCTACGATATGGGGAGTTGTCCGGCTTTTAAGACTCCATGGTATTCCGCCATGCCCTCATTCCTCGGAAGGAGTTAGGTAACGAGATGGGAAAAAATGGTTTCTTCCTCCTTTTGGCAATTTTTGACATTACCTTTTTAAACTTCCGAAGTTAGGCCTAATTATATTTATTGATTAGTAATTCTTTGATCTATTTATTTATGTAGATGATAAGATAGGTAACTCAATTAACTAGAGATGGCAACTGTAGTGCAAAGGGTCATTTACTGCCAGCCAGTAACCGTCGTTGGAAGTGCATGTAAGTATCGAATTAGACATTTTTTTGAGCACGAAAGTAAAAATCTTCCACCATTAAAGTAGCAAGGGTCCGCTTTATGCCAGCATTCACCGGGTTGGAAAAGTAAAGCGGCTCACCCAGCCTTTTGTAAAAGGCAACTTTTGGATTTCCACCAGTGGCAATCCGCCTTAGAGGTGAGGCTATCAGTCTGTTGTTTGCATTCATGACTGGTTTAAAATGGGCTGCCACTTTTTCCCTAACCTACTTTTGATTAGGTTTGCGGTGTAAATCTGAATTATCGGTTCAGGCCCGATCTCTATCCCAAGGAAGAAAAGGTATAAAAAACAGGGTCCACATTTAGAGAGACAACAACCATTAACAACTGCTTCAAAGCCCATCCAATTGTTTTTAAATTAAGGGAGCCGATGCCTCAGTTGCAGGCATCGGAAGTTGGGCTTGCTTGAACAAACTTGTCTACAAACCAGCTTCATGTTTCAACACAATTCCACGAATCAACGAAGAAGCACATACACGTTAAATATAGCAACGCAAACTACTAAACATATTATCAAGGCAAATAATTTTTCTAAATAACACAAACGCATAATATTCTTACGATACTACAGCATGCCGAAGCGATGAAGGATACCGCACTTTTCCAACCAAAAATAACGGCCTGATACATAACAATAGTAGGCCAATTACAACAAAATCATTTTTGACTCATGAACTAGTCCAACGCAACACTATCAAGCACAAGTATGGTTCAAAAAAGTAATCAAACAGTGGACATAAACGAAATAGCACCAAAGAGTAATATAATAAACAGTGCCAACAATAATAATTGTAGTAGTTACAGTGGTGTACTATGTGGCCTACGCTATAAAATGACATATATGAACTGAAGACAAATAGAGATTGAAGACTTTAAAAACGCTTTTTTGCATTGGAACTGACAAAATAATTAACGCCAAATGCGGCAAGTATTGTCCTTGCTTCCTGTTAAAATGATATCGCCTTCGTAATTGTATACGCAGCTGAATATTTCGTCGGTATGGCCTTCTAAGACTTGAAGACATTTACCTGAAAAAGTAAGGTATAAAGTTGTGGCAGAACTAATAGTTTAAAAATATCATAAACCTAGCACATAATAGATTACAAAATAACAGAATAATAATTCTGTTCATTCGTAATCTATTATGTGCTAGGTTTATATTTGCTTTATCTCGCGCTTATACTTTATAGTTTAATAGCAAAACTACGCTCAATGAAAGAAAACTCACACTTTCTTAACTATAAAACACTTTCTTTAACATGAAAGTTGTTTCTCATATTTTTTAGTTTTATTCTCTATTTGCTGGACTGCTGCACAGAAGCTAATCAAAGGACGATCGTCCAGACCTGCTGCGCACTGTACAAATTTTTACCATTCTTCTAGATTGCTTGATACCACCTTCGATCAATATGCTAATGGTTATAATCCGCCATGCAGAGGGAATCACCATGAACCTCTTTAACGGCAGTCAGTGTTATGTTAAGGGGATAGAGGGAGGCCCGTCCCCCGGCCCAACGTCTTCAAGGGCCCACAGATCATTGACGTATGGGTTTTAACAGCTATTTATTTTCGTCAGTTGCTGAAGTTTACTGCAGGTTTGTACGGTGAGTACCGTATTTCCTCGCATTTAAGCCGAGTTTAAAACACAGAAAAAAAGTTACCAAACTAAGGGGTCGGCTTATACGAGAAAAACTGTGATCGCACATTAGACAAATTTAGGGTGACGAAGTGGTAACAGAAAATGAAGATCAAGATGAAAATATATGGGACGATGATGCCATACATACATTGGAGAACTGAAAAGATCTCTTTGGGAAATCTGACGGTGATAGTGAGGATAAATGTAAAGAATTTTGTAACACTCTACTGTGATTTGTAAAAATTAATAACAGTAAAACACTAAAATAATGATTGTTATTTTCATTTATTCTCTTCTGCAACCTTTTATACATACGGTGGATTACGATTTGTAGGGTCGGCTTATATGCGAGTTTTCGTAAAATTCCTCATTTTAGAAACGTTTTTTTAAGGGTCAGCTTATAAGCGATAGCGGCTTATATTCGAGGAAATACAGTAACTTTATTCTCTTGTGCACATGTTTTTTTAGTCGTTAGTTAGCTTTGCATACATGTCGCCGTCACTGGGTGGACCCGTGTTGTGATGCTATTCACAATACCAACTAAAAGTTTAAGACCACCATTAAAAATGACTTTGTTCTGTCCCATTATATCAGATTTCATACTATCGCATTATCTTATTGTCGTGATTGCACCATACTTGTTATTTTGACTTTAGACCAGTGTTTCACATACGCGAAAAAGTGCGAATTTGTGAAAACATGTCCGGCGGATTTGCAGTTTAAATTCAACGATGCGTAAAAAAGTCCGGCGGTATTTGGTAATTTTTTGTTTGTTAAAATTTTTGCAATTTTGTTAGCAAAATTCTTAATCAACTGTTTAATGAGTGTGAGACAGTACTTAGAAATAAAAGGTTGGACTGAAGCATTTTAGGGCAGTGCAACGTCTCGCGTTAACATTGCGTGGCTGTGACACAACAGTGAGTGAAGGCGACATAAATATCTTTTGTATAACAAATTCTCTCAGGCAATTAACATAAAGCAAATCAAAAAGTTTTTTTTCTTTATTTTTCCGGCCAACTTTAATCGTAGCTAAAGAGCAGTTATATCAAAGAGCTCTCAAACTTTAGTCTAAGATAAAACATGATTTTCCGTGGGAAGTTTGAGACTGGAAGTGGTTAAAATGTACATGTTTTCCTCTCGCTTCAACGCCAATTTCAATCGTGCTTGATAAGATAAAAAAAGCACATTGCTCTCGGCTTCAGATTAGCACACAAAGTATCATTTTTTGAGGGAGCGGTTCCGTTTTTCTTAATTACAAATAAATAATCTCATACTTGCCAGTGATGAAAACTCAAGTAAAAAAGAATATGATTTCTAACCAATTTTAGTTTTAAATACCACCCAAAATGTTGTCTATCAAATAGAATGTAGCTGACAGCTTTGTGCCGTGATAGCTTACCAGTCATGATTGAAATAAGCCCCGAAACGTAAAGAAAAAAGTGTGGAAACACCAGCACTGGAGTCGAGCACAATAGGCTAATGTCATGTTCTCACGAGTCCACCTTTCAGCAATTCGTAGTGAAGACACATTCGCAGACCAGCAGGGAAACGTTACGATGAGAAATATACAATCCGTACGATAAAACACCCTCCAAGTCAGATAATTCGGAACGTGAATTCAAAAAATGGTGTAGATAGACTCTTATTTTTGTCTCGTGGAACGGCAATAAACGATCCCATATACATTATACTGTTGTCGGATATGCTGAAAATGCACATGGATGTCCATAGACACACGATTTTTTATGTAGGACGGTGCCCTTTGCCACCGATCGAAAGTTATGACGAATTTTCTCGCAAAAAGCGAGGACAAGGTCCTGAATGGCCAGGAAATAGCCTCGACCTCAACCCAATAGAGTATATGAGGACGCAAATGAAGGATGAAGCTACAGAAAAGCAACCATCAAGTGCTACAAATCTGATAAGAGCGATAAAGAAAGCATGAGTGGACAGTTCTGATGCACAATATGCCAGGGCGCCTGAAGCAAATGATCAAGAGTGGTGAAGGGCATGCAAAGTACTAAATTTTGATAAAACATAAACTGATGTACTACGTCAAATTAACTCCAGAAACAGGAATTCGACGTGAAAACGTGGTTTCTTACGAAATAAAAATATTTGATGCAATATAGATGTGCTATTTACAGAACACGAGGAAAAATTGGAGGCGGTCTTAAAAACTTTTGTTCAGCAGTGTGCATCTGCGTTGTTTTCTGAGCTGGTCAGCGAATACTGACGAGTAGAGCATTAAAGAGAACCCTCTATTCGTATCGATGCAATACAAATATAGGCTGCCCTATCGTAGGCCTACTTGCTACAATGGCGCTGATATTAGGGCCCAAAATTATTCCGGGCCCCGGACCCACAGAGGCTTCAACACGACACTGACTGCAAGTTTTAAACGCACAAACCTTTGATCATAGTCGCCACAAAGCGGCGCTTTAACCCACTCTGCTAGATTATGGTTTCCATGTGCATTACGTTGAAAGATAACGCTAACTCGTGAAAAAGGAGTAGGCCGCAATTTGAAACCACATGATGGCATCATCTGAGCCAAGATATGAGCAGCCACGCGAAACTAATAACTAATACCTCAAAAACTCAGCGCAGAGAAATTAAACGGCAGATTTGCATGAACAATACAAAGTTCCACCAAGTTTTCTTCAGCAGCCTATTTAGGCGTTATGTAGTCATGAATTAAATCCGTCTCAGCCGTTGCAAAAGTGCAGCATCGCACACTTAATATACAGTTAGCAGCATGGCGTGATGGTAGTTGGCAGGATTCCGCAAGTTTCCCACTCAGCACATTTTGCTGGTTTTGCGTGACCGAGTGCAACCATCGTTTGCTTTCAAATATACGCTTATGATGTAAACTGTTGCTAGCGGTGACCGTAATAACACCTGTGGACGGCTGCTGAGTCGAAGATCGTAGGGTCGCTCCGCAGTTTCCGTTGGACAACTGAATTCTTGTTATTTTATATGAACACATGAAACTCGCAACCAAACAAATGCATGCAATCTAGTCAACTGCGTTGAGCTTAACAAAAGTAGTGGCATTCTCCTTTACCAGTTCATAGTTTAAATTTAACAAGCAATAAATGTTCAATGATTGTTAGTTTTTGAAGAAACAATTAACTCTACCTGATGATGAATCCCAAATACGGGCTGTCTTATCAGCAGATCCTGAAAGTATTCTGTGGCCTTGGGGACTGAAGCATACTTTGGAAACTTCACCATCGTGGCCTTCAAGAACTGCCAAGCAACGCTGTGTTCCAGCATCGTATATTCGACCAGTGCCTAAAAATCCATAAACAACTGACGACAAGTAAAATGTTTCGATACGCTTATCAATCACTAACCGCCTACTCTTGCATTCGCTTGTAAGAGGCAAAGCCAAAATACATTATATTCGACATGATTTATATTACCTCTAAAATGCCTTTTGAACCCCATGTCCTTTCATAATCAACAGCAATGGTGCTTACAGCAAGTTTTGAACGTTTACAGTTTAAAAAAAAATTAAAACAACATATTTTCATTTAGAATTGAGTAGATCATTACAGCACTGAAATTAATGGAAAATTCACTGCAGCCCATCTGCGTGGCAATTGTAATTTATGTCCCTTGAAGGCGTGAAACTTTACAAAACCATAAATGCTGACCGCAAAATACTTACAATCTGCGGAAGCGCTCACTATGTTCTGACCAGTGCAGTTGAAGCCAACATCAAACACCTCATCTTCGTGGCCGCGTAGAGTTCCGATGCACTGTCCAGTTCGGACATCCCATAACTAAAAAACGCACGAATAGAATCCAGTGTCATTGATTTTTCCGTCTTTCATGTTACCGATGCAGTGTCTGCCTACCATCGAGCACTTGTTTTCGCTTGAGACTTTCATCAGGAAGCTAGCCATTAAAACCCAGATAACTTCTCTTTGTCGGCAACGTGGTTGAGCTGCTGTGGTGCATCGTTTTAACGCGATATTGATCGCATGGTCACGCTTTCAGATCTCACGCGGACTATGTTGTTGTGCCTTCAAGTAAAACGCTTTGGGGCAATTTCCTCAGCTAGATCTGTGTTTATAGCAAAACTACGTCTTGCCAGCAGAATTGAAAAGTCTGAAAGTTAATGTATACATGTTGTTCACAGGCAATAAAAAGTTCTCCCGTGACCGGAGAAAAACACCCAACTAACAACTATCTTCAACAATCATTCTTGAAGACTCATGCGAGACTTTTTTTAAAATGCTTTCTGCTAAGTCCCGTGATAAAGTTCAGTACAGCAAAAACCAAAAACATAATTCTCATAGGCCTAAAGTAAACATACTTTACACGTTTTATCCATTGACGCAGTAGCAATTAACGAACAGTCAAAGTTGAATTGCGCGTTTGCTATTTCACCCCGGTGTCCAATTAGAGTGTTAGTTTGTACTCCAGTACTAACATCCCACAAACAGACTGTATGATCAAAACTGCCGGTTATCATTTGATCTCCACGACTATTAAATGCCAAAGATATGATTTCACCTGAATGACCCTGTTAATAATATCATGATCGCAACCAATTCAATAAACCCGTCGTAACTATGGAAAATGGTATAAGTGCTACAAACCTAGAGAACAGCAGTGTGCTTTGAAGCAAAATTTAAGCTGGTATCCTCCATTACCAAAAAGGTTTATTGCCATTAGTGTGTGGCTTCTCGTACATACGGGGTTAGCAGTCAGCATTAAGTAGTTGGTACACCACCTTAGTACACAACATCTTGACAAGCGTAGACTCAATTTTTGGTCTGATCGAGTTCTACATTTGCATTTTCAAGTCAATCTGTCACAATTGACAAAAACTTGACTAGGGCAAAAATTTAGGAAGCTAAAGAATTACAAAAGCTAAGGTCGCAAATATGCAAACAGTCTAACAACCCTTCTGGTAAAAAATACACGTAGCAACATTACACAGTTCAAAATATTTTTCCATGTTAGTTGGCTTATATTTATTTAAGTTGGCATTCATCGAAAAACACATCATCAAAAAAGAGCAGCAGAGACAAGTGGGTTAGATTCCCATCAAAATCGTTTGTGCTTCATACGATCCATGACTAAAAACTCTAAAAGATAATTAACCATGGCATTCGTTTGCTAAGTTTGAGACAGATGCTACTAAAGATGGTCTCCCAGACATAAGCTGTATTTAGCAACACGTCTTTGAGAAGATTTTACATTTGATATAAAATTATCTTAAAACGTTATAGCGCATGAAGTTTTCACGCTTTTCAAAAGATTAAATCTAATTTGCTACCTTCCAAAATGCACCCAATATCAAACTTACAGCCAATGTTGCCAGCTCATTTCCTGACTGTACATCCCATAATTTTGAAGTGGCATCCATAGAACCAGTTGCTATTATTGTACTTTGAGGATTGAAAGATAAGCAAACAATTTCAGATGTATGTCCACGGTAGGTAAAGTAACACTGACCAGTTTGTGCGTTCCATAGCTTGCAAGTTTTATCAAAACTGCCGGTGGCAACTTTGTCACTAAATAAATGATAAATTAACAACAAACCAGTGTGCAACACCATTGCTTTCACTACATACGAGTCAAAATTAATCCTATTTTTATTTTCGGTTTCACAAAAAAAAACTGTTTTTACTATGACAACCTAAACTTTTATAATAGACATAACTGGTTATATGGATAAATCGTTGCAAAATAAAATTTCACAAAGCTAAATTTTCTAGTGTTATTAGACCATAAAAAAACGCTTATACAAACACACCGAACTTAAGAAATTGTCTTATGCAATACGTTTAGTCTATACTGGACGTGTTACTGGTGCGTTCTGTTTATGGCAAAACAGGCAGCTATTGAAGGTAGTAATATGGCAAGTTAGGTCTCACCCATAAGGATTGTTGAAGGCGATAGCATAGACAACATTTCGATGACCTTCTAAAGTCTGTAATTCCTCGCCACTTGATGTGTCCCACACTTTGCAAGTGCGATCATAGCTTCCAGTGATAAAGCTAAACAAATGATCATACAGCAAGAGCAGTCGCGTCTTGAACTCTTGTTAACTATCATTAACTGCAATGGCCTTTTGCATGCTCATTGCAGTTAACGATAGTTAACAGGAAACATTCAACATATTATGCAAAACCTTCCCACTTGTGTTTAGTCTCAAGCACCAGAGAAGAAAACCACAAATGCTAAAGTCATTGTATATCGTCTGACTATACTCGGAGTTGAATCCAGAGTTCGTTCTCATAATAAAAGGAAAGCAAACTTAAAAACGTTGTTAAAGCCCGAGGGAAAGCTATCAAATGTTTTTATTTGTCGTCAATAGCACGTCCAACAGGAGGTAGGGCTTCGCTATTGTGTCCATAGGATTAGACACTACAGGATTTTTTCTACTTTATTGCAGTCCAAAAGACGTCAACTAGCTTTCAAAACTTTCACAGTTTTTGAGAAAAAATTCCAGTATATAAACAAATGCTTGACCATGCATTAAATTTTGACTTTTAGGAACAATAAAAGCAACATTCAGCCATAAGTTTTAATCAAAAGAAATAAATTGCATTTAACAGAATTCTGTTGTAACCACACGTCACCAGCGACTATGCAAATACAGCAAGGAGACATGTCTCCCCTCTCTTCAATCTTGCCACCTCACTTTATTAATTGGTTTCATGGGTTAATAATAAATCTTTTTCCGACTATGTTATGAAACTTTTTAGGAGGCTTCCTATCAAATTGGTCACGTTCTATCAAAAACGAGGCCGAGAATTTAATTGGGAAGCAAAAATAACGACCGTTTTAATGAATTGTGACAACCGGAGAAATTTAGCTCTCGCCTAAAGTTGCAAAACACGATGTTTTGCCAAAATCTGGCACTGAAGTTTGATGTCAACTAAAATATCACACACCTTGATCCAGACTTGTTAAAGGCAACATTTGTTAACGGCAAAATATGTGCCCGCAAAACTTTAAATAAATAAAACTCATTATCCTTCGTATTCATATATTTCTCTTGCAATTCTAAAAAATATAAAATGGTTACAAATAACATTACCAATACATACTATTTAGATATCGATATTTTGGAATACTCGTACTACTCCATTAAAAGAATTAATGTGGCAATAGGGTTCAAATTATTTTTTCTGTGTTTCTTTACTTACGGGATTGATTCTGTTATGGTATGAAAGCCCAATGATGGTTTGAAAAAAATCTTACTTTTTTTTGCCGCCATTTTGGCCTCGATTTCGGAGGCCATCTTGGAATTTTACCCTATTTTTAAAATCGAATTTTGGGAAAAGTACTACACTTAGAGCCATAATTTTTTTATTCATTTCATAGGTCAGAATCACCTCTGCAAGGGATTAAATGGAACAAATATTTGGAATAGGGCTTGTGAATTTTAGTGGACATTCTTGATCAAAAATATTGAAAAATGTACCAAAATTCTCCCAAAATGTCGTTTTTGCCCAAAAACTATCAGTTTTATGAAAAAAGGGAACAATTCATTCCCTCCAGCGTCATGAATTACATATATAGCCAACATATCGTTGTCTAAACCCTACAACTAACGACAGTAGAGCATTTCAAAGTTCAAAAATCGCCATTTTGAGAGAATCGAGATTGAAAATATTTTCCACTAGGGTAATCAAACACGGACCCTATAATCTAGAGCTCATTTTTGACAACTCAGAGCAATTTTTGACAAAAACAGCCACACATTATGGAAGAACATAGACTGAAGTTACTTTTTCTGCAAAAAACTCAATTTCGATGAAAACATTGATAACCCCGGTTTCTGAACCCTATTGCCACCTTAATAATTGGATTTACTTCTAGATGTTATAACTTTTAGCATGTTAAAACCAATGGTAGGAGTGAAATTCGATCCCACAATTATACTAACCAGTCAAACAAAAACACTAGCTTATAGCTGTAGAGCATGACTAAATATGGAAAAATAAGGGACCAATACGTGAAGAAAGCAGGCATAATTGCTGGCTTCAAGGTTTTCCTGTAAGAAAAATAAAAGCAGTTGCGAGGGTATTTTTTCAGTCATTGAAATATCTTTTGCTTTGCACTTTGGGTTCAGTTCTGCTTTAAAGCTGCCAAAGCTGATGTCACAATGTATTTCCTACAAAAGCACTATATCCAAGAAATAACTTCTACAAAATGCTTTTAAAAGACTCATAAAATCACAAAATTTGTGCAAAGGTTAAACCTTGGTAAATTTTAATAACAAACATCTTCATGCTATATGATCACAGCCCAATGTCGTCCAACAGTGCTGTGTGCTCTTCAATAATTTATCTAAACTATATTGACAATTATTCAACACAAAAACGTACTTTTAACTAGTTTTTCAACCTGAGGTAACCTTGTTCTGGTTATTAATGGCTCAGACTCTGAAATGCTTCCAGCAATTTCAGCGGCATTGTGCTCTGGCTTGAGATCAAGAAGATCAATTGATTTCGTTTTCAGTTGTCCACTTTGTTCATATTCTAATATAATGCCTAAAAAGTTGCAAATGCATTTCTGATGCAGTGTTTCAAAGAGTCTTTAAAAATTAATACAACTAGCTGTCGATTATATTTGAATAAAGTGAATGCTTCTCACACTTTGCTGATGCTTGTGACGATTAGGTTACTGGCACAAAGTCTTCAATAAATACAGCCCAATTACCATTACTTGTTTTATTACCAGCAAATCGTCAGACTAACCAGTCAGCGATATACCGTGTATGAAAAAATTTATTGCCAACTTCACAAAAATTATTACTTTATGAGGAAGTGATTGTATGCTTTTGATTTATAAAAACAACTGCTTAAAATTGTGTAACAAACTGAAGGTTTGGTTCATAGTGAAATCATATCATAGATACTAACCAAATGTTGCTAGCTTGATGGGATGAAGTACCCCTACCACTTTTTAAAGTTATTTTCAAAATAATACCTATACGCCTACTTAGCACGATCATTTAATGCTTTATGTAATTCACCAAAAGTTCTTAATAACTCGATTGGCCCACAGAAATCTTAGTTGCATGCTTTAAGCTGACAAACTACCAAATATATCACCAGTATTGTTTAAGTGCAAATATAGTGTCGTAAATTGCAATTTCACTAAAGGCATATCAATGCAACCAGGTGAAGCAAAAAATTCCAGAGATACGTGTCACCATTGAAAATGCAACCAAGCATCTTAGCCTGATACATAATTTGGATGCAACAAAAGCAAAATAGAGTAATATAAATCTGCTGTAACATACCTGGAGGATAATAACGCAGAAGAAATCGTTTCAAACGCATCACTTTTGCAAAGTTATCATGTAAGTTAACATCCAAGTATCTAATGAAGGCAAAGCTATCTGTTTTTTAAATAATAAGGCTAATAAATGTAAACCAAAATAAGCTCCATTACTGGCGAGACATGCAGAAAACTACACAAAACAAACATGTTTGCCTTTCATTGCTTGACATTATGAAAGATATATATAATAGTAGTTTACATTACAAAAATTTTATTGCATTGAAATAATTAGCTAGCTGTACAGTGTACTACCAACAAGTGCTAATACTTCAAAAATAGATATACACTGTACTGGTTCAAAAAAAGTTGTGAAACAACAGGGTTTTATTTTATAAATTAAAAAAACAACATCATCGCACTCCACTGATTGTTGCCATCGAACAAATACAAAATATCTGAAAAGCATTATACACTACAAGTAGCAACAGATGTATAAAGTTAAAGTGCATATTGGCTAGTAATGCACAGGTAGCTATATAGAAGTGATTACAATCTATCTGTCAGTGTTAATGCTTTAGAGAATTTATTTATTTTGATTTATCACAACATGTTATCAACAGGCAATATTATACTTACTTTTGGCCAGGTAAAACTTATGTTATACATAAATCTATCACTGACTTTCTAAATAAGCTATTATCAACTCAAAACAAGGAACTTTAATCGGTTTTTGCAAGAAATGCTTTCAAAAACTGAGGAAGTGGAAGTTTATTAATATGTTTTTGACGATTCTTTGTGGGTAGAACCAAAAGAATGTTCCACCGACAAATTGCAGCTAAACTTCCAGGTTTGACATTGTGGCAAAGAACCTCATAAGTTGAAAACCAATATTCATTCCCATTAAATGGTATATACAAACACCTATGTGATGGTGAAATTTTGCCTACTCTAACTCCGGTATGGCAATGTCTATTCAAAGTTAATGGACCAGCATAATAAGACCTGCCTTCTGAAAGCAAAGTACATGTGCGGCCAATGTAAAGATTCTCCACATCTGGTTCAAACCCTCCGACAACTGCAGAATCAGGTACATTTCCATGTTGACAGGTTTTCCAATTGAAAAAATTTGGATGTTCTGTTGTCATCACTTCATACGAATTTCTTATATTCTCAATACAGTCATATGGAATGCTGGCCTTCAATCCAGTACTGGTAGAAAATCCGACAGCTGTTTGAGTGTTTATTTTATCTCTAGCAACAAATGCCTCTTCTCCAGTTTCCAATACACCACCAACAAAACTATTTAAAGGTAAATTGTCCATTGAGTGATCAAACTCCACCCACTGTACATCTGCCATAGTTTCCGTAGGAAACATCAATGCAGGAAGCATGTGGTCATCAACTTTTCTACTTTTTTTAAAATGAAACATCTCTGGTGCATGTAATAGGCTTACTCCTATACTAAATACAATGCTTTAATTAATAGCAAAAACAATAAAACACTTTTCAAAAGTAATAATGAAAGACCAAAATTTAATCTGCTACGTTTGAACTGTGACAACCTTGTATATCTGAACCAATTCTTAAGATCATCAGTCTCTATTGTACTGGCAGATATGGTAGGAATATGAGCAATCACAAGAATGCTGCACCAATACCTGCAGCTGCATGAGCCAGATTTGCAGTTTTGTTTTTTATTCATTGTGATGAATTAAGTGGTTATTTTGCCGTTGATGGCATTTAACCTTTAGAGGCTATTTTGCCATCACCATTTATATGTATTTAAATAAAACTTATTTGCTAGAGTTTGGTAGCGATGCTGTGAATAGTGCAGCTGCCTTCAAATGTCATGGTTATGGATTTGAATCTTTGTTGGCAGCATACTTAGCCAAAGGCAGTCTACAATGGAGAGGAACCCAGTTTGTGAAGGTAAGGGGAATTGTACACTAGGGGTGAACAACTTGGTTTTTAATTCATCATAAAAATTGACCCCTCAGAAGCGACTAAAGGTCATGTTTAATAGATCGTTAAAATTGACCAATTGCAAATGTCTGATGGCAAAATAGCTTGCAAGAATAAAATTGACAGCAAAATAGCCACTGCTTTAAATTAATGTTGAGATGAGTATTTGTATCATTCTTAGCAGCCTTTGGTGCAATAAAAATTTAATGCTTTTAAATTTTTTTGAAGTTTGTTTTATTTTTACCTGCTACAAAGCAAAAAAATTCTTGTCGGTCACCAACTGCACTGAAGAGACCTGATAGGTCGAAACAGTGTCACTGTCTGCAGTTTTGCTATGTGCATCGCTAGCCTCTTGCATTACTATACATGTAAGACCTTGTGACCACTAGGCTGTGACAGCACTATTGTTCTAGCAGTTGCTAGACTTAGTGCACCTGCGACAACCGCCACTCATTCACGAGTGATACGGCTTCACAGAGTACTGACAGACCTTCCACCAAGTGGATCTAGTATAGATCCCGCAAGTGTGGCGGTCTAAGCTATGCTTTATTAAAAGCTTCTAGCTTCTTGTTGGTCACCAACTGCACTGAAGAGACCTGATAGGTCGAAACAGTGTCACTGTCTGCAGTTTTGCTATGTGCATCGCTAGCCTCTTGCATTACTATACAAAAAAATTTTGTTTCCATAAATTGTGCTCTAACCCACTTAACAACATTAAAAACAGGCACCAGAAAAAATATTGCAGTTGTTTAAAAAATGTGTGTTCAAATAAGTATATGCCCACAATGTGATTACACTTTGAGTGCTTTATGATGTAACACTATGTCATTTGTTTTTTTTGCACAGAGTGCATTACAGCGCAACATTACGTCAATCGTTAAAATCCATTGGTTGACTGCAAAATTGCTGGATTTGATGTAGATTTACATTCTTTATAATTGCTGGCAGTTTTCCACAATTGTCTGAGCATGTCTGCATGTGTGTGAATGTGCCACTGCAAATGTCTGGCTGATTTTCAGTATGTGATCTTGTATGTTTAGACAATTTTTTATTCCTTTTCAAGCTTTGAAGCGAAATGGCAAAGAAAAGCCTGGCACCAGCGAGTTTACATGTGGGATTTACATGTGACACTCCAAGTGTTAATAAAGAGTTAGGGTACTTGTGGGTTATCTGTCACCACTTTTTTTCACCAGGTATTAAATTACTATTATTTAACTGTATATATAATGTTTAAGCCTAAAATGAGTTTGGAAGGCAGTGTACACTGAAGGGGCAGGCCCGGTATGTAAATGTATGGGGCAGTGTACACTGGAAGGGAGTGTACAGGGTTAGGTTTATTAAATTAAAAAAAAGTGGTGACAGATAACCCATAAGTACCAGAGTTAGTATACATAGCACAATGCATTGCGTAAACAGTTTAAAAATGCTTCTAAATAGACATGTCCACAACATATCATGGACATGTACTATTTAAAAGGACTCTACAAAAATCGAATCTGTTGTTTTGGGCACAGAGTCAAGCAGTAAAATATGGAAACCTGAAATATGCGCTTGTACATAGATATGAGGTGTGTCAGGAAAGTTCCGAGACTGGGCTTGCTGTATGTGCTATGACTCAGCTATTAAAAACCTGATTACATCATCGTATTACACAATATGTTTGCAGTATATAGCCGTTATCGCAGTTCTGATAGCTTCATTAAATTCTCTTTGTGACGCTAGTTTGAAAACAGCATCTTCAGCAGCTCTGTCACAGCCATTACTTTGGATCAAAGAATCAATCAGAAGTTTTGGGTAAAACTGAAGAAAATGCCAACGGAATCATTCAAAATGCTTCAGGAGGCCTACGGAGATCAAGCCATGACTCATGCACGTGTTTTCGAGTGGCATTGGAGATTCAGGGAGAGTGAGGAGGATGTGGAGGACAAACCAAGATCTGGAATACCTTCCTCTTCAAAAAACTGATGAAAACATGGAAGCGATGAGACAGGAAGTCTAAGGGGACTGATGCCTGATGGTCAGGATGATCGCTGAGCAGGTAGGAATTGGTTGGCCAACTGTTTGGCAGATAATCACCGAAGATCCCAGAATGTGAAAAATTTGCGCAAAAATGGTGCCCAAACTCCTTTCAGATGACCAGAAAGCACAAAGAATGCAGGTCTGTGAGGACACACTCCAAAACATCGAGAATGACCCTGAACTTCTCATCAACGTCATTACGAGATATAAAACTTGGGTGTTTGAATATGACCCACAGATGAAGCAATGGAGCAAGCAATGGCTCAGTTTCGGCTTGCCCAGACCAAAGAAAGCGCATTAATCAAGGTCTCAAAAACTTCTGATTGATTCTTTGATCCAAAGTAATGGCTGTGACAGAGCTGCTGAAGATGCTGTTTTCAAACTAGCGTCACAAAGAGAATTTAATGAAGCTATCAGAACTGCGATAACGGCTATATACTGCAAACATATTGTGTAATACGATGATGTAATCAGTTTTTAAAAGCTGAGTCATAGTGCATACAGCAAGCCCAGTCTCGAAACTTTCCTGACACACCTCAGATGCTTTCAACCCTCAATGGTACGACTGACATCTTGTAGAGATGGGGTATGTAATTTCAGCAAATTCATAGAAACCATCATTAATTTGGCTGCCCTCCAACTATGATGAAAAACTTGATATCTTGTTTATGCAGAGTTAAAGAAACTTTGCTGTGGTGCCTACTTTTTGAGAAAAGCAAAAAAGTAATGCAAAGGGACAGCTGACTACATAATGTAGTCAAGTATGTTTTCATCAGACACTGCAATAAGCAGCATGTGTTAGCTACATTAAATTGCATTTCACAAAACAGAGTTCCATTTATTTGTGCTAATCTTTCCACCTCGCCATTCTTTGTAGAAATGCCTTCATGACATACAAATCATCATGCTTAACAAGGCTAATTTTAACCAAATCTACTTTGCAGATTTGTATTTTCTGTGCACTTTAGCAGTCATGCACAAGAACAGTTGTTACTTCTTTGATTTTTCTATTGAAATAGAATTGTGTCAACAGTACACATATGCTAATAACATCTTTCAAGAGAAGCATTAAACGATACTAAGTCATCTCACTCAAATTAATTATCAAGTATATAGACTATTTATGAAAATAGTTTGGATATTGCTACAGTGTAAGAATACATATTAGGTATGCGATTCGTCCTTTATTATGTTTTGATTTATTATGTGACAGCTTCACAATAGCACAGGAATTATTTTATACTGTATTGTTGAAAGCTGCAATCATGAGCCAGCAAACAACTTTTTGTAAAGCTTGCATCTATGCCAAAATAACGGAAGATAAAATGTGTGATGACTATAAAAATGGAAATGAAAACAATCTGCTTGAAATAGAAGAAAACAAAGAACAAGAAGACAATGCATCCACTGTTGTGGATCATGAAGAAGATATTGACATATTCATAGAAGAACATGTCAAAGATTACAGCAATGATGAACAACTGGAAAACATGTTCAGACAAAAACTATGATGACAAATAATAAGTGGAGGTGCCATTGGTTACACTATAAAACCAATTTCTAACCAAAGGAGATGAAGAAATGTAGTCACAAAAGTTGCAAAGGTAATTGCTAATCCACCAAGCAAGAAACAAAGTTTTAAATATTTTCTACATGAAGAAATATTAAGAACCACTTTGATGTTCATTTATAGAAAAGTAAAGGAAGTTTGCTGAACAATTTTACAATCACATAAAATACATATCAACACCTTCTCCATCTGTCCATGGACAAACTGAAAGCTGGCTTACCTATAGTTTTGTGAACTAACAGAGACAGAGATATGGCAACTGTAGCAATGTGGGAAGTTTTTGAATGCCTGGTGACAGCAACCCATTCTATCGAGCTCTAATATCTCTACGTTGCTTTAACTTTTTCATCTAAGTGCTAATAGTTGCTTTGACAACTAGCACACGCAATGGGAACAAAAAAGTCATCTATAGTTTGCTGCTGTGTTTGAGTTATGAAAAATTTTTCTGCAAAATATAGGACTGGTGTAAATCCCTAGAGACCTTGCTGTTGATGAACAGTTACTTGTACTAAGCTTACTATGCCTGTACTATGGCTGCACCATGCCTGTACTATACCTGTTTATAACAATCCCATTGATTGCACTGTTTTTTTATAGTCTACCTAAGTCGGTCTGTTGATTGGTTGTTTTATGCTGAAGTTAGCAACTATGCTTTTGTGTGGGTTAGCTAACACTGTAAAACTAAATAACCAATACTCTGCTCACACTGACAATTTTAGCTAGAATGGAGCGTAAAAATTAAATACTTATGCAACAGCACAGCTCAGTGCAATATTGCACTTTACCGTAACTCCTTATTGTGAGATTGCAAGGTCAATACCCACATGAGACTAGCATTGATGTGCTTTTAGGAAAGGTGCTTCATAGCAATTTGCTCTGCTTGGTTGCAAATTTGGGATAGAAAATCAATGAGCTAGCAGTAAGAGTCCTACTAAACAGCCAAGTGTGCAATATCCACAATGTCCATTATAATGTCTTGCGATGCCAACTAACCTTTACTCCCCAACCTTAACATAAGCACAAAACTCGGATAAGTGGACTTCGCGGGCACTGCAACCATGTACCATACTAATTAGAACAGTTGAGCAGTAGGCCTACTAATAAGGGTAACTATGAAGGTCTAAACACATTGATGTTCTATGTGCAACTGCAAAAGCTTTCCTGTAAATAAAGGGATAAACTATAACAAACAAAAAAACAATTGCTGTCGTTTTTATTGGCAGTGAATTTTGTCAGCACCTTACTGTCCTTGAACAGTGAGAGAACAACGGCTGCACAGCACAGGCCCAAGTCTTCTCACTGACTACTCAGCTTTATCATTGTAATGTCAGGAAAACATTTTCTATTAACTATGGTATTATGCTCTATATATTTTCGAGATAGTACTTTAATTACTACCACTGGGCAGCAAAGAAAATGCTATCGATAGGGTTGCCAACCGTCCTTTATTTGAACCCCCGTCCTTGTCCTTTATTAAACTTAGAAATGTCGTTTATTTCTAGAGCTGAAAAAAATTTACTGCAAGAGCGGAAAAAATTTGCAAAAGTACAGTCCAATCGCGGTTGTGCAGCACAACCCATGGAGAACCGGGTGTTGACCTTTTTTTTTGGAGGCCACCATGTCCGCGAGCAGTATTTTTACATGGTGGCCTCCAAAAAAAAAAAAAAAAGAAGGTCAACACCTGATTTCCCACCCGGACAAGAACAGAGGGTCTCCAATTGAGGATTGTCCTTTAAAATACAGGACGGTTGGCAACTCTAGTCACAGCGTCCTTTATTGAAATTTGTCAAAGTTGGCAACCCTAGCTATCGATAATAATCGGTTATCAACGCCAATTTCCGATTTCGGGAATCCAGTTTGTGACAAAATAATTTGTTTTAGGAACGTAAGTTAATCGCAATGGATTTCTGGATTCCGAATCTGGAACAAACAAAAAAATTTATAAACGTAATTCCGGCGTTTTTGAAATCGTTTTGTTTGAAATAATTTACAAATAGACAGTAAGTAACAGAAACAGAAACAATATTATGTGCCATAAGTAGGCAATCTTTTTCCTTCTTTAAAAACAAAATAAGGATGCATGAAATTCCGAACTTAAACAGATGCCAAAATTGACCTTATATTTTTTTTGATTTGCGATATTTATCCTCCATTCACGAGAAAGCGATGTATCGCTATGTTTTTGGATGGTAAGTCCGCACTTGGGAGTTGTTATTTCCAGACCACTTTTCTTCCACATAAAAGTTGGACATCCCGTTAAGTGCCTTGCCCAAGGACACAACAAGCGAACTTGCCGGCTTGTTCCCCACACCGCCCATAAATGCCCAGCGCCAAGCAGGGAAGCTATAGATACCATTTTTTAAAGTGTTTTGGTGCGACTCGACAAGGGGAATGGACCCCAAGTCTACCGACTGCGAAGCGGACGCTCTAACGACTACGCCATCTCGGCGGTTTTTGAAGCCTGATTTCGACGATTGTCGTGAAGTCACTCTACATCGAAAAATTCAACATGGGATTTAGCAAGTCATGTTCGATTGACTGGTAATTAAATCCATTGGCCAATCAAGCTAATAAAATAACTCATTTAACTTTGGCACACGGTATAGTTGGGAAAAAACTACAAACTTCATCTGGCTTCATCGATAAAGGCATTAGGCAATTTCTTAACAAAAAGTTTGCTCCTTTGTTGGTCATTTTTCAATCGCTTCCGCACCTATCGCTTCCGCTATCAAAAAACGACTGTTGATCTTAGCAAATTTGTCATTTACTGCAGTCAAAAAGTGTAACTATAGATACGAAAGTGGCAAAAACGACTAAAGGAAGGAAAAATAAAAGCAAACAATTAAAAAGACAGCGAAGATGAAATAATTTCATTTTTACACAGATTTATTTGTCCGCATAAACACAATGGCATCAGTTAACTCATTGCCCATTCGGGCTCTGTTTTCACGAAGTACGAGCTTTAAGTGGGAGGACATACGTTCAACGGATACCTGCGTGCAGGGCAAACAGCTAATGATTCGCGATACTGGTTGTACAATAAGGGGGTATTTGGAAATAATGTCCCAAACATTCGGAAATTTAAATCTTCCAAGCCGCTCTACATCAACAAGCGCCTCAGCAAATGCAGTAAGATCATATTTTGCAGACGCCGTAGCTGATACCTCAGCAGCCGTTGTTGAATGTAAAGAGTTCAAATACGCATCAAAGTCAGATACTGATGCTGCAGATTCTGATGCTGCTTCACTTCCGCTTGAGTCAGTTTCTGCATCAGCACTTGCTCTTTCTCTTGAAGTGCTTTGAATACGCAAAAAAATTGACTGAAGACCGCTCTTTGCACGTAGTTGCTCCTGGTTGCTCAAGAGGATTCTCGATCGAGCATCAACCTATCAAGAAAGAAAATAAAATGATGATATCACGGTTATATAAGTCAGTCAATCCTAATATAACTAATACATTAGTTGCTATTCTCGACTCAAATAAAATCAAGTGCGCAAACGCTTACTAGTATTGAGTAGAATAAAATATCAACAAAAAATATTGGTAGATCGTCACAACAACTAAGTCAACAAACACTAGTTACCCAAACAGCTGCCAGGAAAGCCTCTTGCCGCAATAAAAACTCTTGGTGTGATTGCAGGGCGGTGGCAAGAGCAGAAGCCAAATTGTTTTCCAGCTTCTCCAATTTAAACATGATTTCTCTCCGATGAAGCAGGCATTCTCCCGGAGTGAGATCTTGTTTTTGAAAATAAATTGTTGCTGCGTGGGGTATTTGTAGTACTTCGACCATCATCTTGACCTCAGCCCATTCACTTTCGGTAAGGTACGATTCATGTGAGCCAAGATCCTGAACAAAAGATTTCAAATCCGCTAATCGTTGAAGCATGAGAAAAGTACTCCCCCAACGGGTCGGCATGTCAATCAGCATTCCCTTGTTAGCACCACGCTTTAGAATTCCATCGGTGTGTGGTGAACGTAGGTGTTGAGCAAGTTTTCGCAATTTCGTTAAAAACTTTTCCGCTCGCCCTTTTTTTAACACGTCACGAATTCCTAACTGCAGGGTGTGCTCAGCACATCTCATGTGGTATATGGTATGGTCGATTGATAATGAATCTTGTATATCTTTGATCTCTTCATCATCGTCTTCATCTCCTTCATCTTCATTAAGTAGTTGCACAGTCATAGTCATATTTGACGCATTGTCAACAACGCTAGCTAATACTTGTTGCTTGCTAATGTTGAACTGCTTCAAAGTGTCCAACAACATTTCCTTCAAATGAGAACTTGTGTGATTGGCTTCAGTATCGACTAAAGCCAACGTCTTTACTGTAAGACCGTGTTCTTCATGATAGTATTGCACTGAAATACCCAGGAAATGTGATCGAAGTCTAGTGACTCCGTCAAATTTGATAGAAACCAAAGCTCCAGAAAGTGATTCCTTCAACTTTGATTTTTCTTCCTCCGATTTTTTGAGTACCATGCTACGAATAGCTTGACGTCCTAGTTGAATTTCCAAATTTTTTGCAAAGGTATCATTTAGCAATTGAAATCCATCTTCCTGAAAAAATGTCAGAGGAACTCCGTTGTAGACAATCATTTTCAATATTCCGTTTATAAAATCTTCTTCAGTGATGGATGCAGTAGCTTTTCGATTACTTGTTTTAAAAAAACTTGTCATACTACTTTGCCCTTTTTCTTTCTGCAATTTTGTTTTTTTAGTAGCTTCAGAGTCTTTTTCTTCAACCCTGTCAAATGCCTGTCGATGATGACGCTTTAGGTGCCTTTTCAGGTTAGCCGACGTGCTTCCCTGTTTTAGTTTAGGGATAACTGAATTGCAGGTGTGACATTGATCGAGCATAACTGTGCATCGAAAGTTATTGCCTTCTTCAAAAAAATGTTCATATACAGCACTCCATCTGTTTCGGGACATTATAATGTTATAGAAATTTTAATTACAATGGATGATATAATTATTATTTTAATGCAGTTAGCTGTAATAAAATACAAAGTCGTGAAAAAAAAACATACAAAACATTAACTGAATTTAAAATCTATAGATTTTGAATACAAATGATTAGCTTATATACCGGTATATTTAAATTAGAGGTTTGTTATAACTGTAATAGAATACAAAACTGTAAAAGATCGGAGAAAAAGGCAAAACTGCGACAAATCCACCTAATTTAACCCTTTGCGGTCGCAACAAGTTTCCTATTGTTGCTATCGCTGATCGTTATATACTGTATATCGGCGCAGTAGTTGTTACTAAATGTTTGTTTAAGTGACTAAATTTCAACCAATTTTGAGAAGTTTGGTATCAAAATGATCAGCATGTTTTTGCCTAAGCAACTGGCCCGTTAACCTAAAAATTTGTAAAGAATAGGCTTGTAAATAAACCCTAAATGTTAGAAACCTTAACAAAATTTGTTAATGTGTTGTATTTTCATTCTTTTCTTTTATATTTAAAAAACTTCAGTCAAAACAAGTCAAAATTTCCCCCTCGCTCTCTTTGCTGTGGCCCTGAAACCACCCCTTGACGAATTACAGAATTACAATCACTTTATTGTATCAAAATTTCACAACTTTCACGTCTAAAAGCTATACTATGCAGTTCAATGCGCACCTAAATAAGCATAGGCCCCAGAATAATTTCCCCCTCTTACCTCCCTACACCGCGGCCCTGAAACTGCCCTTTAGCAAACCACTAGGTCACAATCACTTTCTTGTATCACAATATGGCACCAACTTTCACTTCTGCAAGCGATACTAAACAATTGCTTTATCGCATGTGCTGTTTCTGACTTGAAAGCTCATAAACTGACATCGGTACAAAATTGCCTGCATTTTCGCGCCAACATCTCTGTGGCATTATTGTTCAACAGTTTGTCACACAAATGTGACGGCATTTTGCTCTGGTGAACTGCGAGTGCCTTATCACCACTCCATTTGTCGATCAAACTAGTCATAAGAACGCATTTAATAATGGTGCCTTGTAGGCTCCTTCCGACTACAAAGACAAAATTTGTTTGGGCGACCTATAGACGCGTTATGACCGCAAAAGGTAAAAAGTTTTCAGCTGTAACCTTCGATGCCTCCAAGCGCCTTGACAAACCGAAGTAATCCTATTTGAAGAAGTCCGGATATGAATTTTAACTTCACTTTTCTCGTCTCCCGGTAATTGATGGCCCAACAATAAGCGAGCAAATCACTTATTTATCGCAGATTTCAAATACAACACATGTTTCATGGGCCATAAGACAGAGGGGAGGGCTAAGTGCGAGATAGTGAATATGATAATAAATTCGGCTTATCTTACTTCTACAGATGCAAAGAATCATATTACTATTTCTATATCTACACATTCGTACAGAGCAGCATTCAATAGACGTACCGTACTTAATGCTTTATCAAAGCTGATGTACACTGCAGCATGGCTTTGTAACCAATGCTTTCTTGAATCTGCCCTAGTAGTAATCGGGGCTGTTATTTATAATGATTTTGGGGTAGTTTCTTTGAATTGGAGAAAATGGCTTGAATAATTTGTTTTCCTAGTACGAGCCGACTGTAGTCATAGAAGAAAGCAGTATCCATGAGTTGTTTTCTAGGAACAATTCCATCTTGTTCATAATAAATAAACTAAAAGTGATATCGACCCCCTTTGGTCGTGTTAAGTTGTTTTCCATTAGAACTGTGTCTCACTAGTATGACTCATAGCATTACAGCCACACAAAAACACGAATGTCAATTGTGCGTTTAAATCTACGTCAGTTATAAATGAATTGTAAACTGCCCCTATCGCTTGTACATAATTTAGTATTTTCTCCTTTCTACGTTGTTATTTATCAGTTCACATAACACCAGCATCGTCATACTTTTGTAAGCCTTTGCTCTGTTGGGGTAAATTAAAGACTGCATTTTATTTTCACAGCAATTTTCAAAAACTTAAAACAACTTTTTGGGTCTGAAGCCTGCAATCTCCAACACTTTATCATTTTGAGTAGACCAAAACCTATCCATATATTGCTCTTACTTTACCTACTTCGCTTAAACTTATTGTTCCGAACTACTCTATGTTTGTTTTTTCTTAGATATTTGAATTCGTGTTGAATGTAGAGTCTAATCCTTCTGAACAGTGAAGTGCGAAATTTCGGTCGTATTGGTATGAGGCGAGCAAAATTAAAATTACAGACGCACTATTACGTAACAAAGGAAGTTAGCAAATTCAGACGTTCTTAAAGTTGAAAATAAGATTACATCACAATTGGCAACTTGCTGTCACAAGATTCCATTACTAACTATTTATATAGACAGAACACCACTAGGCCTACATATAAGAAATAAATACTATTAATAAACAAAGGACCTTTGCGGTCCCCTCACGGAACCCTTTAAACTCACGGAACACAACAACACGTTTTGTGGAACCCCTATTGAAGAGCACTGATGTAGAATGATGAAAATGTTTTCGTAGTGAGTAAATTGCTTTTCAATGTTTTTAATCCTTTAACCGAAGTCGGTGAAGTTTAATCAAATCATCATTTTATTGGGTACGTTTCATTGTCCATTAATTATCTTTTTCTTACCCGTAATCGATATAAAATGTGATGCTAATTATTCTCGTTCTTTCGCGCTACTGATATCGCAAGTTTAGTCAGACTTATAGTGCAACTTCACCGTTTAATCCACATCGGGACAAAACTTTTTCGCCTAGTTACTCTTCAAGTCAAATAACCTATGTGGAAGCGGAAGCGGTAGATTTTTTCGCGCTTCCGCTTCCTCCGCTTCCGCTTCCGCTTCCACATCCCTGCCCCCAACCCCAGTTATTAAGAAGCAACGTAATACCGGTTAAACTATTCTTGTGGTTCTTTCTATATTGGCCAAACTCGCCGGAATGTAGTAAAACTCTTGGATGAGCACCGGACTAATCTCAACTCGAAAGTATGTGACCATTTACAATCAAATCCAAACCATAGAGTTGACTTCAACAACCCACAAATTCTTACCAGCTTTCCTGACAAATCCAAACTCTTCATTCTAGAATCTCTTACATTTAGCAATTGAAACCTAGTTTAAATTTGGACTCCAAATTCTTTCCTCTCCGTTTATTTAACACGTGGCCATCGCTTCTTGTGTGTTCATTTTTTAGTGTCAGTATGGCGTAGTTGCTAGTCAACCTGTTTGTGGTACATTTTTTGCATTGAAAATGGCACCAGTTGAGGGCCGAAACGTTTGCAGTATGTTTTTGACAACTTGTTTGGCTATTATTTTTGGATTAAAGTCATTTAACTTTTAATTTGATATTTTTCTACTGGTAAAGTTCAATAGGCTTACCATTGAAGATTATACCGTAATTTATATATGTGTTTACGCTATGATTATCATATATCCTCTAGCAGAGGTAGGCTCTCGGAAACGTTTTCTGCGCTACCTATGCTACAGTTATCTTCAAAAGAGGTAGTGAACCATGACTGTTACACTTTCGGTTCTTACAGAGAAGCTATCTCAAACCTTCTCCAATCTTCTCTTCTCATCTACGAGCGGAAAAAATTAGCTTTATTACAAAATTACTGTAATTCTTTTTCCTTTTTTATATAGGGCTATCCCCTGTTTTTATATAGACCAGAGGCGGCTCGTGTATGGTACTGTGGAACTGCAGCACCCCCATTCCCCGCCCATCTTATCGATGACATTCCATATAAATAGTTAATCTTTTTTTTTCTTTATTTTTCTTATACTTGTAGTTACATTATACAATACACAAGGTTAATCTCAACAACCATTCTAGGTTTATGAAAAAAATATAAAAAACTTTTTGCTTCAAAGCTCCTGTGATATGATGTTTGAAATTAGCAGTAGATTGCAATGCAGCTGTAGAAAGAGAACTGTCGCTCATGCAGTACCGACCCTTGAGTGTTGGTGTATAATTTTTTTTTAATTAGTTTAACAGTTTAGGCTATTCGTAAGTAAATTATTTTTATTTTGTTTTGCTTAGAGTTTTTCAAGTTTATGTATAACTTTCCTTTTTTATTGTGTGTTTATCAAAACAATGGCTAAAATTTTCTAAAGAACCTTATCCATTAATTTTAGGTACGAGCCGCCCCTGATATAGACCTATAGCACATTTGGATAAAGATGGCGTAACCACTCTTATTGATATCTAAATATTCCTTATTTTCTAATGTGTGCTATCTTAACCCTTATTTGCTCAACGTTGGTCTAAAGAGAATTAACAGATTTTCAATTGTTTAGTTATGTGCTATTTTCTTTTGAAAATTATTTAAATTTTCTTGACTTTTCCTACTTTTTATCATACTTTATTGTAAACCCAAAATCATTACTCTACCGTTAGTATATTTTGAATAAACAAGCATTTTTTGTTGTGTATTCATAAATTTTTGCCTAAAAACCGCAATGATTCAAGATAATCCGATTACGGGTAAATCGCATAGTTTGCTTTATTACGAGTACTTTACAAAAAATCCAATTTCTCAAGTTCAATCAAAATCTTATTGCACAACAAAAAATTTTATTCTATTTCGTCATAACTTTGAATTACAATTTTAAAAAATTTTGTGAAATCTTTAGTGGATTTCGAGAAGCAAGCGTTCAAATTTTGTGGTATTACTACATTACAACGTTGAGCAGATCAGTGCTTCTCAACCTTTTTGATGTCATGGACCACTTTTCACCGATACTTTGTTTTGGGGCCCACTTCATAAAAAATTTGTTTTAGAACAATCATTTATTCCAGGAAGAAAGTTGTTACAAAACGAAAGAGTGTTAAATCATGCGATGCAGTAAGTTATCATGGTGATATGACTAGACAAAATTGATTTTCCAAAACAACGAATTTTTTTAATTATTGAAGTAAATATAATGCTGTTCTTGATAATTAATTTGTTACCAATTAAAATTTTCCATTAAGTAAATTAAAATTAAGTAAAAACAATGCACATATGATATGCAATTTATTTTTAAAGGGAAACTTGAGCTTGCTTATCGGAAATAAGATCAATTCGAGGCTGGATAGGAGACAAGCTCATGGGCAAAGTAGCTTTCAGAGTATCAGTTTTGGGACTGTTTCGTACCTTTGATTTCGTTGCAGTAACTGTCGAGAAACCCGATTCACAAAGTAAGTGATAGTGAATAGTAAGAGAAACATAATAGCGCGCTTAGACAATGAAGCGTATTCCTTGCTGGCTTGAATCCAAAAGGAAGAAAGATCTACTTCTTGATAGTGAAGTTTGAGTCCGCTGTCCTCAGAAAGTTCAATGAGGTCATTCTCAAGTTGCAGGGGCAAGGTCGCATCTTCTGTTGCGCAATTAACAGAAAATGGATTCTGAATCCACAAATTTCCTGGTCGAGGATCCGCAGGAAAGTACAAATCAAACTTGATGGACACCTGAGACAGATGTTGAATGATTACTTCAGTAATATCTACATGGGGGGATGCTTCAAAGTTTTCACTAAGGAGTGGAGACATCTCATACGGTTTATTGCTAATTTTTTTTTCAAAAACCTATCTTTTTCTCAAATCCTTTTATTTTATCAGCAACGAGAAACAGTGAGCTGTTTCTGCCTTGCATTGACAGGCTTAGTTGATTTAACTGGTTAAAAGCATTTGAAAGATTAGCCACTTTTGCACAAAAACAATCGTCAACATAACGATCAGCAAGATGTGAGCGCTTGTCGCTTAGAAAAACATAAACTTACTGTCTCAACTCAAAAAGACGACTATGAACGCGCCCCTTTGAGAGCCACCTTACCTTACAGTGGTAAAGGAGTTGCAAGTGGCCTGAATCAAGTCTGTCGCACAGCACTGAGAAACATCGCAAGTGCAGTGCATTCTTCTTAATGTAGTTTATGGTCTTTACAGCAATAGACAGGACTTCGTGCAATTCTGGTGACATCTGCCTTGTTGCTAGGTTTTGTCTGTGTAAGAAGCAGTGAGTCCATTTTGCGTTTTCCGCTTTATCCTGGATCTGTTTTATGGACACCGGTCATTGAGGCAGCACCATCTGTGCACACACCAATACATTTCCTCCACTTAATGCCTTTGTTAGTGAAGTGGCTATCAAGGCACCGCATTTCCTCATTTGCAGTTGTTCTCGTGGGAAGTTCCTTGCAAAAAAGTAGATCGTCGTGAATATTGCCATCGGCACAGTATCTTACAAATACGAGCAATAATGCTGCATTACTAACGTCAGTTCATTCATCCAATTGGGTAGAATAGTAAGGACTGGATTTGATTTTTTCCAACAGTTGATATTCGATATCATTATTCATTTCAACTATTCGCGGAGTTACAGTGTCATTAGATAAAGATACTATTTGAAGTTTTGATGCAGCGGCTTCTCCAATAATTTCCCGACACAGATCACTGGGTGGAATAAGCTCCTCTGCTACTGTGAATGCTTTCTTGCTAGAGCAATGCGAGAAGCCACCATATAGCTAGCCTTCAATGCCGATTTTGACTGAGTAGTAAACTTAGTTAGGATTCCTTGCTGCTTTTGCGGACTTTTTCTTTTTCTTTCAAAGTATTTTTTTGATTTTCTTGCAACTTTTGGATGTTTTGAGTCGAGGGGCCGTTGAAGCTTTGATGGTTTTAAAGCCTCATTCGACAAGATTTGCGTGCACTCAACACATCGGGCTGTTGGTTCTAAGTCAATTCTTGCACTTATAAATCCATATTTGATGTATTCAGGATCATATTTTTTCACTACAACTTTCCTAGATTTTTCCAAACTTTCTACTTCAACCCTTTTTCTTTTCAAAAATTTATCCATTTTATAGAAATAAAACGATTTAAGTAGTCCCACAAGCTTCTAAATTAACTAATTAAAATTATCTTGCCTAATAATACCTTACTTCAGCACTACTGTAGTTTGCAGGAAGAGAACGAGAAATAGTGCGTTGCTAACCAAACTAAGACGTAATAATCGAAATTTTTTTCTCATGTGATTCTGTTTTCGCTACATTACGAAATCTGTTATCACTAGATTCAGTTTTAATCGATATAAAGATAATGCAGAATCAATCTAGAAAGTGCGTCGAAGCTTTCGAATAGGTTAGCCTTTATAGTACATTTTTAGCTTTCATAATTCCTAATTTTTTCCAAAAAAAATCTTTAATTCATGGCAGAACGTTTCGCGGCCCACCTGAAGGACCTTCGCGGCCCATTGATTGAGAAGCGCTGGAGTAGATGATCCCAAAAAATACCTTGAGATTTTTAGAGCTAAGGTCTAAAGGTAAATGTACCCTGTAGGCTACGTCTTTTTGTACGGTACCGGTATTTGTCTGCGTTTGTACGTTTTTTTGCCCTGAAGCACTTTTGTACGAAAACTTATTTGCCTAAATATTGACATAAGGTTACATCAAATACTTTGTTGTGTAATAATCTGGTTTTGTCAACAAAAATATTTTTGTTCATTTTTGTCGGCAAATTCGTATACTGGTACGCATTTGTATACGTACTTCGCGGACAATATCGGATATTCAAACAACAACATATAGGCCTACTGTCAAGCACCACATGAATACCCAAGCGGATAAAAATTTTGGTACAAAAATGCAAGAGAACAAAAACGTACAAAACTGTACAAAAACGTAAAAAAACGCACAGAAATCTAAATTGGGTACAGTGATCTTAACACTGTGATACATCTTCCTTTCCTTGGTCCCTCCCGCCTCAAACGAGCTTATTTTTATGTACATAGTGGCCAAAGAATAATGAAAAATGAATCACAGAATTAGTCTTTAATAAATGAGAAACCCAAGGAGAATTAGATTAATATTTACAGTGTGGTACACTAAAAGAAAATAAATCGACGAGAGTCAGACTTTGCCTGGCGCTAACTACAACAACAAGCGACACCGTTAATATTAACGCTCTAAGCAGCACGAATTTACTCTCATGCAAAAAAATTTTGTTTATTTTGATTTTATTCCCTTGATGATATTTTATTTCCTTGCTGAAACATTAGCATTTTTGATTGTGATCTGTGAGGTTTTTCCGATTTGCTAAAACGCTGGTGACAATTGTTACAAAAGAATCAGCTGGCAATGACGAGAATCAACAAATTATAAAAATAGTAAGAAAAAATTTTAAATGAAAGGAAAAGCTAATAGAAAATCTTCTAAAATAAAATTACCGCTTCACGCTAACACATAAAATTTGGTAAAGCATGCGGTCGCACAATCACTTTTAAGTTTTGGAATAATTGAACCCATTGATATTGGTGCATGTAAAAAGGTAACGGCGTGAGCGTGCAACAACAAGTATTTACTCTCCTGTTTTGTAAACATCTGTTGTCCAGCAAGATGTACTTTTGGCAGTATAGGAAGGTTTCACGCACGTGATTAAACGTCATCAAAATGCGCTTTCGAAAAAAGTGGCTGACCATTTTGAGTGATTTTGCATTGAATTGAATAGGAGTGATACCGTTTTTTGCAAATTAAATCGATAAACTTGACAGTTGTCAAATGAACGTTAAATATGTTGTTTTACTGATGCTGTGGAATGAATATGAATTCAAAGTAAGCTAAGAAGTGTTAAGTTTGCTGGTTATTGCTACTACTTAAGTAGTACCATATCAAGAGCTAAACATGCAGGCTTATTTGCAGCCAGCTTCTAGTGCAATTTCATATTGGAAAAATTAGCGTATTGCAGACCGGTTACGGTGGTCTGTCAGATGTAATTTTGTGAACTTCACTTTCCTCAAATAGTTTTTTAGGCTATTGTTTCGGCTGCTGGATTAAGTTGGCCAAGGATGATTGAAAACTTACGGTACCGGTAGTAATGATGTGATAATGGTTGATTTTGCTGATATACCTTCGGGTATCTAATTGGCATGGAGTTTTTTTCGCAGAGGAATAAATGATATTTAGATGATACTTTTTGAGGTAGATTTTTTGGCCGATTGACACACGGTACGGAAAGACTAGCGATTTGAAAAACCTAACCTCAACCAAATCGCTTTTGATTAAATTTATTTGTTTCCGAGTAACAAATTCGCAATAGTTTATTTCAATTTTTAATTAGTTTTTCTCATTAGTTTTTAAAACAAGCTCTAAAGTTGGTGTTTGCCTTATAGCCTACCTTTCCAGCATAAATAACATCATTTGGTCAGGCACTTTTTTTCCCCGCCAAATGTGTGACGTCATTTGGGGCGAAAAAAGTGCAACCTTCCTAATAGGAACAAGTTTTTAGTACAAGCAAAATATTGATATGCCACCAGCTTTTTACTATTTGGTGATCAGAGGATAGTAACAAATTACTTCTTGCGGTATTTGTTCTTGAACTCTGGAGAGCTACCTGACAGCACAACAAAAGCATGGCCATCAAGATTAGTGCAAACTGCCGTAAACAATCTGTGATTCAAAGCTCTTCATGGAATATAGTTTCTGATTTTAACTCACAAATTCATAACATTTTTTAGAGTAATTAGCTAAGTTATTGATACAAGATCCTGGCGATGAAGAATACAAAAAGTAGCCATCACCTCTGAAATTTCATTTCTCATGATAGTAACAAATCCGAACTGGTTTCCTTGCATAGCTCTGGAGCAACGCCTATGCAAATAGATTCAATACGTTGCAGCGTAATGTCATTATTTTAGAAAAAATTTTTAGCAGATTGAAAATGGTTCTTGTGGTTGTGGTTGTTTAATTGATTTGCAAAGAAGGAATCGTTTCTCAATTGTACCCAACGAGCAAAAACCAGAAGTTGGCTGCAATTTACTGGCATGTGTTAACTCATCTAATTGAACTGAAATGTCGGCTGGAGAAGCTCTGATGTTTAACACAGCTTGATCAAGAATGTCAGCGGCGAAATTCAGTGTTGAGAATGAGTTTCTTGAGATCGAGTCTTCAGTTGAGTCACGAATCATTGATGTCAAGTCATTTTGTCCAAACGACTCAAGTCAAGTCGAGTCCTTTTTTATCACGACTTGGGTCGACTCATTTCATTGCCAGTCTTTTATGTCCTGTGTTTTTTATTGTTTGCTGCTGAGAGCGTGGGGTATTGAAACAGAGTATTTCTATCACAAGCGCTGCACGAAGCAGGAGATAATTCCTTTAATTGTTTTTGTAAAAAAGAGAATCACGCAGAACTCATAAGGTTTACACGCACTAAAAACAGAAATCCAAATCTATAAAAACAAGGAAATTATGCTGAAATACGGAATAGCTATATCACGAAAATTTATTACAGAACATGGAATTACGATACTAAATTACAGAAATATCAAAAATTATCAACTGGAATAGTAGTTATCAGCGATTGAACAAATACAGATATTTACAAAAATCGATAAAAACTAATCATATTACCGCTTAATTGGATAGGAGTAGATAAATATATTGAATAAAACTGTTTATCTTGATATTTAACACCTACATGTAAGTCAACGTGAAGATTAATGATTTGGCGGAAAATTTTCGTATTTCTGTAATTCAGCACGTGATTTTTTCTGTTTTGTGTAAATCAGCACTTGCATACTTTAGTTTTGTCCCACATCAAAACATAAAACTTTTCCGATAGTCGTTAAAGAAAAATTAGTTGCTTTATCCGAATATCAATTTGCTCCAAGTCATGCCAACTTGCTGTGGAAAGTACTGTTTCTAGTTGGTCCTAAATTTGTGCAGCCATAGAGTCTAAGAAAGTTACCGTACCGGTACTTACAGTAGCTTAGTGAAAGGAAGACAGCAACCTACATTGCAAAAATTAGCCATTAAAATAGTTTTATAATTTTGTAATATAGTAAGCAGTCTGCAACATAATCGATATGATTTGTAATATAAAGCAAAATTTTTTCTTTTTTTATATGCTAATTCTATATTACCGGGTGTAAAAACATCAAACTGGGCATTAGTGGTCACCCTCCAAAATGATTTTCATAAAGGGTCGACGACGTTACGATGACATCAGGTCTATACCAAACAGCAAATTTTTGCTTGGCACGTACGTACGTGTGCTTTAACTCCTCCGAAACTATTGGGCGAACAAATATTAACCCTTTCCACTCTTTTGTCGAGCTGGACTCGACATTTGTGATTTTCCGTTGCACTCTTTTGTCGAGTCACACACGACATAAGAATTAAATGCTGTTTAAAGAACTCTTTTGGCGAACTATGCTCGACAAATCTCTCCCTTGACTTTATTTTTCATCCGATTTTCATAAAATTTTCAAAAGATCACGCTTATTTACTCACGCATCGGAAGATGTATAATTTGTGCCCTAATTCTTGGATTTTTATACCCAAAAAGGGTTAAAATGACCAAGAACCCAGTTGCAGACGACAAAATCTGCCAAATTCTCAGCACGTGCCAACTACACTAAAATCAAATTGAGATTACATCTTTACCACATAACCAAACCTTTTATCATTGACACAGTCTGAAAACTACTCTTTTGGCGCATCATTTGACAAAATTTCAAGCGATAATAATAGATTTTACTTTTTTAAATTTCCAAATTTTTTAGGGGTCTCAAAACCCCCCCCAAACAAATTTGAATGGTAAGTAGATAAAAGTAAATTTAGTGCGTAAAAATATGATATGTTGCTAAATATTGGTCTCATTTTGAAAGCTTAGAAAATTTGCTTTCCAGCAATATATAACTTCAAATAGTTTAGACTAAGTGGTATATGATATTTACTGATCAAAAATGAGTACTGTACATCATGTCAGTTCAAAACCCCCAAAAATTTTTTGACTTGCCTTCACTAAATTATAATTTTTAGAAAAACTACACTCTATAAAAAGATAAAATAAATTGCAAATGTTTCACCAATAAAGTCGTCATTTTGTATCAAGTTTCCAAGGAGACAAGAAGCGAAATACAAGTTTAAAAGCTAGCACAAGTTTGGCTTCTCTAAATCAAAGTTTGCTGTATTCCCCTTGTTTCTCAAGAAATGGGAAGGGTGTAAACAAGCGGCTGTTTCATTGTCAGTGACAGCATATTCTATTTAAACTTAATATTTTCTGAATCTTCAAGAAATTTCCTGTTCAAAAATACATAATGTTACATGGTTTAGACTAAGCTCTAGCAGATAATGACTGATCATATTTTAGGTACTGAATTTAACTACCAAAATTTGGTACCGGTCAAAAAAAAGGTCATTTGCCTCAGAAAATTGCAAATTGTAGAAAACCTAGGCTTTTAGGTAAGTTTTGAGTGATGTACCTTGAAAGCTTATGTCCTTAGCATCATCTTGCGACCATTTCTAAAAAAATTGGTAGAAAATTAAATCTGTAGTGATCTTTGAGGTGAGGGTACCTCTTTAATTTTGAAGACAACTACCCCCCAGTTGGGGGGGTTAATTTGCATATTTAAAAAAAATTTTTTTTTTCTATTTGAAATCCTCAAGAAATGTAGATTTCAACGATATATCACACTTAATGTAGAAGTAGACAGCTGAGTAATGATTTACAAACAAACTTGAGGCAATTAATCATGATTAATTATGATTGATTATGACAGTTTTTATAGAGTGGTTATAGTTAATGGTCAGATTTTAATAGAGTGGAAAGGGTTAAATTTGGCATCGTTAATCACTACTCTAAGGAAAGTGTCATAAGGGTTCGATGACGCCATAGTAATGTCACATTTAAATACAATTGTTTAAAAATCGCATTTTTTACGGAGGAATGCCATTTTGGTTTTAAATGAAAGCCAGCGCTTTACTTGCCAACGTCAAAAAATTTCACTTTTTTACAATCTAAGAGGATGTCATAATTATTATTTAATTGTAAAAATGGCTTTCCTTAAAAAATACTAACCATAGAAACACGGTTGACGACTTTTTTGGCAGGTAGGTTAGTTGATACGGCAGGTGACTTGATACACCCCCTCCCCATCTAAAAGTAAAAATATTTAAAGTGACATACTGCCATCTATTGCGAGAAAACTTGAAAACATTGTACTGGAAAAGGCGCAAAAGCAGTGGACAAACTAGAAAAAGTTAAACTGATCCAAAATGTCTTCAGTTGCTGTTTGAGTAAATTTAACCATATTTTAACATTTTGTTTTTGAAAAACCAGGCTGAGGTTAAAAAAGATATAAAGTTAACCTGGCTGTAGAATAAAGCATAGGCGATTGGAAAAAGAGCACTTTGCTTATTAGCTACGTTTACTGCTTAAACAAGGTTTTACAGTTTACATTTTTAACAAGGTTTTAACATTTACATTTATTGCTTTAACAACTTTAACAAGCTATCTTTTCAAAAAGTGTAAAATGGGTCAGTTGATGCAGCTATGTTAGGTGAGTTGATACACTGTATCAACTGACCTGCTCGTGCATAACGTAATTTGTTTTCATTTGAATCGATTTATAACAAATTTTATCATTGCATGCAAGCTGAGAAAAAAAGATAGTGTGGTTAATAAATTACTAAAACAGTACTGGTTGCTATGAGTTAGCTTTTTCTGAATTAATTAAGTGAATTGTAATGCCTCTAGCGTATAAAAGAAAAACAAACAGAGCTTTTAGGACATCACTTGACGTATCGAAAAGAGCGGCTGAAGAAGCAAAAAATGGAAGTTCTCTTCGCAAAGCAGGTGCTAACTTCAACATTGACAAAATGACACTTTCTCGCTTTGTCAATAAATGCAAATTACAACCGCAGCCCGCAACTGGTTATGATGCAGTCTTAATTGTCTAGTTATTCTTCCTGCGGTAAAAAGTGATCTTGCTCAGCGCATTAAAGTATTAGTAACATGTTTCATTGCCTTACAATAGAGAAATGCAAACAAGTTGCCAACGAATTTGCAACAAGTTAATTGTGAACAAGTAGACTTTAGTTGTTAAACAAGCCCATAAGCGATTGCTTTTAGGACTTTTGATTGTTAGCAACCTTTTTTCTAATCGTTTTTATGAAGTGTTTTACTGCTGTGTAACGTCGTAATTATTTAGTTCATCTCGAAAAAACCATTTTTCTGTAGTCTTGCTTTAAAGCTGAAAACAGCTTTCTGATCCCTCGAAGTTTTATTGATACAATTCTATTAAAAGCGGTCCTTTAAATTGAGAAGCAACGGTGTGTTTCATTTACGTACAGGAAATTGATTTATTAGTTGCCAGTTTTGATCGAAAACCTGCAGGTCTGATGAGAGGTTGGGGACGGAGTCAAGAAGCAGGGCATTTTTGCGAGAGCTGCCGCTTAATTTGACATTGAAGTGGAGCCAAAGTTAAGAAACAGGGCTTTTTGTTGGAGCTGGCGTTTTATTTTGTAGAGATCTGGCATGTTAAAAAAAAACAACTTATTATTATTGTTCTCAACAACTACCACATCGGGTAAAGCCGGCGATCCCACATTCTTATGGGTTCGACAGGAGCTCACTTTTAATACTACGTTGGTACTATTAACAATAAGTATACTCCATTACTATTAGTAGCTGGCTAGAAAGCAGTTTAAAAATTTAGGAACGCATTTATACGAGCCTACAACGTGCAAGATGCAAAATCTCGATCAACAAAAACTTTAAAGACTTGTAGTACAAAACAATAAAAAGATTAACGCAACACCAATGTGTAAAAGAATTATTCTTGAACACAAAAATTCTTAAGGTGCATTTTTTGAGAAATTTAGCTTTCCTTGACAGAATTTTTTTCAAGTAATTTTATTATTAGCAGACCAGTCGAGCCACTTCGTGCAAATGGCTCTAGTAGAATCTTTTCAACTTTGCCAATATTATTAATTCTACTCCGGATAACCTGGTCTGCTAGAGGAATTCGTTGCAGTTTTTTTTGCGGCCTCGACATGCAGGACAGTCTTCGCTATGTCACTTCCTACGATGCAGAAAGTAGAGGCTTATCCACTGGACCAAGCCTTAACGTTTGGAGCGTTAGAAAACAAGATTATTTCCTGCTCTTTTTCCCCACATGTATGGCTCGAAAATGTTCATGGCTTTGGGTTGGAAAATACTTCATCGTAGAAAATGTTTTATGCTCTGTTCTCTCAATCAATAAATGTTTGAGTAAAACCATATTCCGGATAATCTTACCTTTTTTACTCGTCACAATGATATTAGCTAGGGGTAGCACACTTACTTAGAGCTGAGGTAGCATAAAGATTACACTGTAACAAATTAGTAAAAAAAAGCTAGTTTAGGCCTATGTTATTCTTAACCCTAAAAAATCAGCGGACATATGTGCCTTAAGATACCTAAGGCACATATCTTTTGATTTTTCGGTAGCGAGAGTAACACTAATAGCCTATTCTTGGTTTGCTTGCACTGCCAGCTTGCTGTCTCTGCCAAAAGCTGACCTCTAAACGCCAACATGCGACCTTACTTTTTCGCCTCGTTAAAGTTCAATCAACCCAATTTAACAGGAAAACCAGGAAACAGTGCCCAATATGAACAACAAACAGCTTTTCAGTATCTGTAATTTACCAAGTAGTATTTTTTGTTATCTCGCATTGTGGCGTATAGGCCCATATAGAATGCTCAAGAGATAATCACCTTCATATGTTCAACAGCATCACCATAATATAGTTCCGCATCCTCGATGGATTCCCGCATCCTCGATGGATTCCCGCATCTTCGATGGATTCCCGCATCCCCAATCGAGAAGCGCTGCTCATGTTAGTATAAATAAACAAGCTGGCTTTGATGTACTCGCCAATTTAAATTTAACGTCGAAAAATTGCTCTTACCGATATTTTGGGCAACTTATGATGCTTTTACTTCAAATAACGTACATAAAATGCATGTGCTATTGTAGTCATTCGTTAACTGTCGCAATAAATCACTTCCATACTAGCGTCATAAAATTCTGGTCACCCAATTTATCAAAATTGTTCAGACGCAAAAACAAATTTAGTTCATTTAAATATCATAACACCTCGTATGATAATAGCTTATAAGGGCAAAAACGCAATGTCAAAACCAAACATAACGAAGCCCTAAAAAGTCGACTACAGGAAAACTGATGTCAAATAACTGAGCAATATGCTGGATTGCATCGGAGTGGATGTGCTGTAAAGGTGACTTCAGACTTGGGAGTTCACTGTACGCAAAATTTAAGTGAAAATCTAGCTACAAAACAAATTTGAAAATGATTGTTCTCTCTGCTATTCAATACATTAACATTCGTATCATCAGTACAGGATAACAACAAGTTAAATTTATGGTTACGCAGAAAATAATCGAATAATTAAGTTACATACTAAAAGAATGCAAGTCAGTTTAATGACCAATTACGCTTATTTATACCCTTAAAACCATTGTTCTTTTAAGGGTTGCTTCATGTATCCCTAGGTTAGATATTAATACCATTTGGAAAATAGAGCAAAAACACAATCAAAAGAAAAATATGCTATTCAGTAAAGCATATCACAATCAAAATTACAGCCAGGAAAGTGCAACCATGGAGGGTAGACGGGAAAATTTCTCCTCTACAAAATATTTATCAGACTTCGCAATGAGGTAAGTTGACCATTAAATTCTCGATTCCTACCTTCAAATCTAAGAAAGATCACCATCAAAAATTATTCAATTTGCCCCCTCCCAAAATTTTTGAGTGGCTACAACCATGGTAAGCAAGCAAACAAAATTGCAAGCAAGTTGCTTGTGCTCTCATTTCACAAAAATTGGAACTCCTAACGGATGGTTCAAAGCAAAGACAATCAGAGACTGTCATCTTTATTGATATATTTGCAATTCCCCAAAATGCCCCAGCTATGCCTAAATTTATCACATGTCGAGCCAGTCGTTCACACAAGATATACCAACCAGTAGTTTCACGCATTCAGTGAATTCTAATCTCCCCAGATTTTATAAAGAACACATCGTACATGAAGCACTGCAGTACAAACCCATAAAGATTGTAATTGAAGTCCCCAGAATAGGAATTGCTATATGACCATTGATATTCCACTACACCCTCCCAAAACCGGCTACATCAAATATGTCAAAACCAAGTCTTAAAAATCTAGCTCTTATCCAGAAAGCAATAAGCTTCCCTGACTTATCTCATAGTAAAATCGCCCAACCTCGATCAAACAAAGCATCTTTCACATATGTACAAGAAAAAAGTAGCACCTAGTTCAATGTTTAGTAGTATATCAGAGGTTTACGGACGAAAAAACCTCATCAAAACATAAATTCCGCAAAACCTAATGAAGAGCTGTTAATGGGCAGCTGTAAGTACAGTGTACTGATTACGATGCTATAGATTACATATCACCTTCCAAGTCGTGCGGCACGGGCAGAGTGAATAGTGGCACATGCCTTAGGTGACGGTGATCTAAACCGGCCTTTTAGCCAGATTTAAATGAACAGTGCACACCAACATTCGTATGCTAACTTGCCTGACGGTCAGGCACAAAAATACAAAAAGCAAAGTTATCAAAACATTGACACCTCTTTATTTTCACAATAAGAGGCGACTTGCATGCTCGTTACCATAGGCATCGCAAAAACAGCAACAATTTTGCATAGGCCTAGAGTATTTCTCCGACTCTAAACACAGCGAAATAAATTTCAAAATACTGTGCAAACCGCTTTCAAGAAGAAAGTTATCAAAAACGTATAACTAATCCTTGCTACCATTTTATAGCTGCAATATAGCCGAAGAAATACAGTATGCAAATGCTTTTAGATGATGAATCACTCAAAAACATACCGGCCAAACTTGTAAGCTAAGAATCAGAAATACATTTCGTAAAAAAAGTGGACTTTTGCAATTAATCAGAACAGTACCGGGTTCTCAGTCTGCTGACCACGAAAGAACCTCATCTAAATCTGACGATAAGGCCATATCAGAAGCTGCAATTTTTGGAAAAATGAAGATTCTGAAGAAAATGTGCCATAATCAAAGCCGCATATACACAGTGCACACATACAAATATTATGACAAATGCCAAAGTCGAGCTATAGCATAATTGCAACACGTTACAGCACGCAAACTTGTGTTTTAATGACAGCTAACACAGCTCCAGTTACATGGACAAAAAGTTTACTTTCGATCCCAACTAGAGAGCATCCAATGCGCAAATATACTGTATATACAAGCACGGCAAAACAAAGGCTAGGTTAATGAACTTCAATACAAAGCCCATGCTAGTCCTTATACAAGCGCCAAAGCATTTTAATTCAAGCAGCCACAGAGATGCCGCTTACTTTGCACGGTTACATGCAAATAGTACACTATTTCATTAAAAATGGTTCTTAACAATGAAAAAAACGAAGCACATTAACTTCATAACTAGTCAAAGGGCGACTTCAAGTGTAGTAAAGCAATAAAAAAACCAGTGAAAATTTTGGACTTGAATTGTTTTCAAAGTCTACAATGAAAACCGACCCGACGTTAGCAGACGGCCAAATAATTTACTCAGTTTTTTCCCTGTTCCATTTGGAATCGCGGATTATAATGTCACTACAACAGCACTCATCAGACGTTACTAGCATTTCATAGCAACTATATATACACAATCAAACAATGCCGGCATTTATACCAAGTTTGAGATAAACATTGTGAGGATAACAAGGTGTTTTAAATAAGTGTTTGATCATGAATTGGAGGCAGAGTACGGTACGCATTTAAAACTACACATGGCATGGGTACACTTTTATAATAGCAATGTCAGCATTTATTTAGTGTTAACAAAAACAAAGAATATTTGGTTTTCACTAAGGAACTTAACACTCTTTATCTTGAAGTCTAGGCAGGGTTGTGTACCAGTACAACAACCTATATGACAACCCTACAAAATGCCTGCTAAAGTTGAATTGTGTTATCAGAAAACAAGGCCATTAATTAACGATCATAACAAAGAAAACAGCACAAAAATAAGTTGCAAGCTAATTTCAGATAACGTTTTAAATGCATGACAAATAGTCAATTTACCTACACAGATTTCCTGCAATATGGCTTAAATAAGTTAAACTGAGAATATTATAAGGTGGCTATACAAGATTGGTATTACCAGCACAATACTAATTAGCCGACATAATTAGATCACACTATACAGTTAAGCAACATAGCTTATGCTATTCGGCAAACGTTTTCTCTTAATGCGGTCTTTTAGTCTTTATTGTTTTCATGCCATTGGAGCAAGTATAAAATAAGCGGAAAAATTCGATCAGCCTAAATCAGTTCGTCGATAAAAAAGAAGGTATGGCGTACGATTCGAATTTTGTCGTGTTACCTCACCGTGATGAACAGAATAAATTTTCTGGTCATCAATACGAAGCCACGAGCTCATGCCAATGTGAAAAACGTCGGCTGTGTAATGTCCACCGGTTGACTTCTCCCCATGATGAGACACAACTGCAAAGAGTTTGTAGGTTCTTTGAGCAAGTGTGTATTTCTTTGACGTTTTTGAAAGCAGTTCTTTCGCAATCACTAAATCGCTTCTGAAATCCATACGCTTGTCGATTTTTTTTGAGCCCCCCATTTTATCAAAAACAAAGCGCTTTAGATGAAGAATCAAAATAGGAGGTAAAACTTCGATCGCTTGCTGTCTAGAAGCACTTTGCAAATTGTCAGATCCAGCAAAGTTTTCTTTGTTGGTCAAAGCATACAGAGCATCTTCTACAGACCAGTATGGCTCGGGCTGTACTGCAAGTGGCAAGCAGAAAAATGGCTCGTGAGATATGGATAGCTTTTGCCCTGGACGGAATACAGATGTGCACAGTTCGCCACGGAAGATTTTTGAAATAAGAGTCTTGGACGTATCAGCACGTCTTGTGACTGCGCTTCGATTTCTTTTTGTGATTACTTCTTCCCATTCGTTTTCATTTGGTTCGAAATGGTTGCTCATTTTCTCTTTGGGTGAGTCATTGTCATCAGTCGAAGATTCATTGCCGATGTCTAAAAGTTGTAAAAGGTTCATCATTTCTTCGTGAAGCCCATTGAGCACAGAGGACAAAAACTCCTCAGCGTCTTCTTGATTGCCATGCTCAGACAACGACGAATTAGTTATTGTCAACATTTCATACACACAATCAGGTATAAACGGAGGCCCCTGCCTCACTTCTTTAGTGGCTTGATAGCCTTTTTTTGAAGACAAAGGATGAAATTCAAATGCTAGTTTTATAAAGCAGTCAAGTGTCGGTGTAGCTGTTTTTCGATTTTCTTTGCAGTCGAAAATCGGGAGACTTTTAAGCAGCTGGTAAAATGGTGGGCACATTAAAAGTGCTTGCAAAGTCGCATTAATGAAACACCAATTGCTTGAATTTATCAATCCTCTTGGAATGAATGCCTGCGGCTTAAATTTTAGTTCTAATTTTGTTAACAGCTCAGCAAGAGCTTTTGCATTGGGATCTTGCTTAGGTGTCACAATTGAAACACCTTTTCCTCGATTTGGTTTCGGTGGTTTTACTTCGGAAGGTTTGCATTCCTTATTTGAAGAGGGCTGCACGATCTCTAGAGGCTTTTCATTCGAAACCTCATTTTCCGCATGGCCATTATGTAGCGCTTCTGCAGCAATGACATTTTTTTCACTTCCTTTTTTAAATAAGCCAGCCCAACTATTTTTGCTTATATGGGTATTAACAGTAGCAGCATCGGTTTCTTTGGTTGTGGCATCACCATTTGCAACAGTCTCTTCAGCATCTTTTACATCTGAAATCTTCTCTTCAGAATCAGATTCAACATGAACACCGTTGCACACGTTGGTCTTTTCCAAATCTATAGCCTTTTTTTCATCCCATTCCACATTAACTTCATCAGGAAGCATCTCTTTTTTGTCTGCATGCATTTCAAAACTTTCAACAGATTTTTGAGCAGCCTTATGTTTAATACCATCACTTTGGCCCACATTGCATTTTATCCCATCGTTCTCTATTTCATTCAATTCCAGTTGATGATTTTCCAGCTGAGGTGATTTTGCAACATCAACAGCATTGTCAGGTTTAATCATATCAGCTTTTTCTTCGGTCTTCTTTTTATCATCACAAATAAGTGCATCAAAGCTGATGCTAGGCATTGTGAACGACAACTGAGAAACCTTAAAATTCTCCAAAACCCAAGTTGGTGGCAATTCAACACAATTATCAAATGAAGTTAGATTCATTTCAGAGTCAAAATCACCAAATTCAATCTTTGGTTCACACTCAATCTCCATTGTGTTCCACGGTAATTACTTAGTGAGAAACAGTAGACAAAAAGCAATTCATTACAACAATTTATCACTCATTAGCAAGCCACACTTTAACCTAAAAAAATTGCTATGTATTTTGTTGTTATAGCGCACTAGCTGACTCTGTTAGCATTTCCCCTGCACAGCTACTGGTCAGTTACGTCAGGTGCCAAATATCGGGCCAGCTTTACAGAACTTAACCAATGATAGCAGCAACAATAAGTCGGTAAAAATGAGGGCATTGCCCTTACACCACTAATTCTGACCATCACCAATTGAATTATAACTGGTATTACTGACAAACTCTCAATCATTTTCCATATTGTATTTGTTCCTTTCAAAAAACAGAAAGACACAGAGTTAAAGTTGGGGATGAGCACAATATATGTTTTGCTATTGCGAAAATAAGTTATATGGTGACATGCTTATTTCACAACGTGGTGCAACCCTCTTCATACTGATATTTGTCACACCAAGTTCCTTCGCTTAACCTATGTGACTTGGTCTTTGAATGGAACAAATGATTATACCTCAGTGGAGGATCTAACAAGGATGTGTGGGATGCATCTCTGCCCCAGGCTATTTTTTTTAGTCTAGGTTTTTAGAACTTACTGATTATGTTTCAAAAAAGATTTAAAAAAAAATCTTTACTTTAAATACAAAATAGCCTTTACCTTCAATGACATTGCGTCAATTTAGATTTCTCACACTTCTCATCAAAACTTTGTGGATCCGCTAGTGCTATAGCTTTTGAATATAATTATCTGGTTGGTCTTATAATCCAATTTCAAGAAAAAATTTCCTCCACAACTACAATTGTCTATTTGATGACATTGATTTCACACAGTGGTGTAAAACTACTGAGATATATTTTTACTGATTTTCCTCAAACTTTGGATTTTTCATCAACCATACCGATAATGCCGAACTCTCAACTAATAAATTAAAGCTGTGCTTACTTACTACATTCTGCAAATAATTTCACTAACTTTCACACATTTATTCAACTTAAGTGAATTGGCGCATAAATTCAAAGTTGAGAAAGGACACTGAAATGATAGATGTCTTTACAGGAATTGAGCTAGGAAATAATACGCCAACCACCTACAACTTTTTTTGTAGTTGTAGTAAGTTGCCAGCAGAATATTTCATAAAGTAACAAATACCATGGTAAAAAGTAACAAATTAATTGAAAAGGTAACAAATTTATAAAGTAAAGTCTATATGTTAATATAATTAATAAAAACATGTATTTACTTACTTAGTTTTTGTAATATTAGAAAGAACGTGCATTTTACTTACCCTTACACCTCATTAGCATGGTTGCCAGTCTAGCTATTTTATAACTAGATCTATACAGTGTTTGTGCGGGCTTGATAGCAAATTTGGTATTCTAGATAATGGCTATAAATCTAGAGTTTTTTTGATATCTTAGGCAGTTTCTAGCTGATTTTGTCAATGCTGAGTTGAAAGTTAAAAACCATAAATTTGGCAACACTGCAGACCGCTCATTCCACGTTTAAAATAGATGTGTGCAAAAAATAACGTTTTGTTTAAAAGTAAGTTAATTTGTTTGATATCTGACCATGAGAAAGTTAGTGACCACCACTCATGTAGATATTCATTTTGGACTTTTTTTCAAAGATCAACAAATGTTCTGGGTGTTCTAGCAAAAAAAGTGGTGAGGAAGAAACCTAGTTTAAGGTAGCTCACATATGCAAAACCTGAAAAAACAAAAAAATTTTTTTCGATTTAGGGGATTGCTGAAAGTTCAGTCCTAGTAGAACAAGTGTGCAAAGTTTCAGGTAGGAATATTCAGATCTTCAGGGTGAAACGGCTCTTCAAAGAGAGGCACCCATGTCAGATTTCCTTAGCAACGCCCATAGCAACCACGTAAAACTGTTCTATTAAGTCTTTTAGGGTATATTTACTGAAAATTATGTGTGAATTAGTGTTTTGAGTTAGGCTAGGCCTGTCTTCAGATAATATTTTTTTCTGATCAGAATTTTGGAAATTGATTTACATGCTAATTAGTTCTAATAAATCTGAGCACTGTTAGTGATTTTTAAGTATGGGAAGTAAAAGAAACAAGAAAAGATGAAAAAAGTTTCAGGTTCGTGGCATTGCTAAACAAAGGAAAATAGGTCTATTCTGGAGATCAGTCAAAGCAGGTTAGGTCTAATGAAGATATTATGGATACCAGCAGTCCAACAACGAGTCAACATCTTGAGCAATCTTTCACTAGCAATGAAGCTGAACAGTCTACTTCGTCTGCTAAAATAATGCAGTCTTCCTTGCAGTATCCAGAGTGAGCCTAACGATAAATGTGGGAGCTTTGTCTTATTAGACTCTTCCATCTTGTGCACTTTTCTTGAATCTGTATTGAAGTGTAAAGATTGTTGCCAGCCGCTGAAAGTACGCTTGTGCGTAGAAACTGGGAAGGGATTCTGTTTTGATTTTAATGGCTTCTGTGATGTGTGCCAGAAAGACACCTTTTTATTTAGATCCTCCAAAAACTGCAACAAAGAGGGTGTATTTAAAGAATATAAAAGGCAGCCTCCATTTGAAATAAATGCTAGAATGGTCTCATTTGCAAGAGAGATTGGGTTAGGATTGTCAGCACTAAACACATTTTCAAAGTGCTTGAATTCTCCTCCACCAATGGGTCAGGTCTCCTATGATAACTTATTTGATAAATTGCTTGAAGCCACAAAACATGTTTCTGAGAAAAGCATGCTGCAAGCTGCAGCCGAAGTAATTGAAGAACAGGAAGGCAGTAGGGACACAATGGTTTCGGTGGATGGATCATGGCAGCGTCGTGGGCATTCTAGTCATAATGGTGTTGTAACCATTGTAAGTGTCCCTACTGGGAAAGCTCTGGATATAGAAGTGCTCACTAATTACTGCAAAGGTTGTGCACAATGGAAAACAGACCAACAATCAACTTCCCAGTACCGATCATGGAAGGAATCGCATGTCTGTGACTTGAATCATGATGGCAGCGCGGGAGCAATGGAGCCTGAAGGAGCTGTACGAGCATTTCACAGGTCAAACAGTACCCGCAATTTGAAGTATCTCGAATATCTTGGAGATGGTGATAGTGCCTCATTTTTAAAACTCAAGGCAAGCAAACCCTACGGAGAAGACCTCATTACAAAGAGCGAGTGTATTGGACACATACAAAAGCGGGTCGCAGCAAGATTAAGAAGACTGTGCAATGGGTATAAAGGGAAAAAACTATCTGATGGAAAGCCACTCAAAGGAAAAAACAGATTAACTCTAAAAAATAATTGACACACTTCAAAACTACTATGGCATGGCAATCAGACAAAACACTCACTCTTTGGCAGACATGGTGAATGCTGTGCTTGCGACGCTTTATCATGTTGCAAGCACAGATGAAAATCCAAATCATGGACTCTGTCCATCAAGTGCAGATACTTGGTGTAAGTGACAGAAAGATCCAGCCACTTACAAGCACAAGCATGGTATTCCTGAGGCTATTGTTGAATTACTTGAGCCTATATATGAAGATCTGAGCAAGCCAGAATTGCTTACAAAGTGCCTGCATGGCAAGACTCAAAATCCAAATAAATGTTTAAACAAATTGATTTGGACAAGATGTCATAAAGAAGTTTGGGTTGGGGTAAATACTTTGAAACAGGCTACTTTAGCAGCTGTGGCTCATTTTAATGATGGTTACATTTCTTATGTAAAGATCATGCAACAGATGGGCATAAACCCTGGTCACTTTACTAACAGTATTTGCCAAAAACTGGACAATGCGCGTCTTTACAACTCACAAAGAAAAAGCATGGACAGTGCAAAGCAACGAAGAAAAACTCTCAGAGCAATCAAGAAGGGCTACCAAGACAAGAAACAAGAAGATGGCACATTATATGCCAAAGGGAGTTTTTAACAACTTTCAGATACAATTTATATGGGATTTCATGACTGTTTTTCTAAAAATGCCTTTTTCTCAAAATATAAAAAATTGACATTCGGATTGCTTCAAACATGAATTTCTCTGTTAGTTTTGGTTATATCTTTATGAAATTTTCACTTTGTGTTTCTGTCATGTATATGGAGGGATCCAAGTCAGAATTTTTTGATATATGGAATAGACTTTAAGATATGTAAGTTTAAATCATTCTGCTTAAAAAAATCTTGCTAAAAGGAAAAAACAAGGTTAACTTTACTTGGTGTCATTCTTTTCAAAAACTGTGACTCAGATCTCTAGCCCTACAAGTTGTGAACACGTAGTGAAAATTTTATTCAATTCTGTTGTGTGGTTGTAGAGATATTTATGTTTAAAAAATTGTCTTGGCGCTACCTAGTGTTGAAAATATTTTTTAAAATAAGCTTTCTGAAAACAAAAAATTTGTGATTTTTATTCAACTCGGTTAGTAGATCATTTTGATACTATACAAGTGATAATATGTCATAAAATATGCATTTTAGATTTTGCATATGTGAGCTACCTTAATTTTTATTATCTAAATTGTTATTTTTATTGCAGGTCATTTATTTTCATATTTAGCTAATTTCCCAGATTATTTTTTTATAATTAAAGAGATTCTAGATATTTTAGCACAGACAAAAGTGGTAACCCAGCCCACTAGTGACTGACATATACTGGCTGGCACTGGCAGTGCAAGCACCGTTTGTGGCTGGTCCAAACCAAAACATGTTTATATGAAAACATAACATGTTTAAACCATTTTAAAACCGTCTCTACCTGTAATTGCATCACTTTATTTACTATTTTATAAATAATTCTTGCTCTGTATTACCTAAAATTTATTGCTTAACTCTAAATCATTAAAGCTGAAATATATTTTAATAATCAAGTGAAATAGTAACAACTTTTTGTAGTGTCATAAAAAAACAAATTTTAACTTTCAACCAAAAGGTAACAAATTATTACCCAAAGTAACCACTCTGACAATCCTGGCTGTATTTCTCGTCTTAAAACTTTAAGCCACTGGTTGTGCATATGTTTCTTACTTTCAGCGTGAATGCAGCCAGGGGAAGGCCAACTGACTTGAAGCCTAGAGTAGAGCATTTACAGTTTAGTTCTTACAATAAGTCTGGCTACAATACTAGTGGATAACCCATTGGCCAGCTTTTTGTGCTAAAGAGGATTTTTTTCTTCACCCTTAAGATTTCAAATTAAACCTCGGCACGCTATTCCACTTTGCAACGTGTGATAAAAATATCTTATGATTTAAGAATACTAAGGCATGTGACATGACAGTACTAAATAGGCATTCTAATGTGTAGCTAACCTACAAATTTTAGCCCTTGCTACTGCATGATTAAAAACAGATTTAAAATAGTACATTACTGTTGTAATATGTCATTGTTACTGTAACAGGCTGCATATCAGTAATATGCTTTCAACATGACAGTGGATAATTAGAACAGCTGCTGTCTGCTGCCGTTTTTACTAAAGTGGTATCAGACAGCACTACGTATTACCTGCCTTATGACAGAACAATGCTTTTTTAAAATGTTAAAAAAAGCGTGCTTAAAAAATGCTTAAATACTTAATCACTCGTTGCACTGTTGATAAAGCTTAAAAAGTTAGAAAATTACTTTTAATGGAAGCAGGTGGTCAATATTGGCCAAAAAGCTTTCAACTGCATTTCTACAGTCAGTATTTTTGAAAAAATAGAAAAAACAAATTTTGCAATCAATTGTTGATCATAACATCAACTAATTTCCCAAAAAGGTAGAATTTCTTGAGGTTGGTAAGTCAAGTGTTGGCTTTCATTAAAGCAAAAACTGCTTTCCTTGATCGAAAATGCAATTTTTCAAAAAAATCATCATCAATTGTGACATCATCAATGCTCTTATGGCACTGACCGTGATTTCTAATCAATTGTGCTAAGCTTCATGCTGGTATGTCTAGTCATTTCAGAGGGGTTAACACACACACATACGAGTATACACAGAATTCACTTTAATCCTGCTAGCTATAAAATTTTTGACATTTGAAGAGTTTAATGTAACAAAAATTTTCAAAACAAAAAATGTTGCTCTGGCAAAATATAATTTAAAGCTTTGGCACAAAGCAAACTCTATACAGTCAAACCTCAGTTTTCGAACACAATTCGTTCTGGAAGGCTGTTCAAAAGCTGATTTGTTTGAAAGCCGAATCATATTTAGATATACACAGAATTCACTTTATAGTAGTTTAAAATTAAACAGTAGTTTTATTAAGGCCAATTGACAATTCATCTGAACACTAACAATTTTTTTGTCACTTTGAAGATCAGCGACCACCATTTCTTAGTTATCAGTAAACTTTTAAGGTGAATCGCAAATTGTTTAGATACACATATATATGTCAAGCCATATGTTTTCAACAGGTGTACTTTTTAAAGATATAGCGATGTTTTCTGATGCCCCTGTTATTAAAGACACTAAATGTTTTACTATGGCAACAGAGATAACTTAAATTGCTCAAATAAAAAGTTGGATACAGTCAATCTTAAGCTTACAGCATGATTTTTTGGCAAATGCTAAGTTGTCAAAAACTTGAAGATTCCTGCTAGCTAAAAAATTTTTGACATTTGAAGCATTAAATGTAATAAAAACTTCCATAACAAAAAATGTTGCTCTGGCAAAATATAATTTAAAGCTTTGGCACAAAGCAAACTACATATTCTTTTTACAAATCAAAAAGATAAAATAAAACAAAACTTGAAAAGGCTATTCCAATTTTAATGATTTCAAAGAAACGTTTCAAATCAAGTATGAAAGCATAATCTGATTAGATTCAAGCTGACAAAGATTAGTCATGACACTGCCAGGTACAGCTAAGGAGTCACCAATGTACTATAAATAATTTATTTACACAGCACAAAATATATTGCTGTTTTATTTCTTTTACAGAGAGCAATGCTATCTGTGACAGTGTTATTTATTTCAAACTGACCTAAAATCGTTTAATTCAAATGCATGTAATTACTAATATACAGGCACATGCAAAGCACTAAGTCTATAGCAACACACAAGTATACCAACAAAAGTAAATTATTCAATGTTTTCTCTTAGTTGTTGATGTGGTGTATGCCAATAAACCTTGGCTGTCATCTACTAAGGTTTGCGCTTTTGCTAAGATATGTGTCAAAACACTTTGCTAGGGTAGGTTATTTCAAAAAAATGCATCCTCAGATACAAATTACCAATTAGCCAAAAATGTTTGCCTAAAGGGAACTGAAAATTGACTAAAAAAATAACAGATACAGCCAAAATACCCTTATTACCCAAAGTACATCTAACCATATTTGCAATAATGAGAGTGAACTTTGGATTTAAAGTAATTAGCAGAGTGCATTAACATAGAAACAAGTGAGTTTTCAGAATGGAGTGTACAAGATTCACTAAAGCTATATTCTAGCTTGCAAGTTATAGTATTAAATGTTCTAATGCTGGCCTAAATTAACTAAGAACAAGCACTGCAAACACAAAGGGTGTTGATCTACCAAAACATGAGACAAATATTCATCGTATACTCCAAACTACCAATAATTTAATTAAAAAACTTGAAAACATCAAGGGCAAAAAAATTTCAAGCTTTAGCATAGCCTACCATATAATGATATTAATCAAAACTGTTTGAATAGTTTTTGCATCTACGCTTAAACTTTCTTTTGTTCAAGCCTGCTGTAATAAAATGAAATTTTAATCAACCTTTAGAGTACTGTGAATAAGTAAAATTTTAATTTTAATATAACTCTTAATTACGAAGTCAAATATAACCAAAGAAATCTGCTAATCAATAGCAAAACACAAGTTTGCTTAAGTCTAGGTGAAAAAAATAAAAATATTGATTCTGCAACAGGCCTTTCCATGCCAGTCTAATTTTACAATTAACAGTTAAAATTTTAATTGAAAATCAAAAAATTTTTTTAACCCTTACATGCAGATTAAACCTTAACCTAACGTTATTTGTAAATGTGTAAGGCAGTTAAAAATAACCTTAGGACTCAACTGACTACTCTGTTACTGGTAAGCTAGTAGAACCAAATCAAAGATTATTTTTTAAACAGACTATCCTACGGCGTCTAAACTTATCTTAAAGAACAGAGACAATATAAATTAAAAATTGATTTAACCCACACTAAAAATTCAATCTAAGGTGGTTTCTCAATCAGAATTTTAACATTGTCTTTGCTGCATTCACAACATGTACCTTAAAAAATAGCGTTCGCGATGCTGCTGACACCGCACCCGGATTTTTCATCACGCTGTCAAGTTGATGAAAAATGCATGCAATGCGAAAACAAAACGATATTTTATTTTTCCTGTAATTTAGCAAACATAAATTGATATCATGTGCTACACATATTGTACAGTAACTTCACATGAATGTTTATTGGGCAATGACGTCTTGCACATTTTGGCTTAGATTGCAATAACTTTCACTTTCTTTTTCACATTGAGAATCAGTTAAAGCTGGTTTTTATTAGGCGTAGATTGCACGCATGGCACGAAAAATTCTTTGTTTCTCTATTTAGTTTTATGCTCGAAGCGCGCTTGCTCCGCGAATAAAACTAAATAGAGAAACAAAAAATGTTTCACGCTAAACCTGCAATCTACGCATGATGAAAACCAGCCTTTAAACTGAAAAACTACTTTTTCCTTTAACCCTATAACCAGTGGTGAGTGCTATACGAAGATTTCATGAATGGGATCAAACGTCATAAAAATGCGCTTTCGAAAAAAGTGGCTGACCACTTTCAGTGTTTTTGCATTGAATTGGCGTAGACCTGACGCGATGGCGTAGTGGTTAGAGCGTCCGCTTCGCTGTCGGTAGACCTGGGGTTCATTCCCCTTGTCGAGTCATACCAAAAGACTTTAACAAATGGTATCTATGGCTTCCCTGCTTGGCGCTCGGCATTTATGGGAGGTTGTGGAGAACAAGCCGGCAAGTTGGCTTGTTGTGTCCTTGGGCAAGGCACTTAACGGGATGCCCCCACCTTTATGTGGAAGACAGGTGGCCCATAAACCTCGAAAAAGGCAACTCCCAAGCGAGTGCGGACTTCCCGTCCAAAGTATAGCGATACAATTTGCTTTCTCGTGAATGGAGGATAAAAATGGCAAATAAAACAAATAAAACAAATTGAATAGGAGTGATACCGTTATTTCAAAAATAAATGGATAAACGAGACAGTTGTTAAATTACCGTGAAATATGTTGTTTTACTGTTATGGGATGAATCTGAAGTCAAAGTAAGCTAAGAAGTGTTAAGGTTTACTGGTTATTTGTACTAATTAGTCTAATTTTATTGGCTAAACATGCAGGCTTATTTAAGACTAGCTTCTGGTAGGGTTTTATATGCAAATAATTAGTGTATCTGGGAATACTGAGTTTAAGTTAATACAAATGTGCAACTTATACTGCATATTTAGTTGCATAGGCATAGTGGTTAGAATCGACGCCATAGCGTAGTGGTTAGAGCATCCGCTTTGCAATCGATAGACCTTGGGTTCATTCCCCTGGTCGAGTCATACCAAAAGACTTTTAAAAATGGTATCTATAGCTTCCCTGCTTGGCGCTTGGCATTTATGGGAGGTTGTGGAGAACAAGCCGGCAAGTTCGCTTGTTGTGTCCTTGGGCAAGGCACTTAACGGGACGCCCCACCTTCATGTGGAAGACAGGTGACCCCGAAATGGCACCTCCCAAGCGAGTGCGGACTTACCGTCCGAAACATAGTGATACATCGCTTTCTCGTGAATGAAAGATAAATATGGCAAATAAAAAAAAATAAGCTTTCTGAAAAGTTGAAAATCTAAATTATACTGTAGCCTAAATGACAGGGCAGACTTCTGTACCGTTTGCCATGTGTTGGATTAGATATTTATTGATATAATCACCAGTCTTTTAAAATCTTTTGTCAATAATGCTTGCAGTCCGGTTATATTCAGGGACGTGCAGTCAGGGACGGCAGCCAGAGGCAGATCCTTGTAATGATGACTATTGAGGGATAATATTATTTGCAAATTTAGTAAAAACTATAACATTTTTGGTGTTAATATTAATGTAATTTGTGTCTTTTTTCTCAAAATTATCTTCTAGCACCGCTGTTGTTGTTGCCTTTTATACAGCCAAACAGTAATTTACAATCGTTGTTATGCCAATGACGCGTTTTTGTGGTTAAAATCGCTAATATAGGCGAGGTGCGGCACTGACAATCTTGCCTTTCTTCGGACACTAAAAGTTCCAGTAACTGAATAAAGCGTGCCTTTTTTCTTATTGGCAAAATCGCCACGAATCTATGCTGAACAGATGGGAATTTGAGGTTGGCCTCTACATGTGACGTCATTAAGAAAAAGACAATTTGTTTTTTTCTCGCCAATTTTGAATAAGCACATTGTAGGAGTTTCCAACTACAGTATAAGTTTTAAGTTTAAGGATTGTAATCTTCGATCCTTCCAGCGCCACAATGAACCGAAGTGATGCTATCTGAATAAGTTCGGATACGAATTTCAACTTCACTTTCTCGTCTTCCGGTACTCGATGGCCCAACAATAATTAAGCAATTCATTTATTCATCCAAGATTTAAAATATAACACACGTTTCATGGGCCATAAGAACAATTAGAGGGAAGCGTTAAACGCGAGATAGTGATTATGATGTTAAATTCGGGTTATCTTACTTCTACAAATACAAAAAATCATATTACTATTTCTATTTCTACTAATTCGTACAGACCAGCATTCAGTACTTAATGCTTTATTAAAGCTGATGGATATCGCAGCATGGCTTTGTAACCAATGCTTTCTTTAATCTGCCACAGTAGAACTCGGGGCCGTTATTTATAACAATCTTGGGGTATTTTCTCCGAATTGGAGAAAGTGGCATGAATAATTTGTTTTCTGAGTACGAACCGGTAGTAGTCATAGGAGAAAGCAGTATCCATAACATGTTTTTCAGGCACAATTCGATTTTGGTCATAATAAATAAACTAAACGTGATATCAACCCCCTTCCGTAGTGTAAAGTTGTTTTTCATTAGAACTGCGAACTCACCAAAATGACTCATAACAATACGGCCACATAAACACACGAATGTCAATTAGGCGTTCAATTCTATGTCAGATATGAATGAATTGTACACTGGCCTTATTCGCTTGCTCATAATTTAGGACTTTCTCCTTCCTATGATGTTGTTTGTCAGTTCACGTAACAAGGATAATGGAGGAAGATTTAATATTGAAGCTAAGAAACTTTTCAAAACTAAGCTTTCAATCTAAAGTTCACATCTTAAAGAAAGGTAGGCCTATTCCAGATTTAAAAAACTTGCTTCAGACAACTGGAAGAAAAAAGGTAAATCGCTCTTTCCATAAGGAGTGATACACAAGAAAGGAATGGCTGTGTGGATGTGCTTTAAGAAATCGTCTTTTCTGCTATACCTGTCTCTTGTTCTCAACAAGTGACAATGTTTGGACTAAAACTGGATTTGTGACTTGAAGAATTTGCCGGAGAAGTCTCAGCAAGCATGAGAAATCCAACATTCACATTCAAAGTCAAATTTCTTTCAAAACGTTTGGAACTTCAGGAATTGATTTGGCCTTAAATGAACAACAGAGACTAAACTCTTTCGCTCCCGCGATCATCGATTGATGATCTCCTGTTTTCAGTGTTTACCTCAAATTTTTTTAAATTGAGTTACAAAATTAGTTTACTAAAAAATCGATTTGTGACTTTATTTTTCATCCGATTGTCATAAAATTTTCAAAAGACCACGCTTATTTCCTCACGCATCCAAAAATGTAAAATTTGTGCCCTAATTCTTGGATTTTTATACCCAAAAAGGGTTAAAATGACCAAGAATCCAGTTGCAGACGACAAAATCGGTCAAATTCTAAGCACGTGTCAACTACACTAAAATCAAATTGAGATTACATCTTTACGACATAACCAAACCCTTTATCATTAATGCAGTCTGAAAACTACTCTTTTGGGGCATCATTTGACCAAATTTCAAGCGATAATAATAAATATTGCTTATTTGAATTTCCAAATTTTTAGGGGTCTCAAAACCCCCCAAACAAATTTGAATGATAAGTAGATAAAAGTAAATTTGGTGCATAAAAAATATGATATGTTGCTAAATACCGATTTCATTTGAAAGCTTAGGAAATTTGCTTTCCAGCAATATATAACTATATGATATTTACTGATCAAAAATGAGTACTGTACATCATGTCAGTTCAAAACCCCCAAAAATTTTTTGACTTACCTTCACTAAATTATAATTTTTACAAAAACTACACCCTATAAAAAGATAGAATAAATTGCAAATGTTTCACCAATAAAGTCGTCATTTTGTATCAAGTTTCCAAGGAGACAAGAAGCGAAATACAAGTTTAAAAGCTAGCACAAGTTTGGCTTCTCTAAATCAAAGTTTGCTGTATTCCCCTTGTTTCTCAAGAAATGGGAAGGGTGTAAACAAGCGGCTGTTTCATTGTCAGTGACAGCATATTCTATTTAAACTTAATATTTTCTGAATCTTGAAGAAATTCTCTGTTGAAAAATACTTAATGTTACATGGTTTAGGCTAAGCTCTAGCAGATAATAACTGATCATATTTTAGGTACTAAATTTAACTACCAAAATTTGGTACCGGTCGGTATCGGTCTAGAAAAAGGTCATTTGCCTTAGAAAATTGCACACTGTAGAAAACCTAGGCTTTTATGTAAGTTTTGAGTGATGTACTTTGAAAGCTTATGTCCTTAGCATCATTTTGCGACCATTTCTAAAGAAATTGGTAGAAAATAAAATCTGTAGTGATCTTTGAGGTGGGGGTACCTCTTTAATTTTGAAGACAACTACCCCGCAGTTGGGGGATTCATTTGCATAAAATTTGCATATTAAAAAAATGTTTTTTTTTCTATTTGAAATCCTCAAGAAATGTAGATTTCAACGATATATCACACTTAATGTAGAAGTAGACAGCTGAGTAATGATTTACAAACAAACTTGAGGTACATAATCATGATTAATTATGATTGATTATGACAGTTTTTCGCGCTGCCACCTTACGGATATTTTTTTTCGCTTTTCACGCGGGCGTGAAAGAGTTAATACCAGCCTTCACAATTCCGAAGTTATAGAAAACTGAGAAATTTTAAAGGTTCTCATTAATGGAACATGCTACCTAGCTAATCAAGAGTTGGCCTTTCGTGGAAATGATGAGAGTGTGACCTTGTTTAATCGTGGCAATTACGTCAAACTTACTTACACTTTTGCTGAAAATGATGAAAGAATTTCTCGTCATTCGGAGACTTCCACAATGTTTTCTGGTTTGTCCAATCGAATACAGAACGATATAATTGAAGCAGTGACAGAGATTTTTTAAACTGATATCAAAAAAGATATAAATAAAGCCTCCTTTGTTGCTGTAGAAGTTGACGAGACGACAGACGTTACGCAAAAGGCCCAGATTTCTGTTATTTGTTGTTATGTAGGCTTATGTGAGGCTTCATATATAGTCGAGGAAGCTATTTTGGGATTTGATGATGTGAGTGATGACAGACGAGCTTCTGCAATAGCTCAATATGTCTTGGAAATATTACAACAGTTTAACTCTGTGGAAAAGCTGGTAGCACAGTCTTATGACGGAGCATCTGTAATGTCAACTGAATTGAATGGGGAGCAAGCCAAGATAAAGGAAGATGTGCGCGAAGCAATGTTTTTGCGTTGTTATGCCCACAAACTGAACTTGGTGCTCTTACATTCAGCAAAATGTATGCCTGAGTGTAAAGCATTTTTTAAAACGTTTGAGGGTTTAAGCGCATTTTTTAGTAAATCGACTAAACGCATTCACTTATTGGGTAATGTTGTGAAGCGTCGTTTGCCAAGGGCATCACCCACAAGATGGAGCTCAAATTCTAGATTGTTGCAAACGGTCTGCATGTACCACTCTGATCTACTTATGGTTTTCCGTATTATTGGTGACGCTGAAGACAAGTGGGACAATGATTCGGTAATGAAGGCAGCTGGATTTGAGTGGTGGCTCTTAAAGACGAATACCTGTTTTTTGATTATGGCTTATGAGGGAATTTTTAATAAGACTGATGCATTGTTCAGAGTGCTAGAAAACAAATTAATGGACATTGCATTTTGCTGCGCGCAAATACGCGACACAACCGATTATGTTGAGCGACAGAGATAGAGTTTGACAGTTTCTATCACCGATTTGAGCAGAAATTTGCAACACTTCATTTTACTGACACCGGCGATATGCGTCAAATAAAAGACAAAAGAAAACAAACATTTTACAATACAGGGTGGGCCGTAAATAACGCACCAAAGATTTAAAATAAATTGTGATGTGAAATAATGTAAATATCTTTTCTTTGGGTATCTGTTAAATTTAATTTCAATATCAGTTACTATAACTGTTAAATTTAATTTCAATCAAAGTTTTTTAGTTATGATTTGCCTTTTAAAAAAAATTTATATCATTTTTAGGGTATGCACTTAACAATTAAAGAACGAGTTGAATTAGTGTTAATGTCTGGTGCCGATGGCGTTTGTTATTATTATCTGAATTGTTTTATATGCTTTGGTGCGTTATTTATGGCCCAAAACGTTTGTTATTATTATCTGAATTGTTTTATATGCTTTGGTGCGTTATTTATGGCCCAAAACGTTTGTTATTATTATCTGAATTGTTTTATATGCTTTGGTGCGTTATTTATGGCCCACCCTGTATTTTGGATGATATTATTGTTTAACTAAAATCGAGGTTTGAAAATTTCACTGAACTGTTCTTTTCGGTCTTAGTTTTTTGTTCAACTTCTCAGTTTTTTGTAGCAGAACGATTTAATTCAGACAGTTCCGGAGGCGACAAAGTTACTGAAGCTAGTGCTCACAGTACCCGCTACAACATCATCGGTGGAAAGATCCTTTTAGCACTGAAGAGAATCAAAACGTATAATAGAAATCGAACTGAAGAAAAGCGCCTTTTATCATGGGCAATAATCGCAATAGGCGAATGGATTTTATTTTCAAATAAATGTGGAAGCATGCTGGTTTTTATTTTATTTAGCAGGTAACTGCTATTTGTTGTTGATTGAAAATTATTAGTTGTGCCTCACTAACCAAAAGCCACACCGCACGTTACTGGTTATATTAGTCTGTCAGATGTAATTTTGTGAACTTCACTTTTCTCTAAGCAATTGTTTTGGCTATTGCCTCGACTACTGGATCAATTGTAGGCCAAGGATAATCAAAACTTTACGGTACCGGTAGTATTGACAAGATAATCGTTGATTTTGCTAATGTACCCACAAGTATTTAATTGACATAGAGTTATTTTTAACTGAGGAGAAAATGGTACGTAGATGGCACTTTTTTAAGACCAAGTATTGGCAAATTGGCACACAGTACTAAGCTTAGATTAGCCAATTGAAAAGCCTAATCTCAACCAAATGGCTTTTGATTAAATTTATTTGTTTCTGAGTGACAAACTAGGAATAATTCATACCAATTTTTATTTAATTTCTCATTAGTTTTCAAAAGTTGGTGTTCGCCCTATACCTCTCCAGCATAAATTACAACTTTTGGTCCGCCACTCTTTTTCGCGGAAAATGTATGACGTCATATGCAACCTTCCTATGCTTGAAATTCATTTTAAATCGATACCGATACTCGGTACTCTTTACCATATTAATTCAATACCGATGATCAATACTTCATGGGCAATTTAATTCAATACGAATGTCAATGCAGTATCGCCAATACGCAACCTTCCTATGCTTGAAATTCATTTCAAATCGATACCGAAGATTAATGCTTCATGGTAAATTTAATTCGATATAGATGCCAATACAGTATCTCCGATTCGATGCGAATGTTGATACAGTATCTCCAATACAATTAGGCCTTTTTAGATATTTTTCAGTTTCGGTATGTGTGGTCGAAATAGCCGAACGTGCTTGCAAACTGCTCCAGGCTGCTTGGACAATGATTGATCTCCGCTGCAGTTAAAATACAACACAACAAATATCGAGTTTTTTGATTTAAGAGCTTTTCAGAAGAAGATGGCGCATTACAGTTAACAAGTTAATACAGGAAAAACCAATTCCACGACGGGTTTTGACTTTTATTAGCATCATTAGACTTACTCAAGTTTGAACCCAATGCTTTTAGTTTTGCTTACGTCCTTCAAACCACTGAGTCATGTGATGAATTTTCACTATATCAAGTCAGCATTGCCAGCAATTGAAAGCTAAATATAACTGCATGATTGCACAGTTATAAATAATGCATTTCATTTAATTGTTATAAACTAATTAATGAAAACGTTCAATGTTATTTATCGTCAAAGTGAGATAAGGATTTACCTCGTGACGGAGACAAATCTTCTATGTAGGTGTAACTGGCGGAAGGCCAGAACCTTTCCTGCACTGTCGCCTATTCAACCAAATAAAATCATAACAGTATATTCACAGCAACACATTAAAACTTTGAACAGACAAGCATGGGAAAATTGACTGAGTTTTATCTTCCAAACAAAATTAACCGCAAAACCAATCACAAAGCAAAGCTTAATGTAACTTCTTTTTGTGTGTATAATTACTTAAATCTTTTAAGCAGCGCCTTTTTTGTGCTTTGACCAGGACTTTTTTATGCAGACAAGGCAGATAAAAAAACTAACTGATACCAAAGTGCAGTGCAGTGAATTTAACTTGTAATAAGACTTGAACTTGCAGGCCAGCAGTTCGACTCCAAGCGAACTCGATCGAAAATACTAGTCTAAAAAGGTCCGATGACATAGCGGCGCCTTTGTAAGGTGCGCTATATATTTGTTCGACGCGATGGTGTAGTGACCGACGCGATGGTGTAGTGACCGACGCGATCGTGTAGTGGTTAGAGCGTCTGCTTCTCAATCGGTAGACCTGGGGTTCATTTCCTTTGTCGAATCATACCAAAAGACTTTAACAAATGGTATCTATAGCTCCCCTACTTGGCGCTTGGCATTTGGGGGAGGTTGTGGAGAACAAGCCGGCAAGTTTGCTTGTTGTGTCCTTAGGCAAGGCACTTAACGGGACGCCCCACCTTCATGTGGAAGACAGGTGGCCCAGACACCTCGAAAATGGCACCTCCCAAGCGAGTGCGGACATTCCGTCCAAAATATAGCGACACAATTTGCTTTCTCGTAAATGGAGGATAAATATGGCAAATAAAACAAAAAAAAAATCACCGCTCATTACACATGTTTTAGAACAACACGTGTGACTAAATCAAATCGATTTGTTTGACTCAAATCTGTTTAACACAAATCGATTTGATTTACTGACAAATGCATGTAAAATAAAAGCATTCTTCATAAATGTATTGAAAAATAGATACATTTGTTTTAATGCTCAAATCGATTTGATGTAGTCACAAATGCATATAAAATATGTGCATTTGTGTAAATGCACAAATCGATTTGATTTAGTCGCAAATGCATATGTCACTCAACCGCATCACTTTTTAAAAGCAACGTACTGTAAATACCGCTTTTTCGATATATTTAGTCATTGGACCATCACGTGACATGTTTGCGATAGATTGGTTAGAAATGAGCGGCTGGCGCGACGTAGCTACGAATTTTGAAACAGGTGGTCTGCTGCAAAGTAAACTAACAACAGCTGGGGTCCACATCTTTACTATGGGATGACTGCTGAAAGCAAAAATGCAACATTGGTTGTATAGCTTTATGCTGTTAGCCATTAAACTCAGTAAGCCAGTTTCTTGCAGAAAATATTGATACTTATGAAGAATCTCAAGTCCAAGCTAGGTTACGCTAGTATACCAGTTGTTGTTTAAGTAGTCTGC